>JAMJFZ010001230.1:17072500-17405000 GCA_026225945.1 Cricetomys ansorgei | reverse complement strand
TGCTGATTGAGTACAGCGCTGGCCATGACAGTGGTTCCCTCTGCTAAGGTCTGCAGGGTATACATCTATGAAATATGCCTCCATCTCTTCCTGAGCTGCCACGGCAACGTACAACTGCAGGTGAGGCCTCTGGGAAGGAATTCAGACTATGGGAGACCTCTAGATGAAGTCCTTGGTGACATTAGTGGCTTCATAAAAAGAGAAAGAAGGACCCACATGAGAATGCTTACTCCATCTTGCCAGAGATTCTTCTGTCGTGTTATGGTACAGTGAGGCCTGTTCAAGATGTTCAGCAGCACCAAGTGCCAGGACTTCTCAGCCTCTAGACCAGCGGTCCTTAATTTATGAGTCCCCACCCCTTTAGGGGGTCAAATGACCCTTTCACAGGGGCTGCCTAAGACAATCTTCATATCATATATCCACATTATGATTCATAACAGTAGCAAAATGAGTGATGAAGTAGCAACAAAAATAAGTTTATGTCTGGGGGGGGCGGGGTCACCACAACATGAGGAACGGTGTCAAAGGGTCGCAGTGTCAGGAAGGCTGAGAACCGCTGTTCTAGACTCTAACCAAAGAACCTTCTATACAGTTGTGCAGATGTCAGGTATTACAAGAACACAGAACAGGCTAAGGCAATTCATATGCTATTCAGTTCATCCATGGGAAGGACACAATTCCACGGTTTTCAGTTTATTCTCTGAGCCGTGCGCCCACAACCACAATTAATTTTACAATGTCTCATTGTTTCTAAAAGAAACCCCATTGTAATCCTGGTTCTTTTCAATTCCTCTTTCCCCGGCCCTGAGCAAACATGTTAACTGTTTCTGTACATGGGAGCAGAGCCATCACTTTGACACAGAGATTTCAATTCCTGTGATTGTTTCTCCAGAAATGAGCCAGTTGGACCTCACAGAAACTCTACTTTTGGTTATTGGGGACACCTTTATATTGTTCCTCAAAGCATCCTCCATTTTACAATTCTCGCGAATTTGCGAAAAAATGGCATGTAGGCAAATATGAATATTTTTGAATATGAATGTGCAAAAAATTTCACAATTGTAGAATTCAATTTTGCAATATGAATGTGTTCAGTTTCCCTTCTCCACACCCCGTCAGCCCTGATTTCCATCTACGTTTTGTTTCCTAGGTGTTTAGGGGAGACAGAGTCTCACTGTGTAGCCCAGGTTGGCCCCTCTTGCTTCATCCTGAGGGCAGGTGCCCCGACACACCCACACTCGTTCACCGTTTCTCGAAGCAGCTGGTCTCACAGTGTAAACTTAATTTTCATTTCTCTGCTCATTACAGATATTGAGCATTTTTCATATTTCTGTTGGCCAGTCAATTTGTATATTTTCTTGGAATTTTCTTCAGCCATCTTTAGACTGTGTTGCTTCATTATTGAGTACTTTTGCGTTCCTTGTATACTTTGGATGCCACTCCCGTTACTGACGGATGATTTACAAATATTTCCCCTCATTAGATGAATTAATTCCCTCTTCACTTTTGTTGACTTTCTCTGCTGTGCAGAAGCTCTTCAGTCTAATGCAACTTCATTTGTCCATTTTGGGGTCCATTGCTTGTGAGATACAAATTTTTAAAGATTTCTATTTAAATAGATTAAAATTACAAAAAAAAAATGTTCCTTAGAGAAAACACAAGTGTATTGGGGGGATCAGGAGGAACTTGGGGAGAAGGTATATGTTAGCCAACTGCTAGGAGACACAGGGCCAAAAGCTCAGTCGCATTGTAAAACGAAAAGCTGTGACTGAATTTTGATTCCTACAGGGCCCATCAAGGTCATCAACTCAAAGCAAATGAACCTCAACCAAGGAACCAGTTTATCCTTCTGAAAACTGTCAGGCAAAATGGATACCAGTTCAGCACCAAGTTCTCTATAACTTGGACCAGCTCAGGGATGGCTGTATGTGAGTGTTGAATGTGAGTGGTTAGGGTCCCATGAAGAAAGTAAACAGGAACCGGGTGGGCAGGGTACCAGCAGCTTAGAGGTGTGGTGCCCTGGAAGACTAGTAAAGGCAGGGAGCAGATGGTGGCTGGGACCAAGTCCTGAGCAATGGGACCATAGAGTCAGGAAGTCGGTGTTTCCCCAGACCCCTCTATTCCTAACAGGGCACACCTTTCCACCACTGACTTTCTCCCAAGGGACAATGAGCAGGGTATCAGAGCAGACACATGGGTACAGAGATGGTTGGGCTTCAGTCTGGGAGCACTGAAGAGGGCTGAGATTATGTCTGGCTCCGGAAATTAACCAATACAGTGTGGTAAATGTGTGTGTGGCGGGGGGAATAAAGTGACAGAGACAATGTTGTCATAGTTTTACATATTTGGCCTTAAAATTACTTTGTTGTGGCTGGAGAGATGGCTCTGCAGTTAAGAGTACTAGTTGCTTTTGCAGAGGACCCAGGTTTGATTTCCAACACCCACACGGTGGCTCAAAACCATCTGTAACTCCAATTCCAGAGGACCCAAAGCTTTTTTCTGAGCTCCGTGTGCACCAGGCGTGCACGTGGTGCACATACATACACGCAGGCAAAACACTCTTATACACAGAATAAACCCAAATATATATTTATATATTTAAATATGTACATTTAAAAGCACTTCATTCTTCTCAAGGGTAGATATTTGTTTAGTCTCTATAGGACCTTTTTAAGCTCCCGGAGGACGTTCTTTTAATCTTCTGTTCAAATTTTGTCTCTAGAAACACTGCCCGAAAGCCCTGACCCGCCGAGTAAAAACTAACCCTTCGTAAATTACAATCGGAACGGATTGGCTTAATACTTTCTCTAGAGCAGAATCCACACCCGCAGTCCTCCAGCCCTAGCCTTCCGCCTCAGCTAGCAACCGCTCCTAAAAAGACCGGGAGATTCCCTGGGACGCGTGAACTCTGCCCACAGCACATTTTAACCCTGCGGCTCCCCTCTGACTCCTCTGACCTTTGGCGGGGGTGGGGAGAGAAAACCCCCCTCCCTTTCTCCCCATCATCCCACCCTGTCTCCTCCGTTTTCCACAAAACACCCGTTTGTGGTGGGAAACGTTCTTTATTTGAGGCATGTGTCCTTGGCCAGGCTGGTGTCTGTGTGAGGGACCCGAAGGGAGAGAGAGGGGTGTCCCGGGCACCTACAAAAAGGTCTTCTTCTTCTTCTTCTTCTTCTTCTTCTTCTTCTTCTTCTTCTTCTTCTTCTTCTTCTTCTTCTCCTCCTCCTCCTCCTCCTCCTCCTCCTCCTCCTCCTCCTCCTCCTCCTCCTCCTCCTCCTTTTTATTCTTATTCTTATTCTTATTCTTATTCTTATTCTTATTCTTATTCTTATTCTTATTCTTATTCTTATTCTTATTCTTATTCTTATTCTTATTCTTATTCTTATTCTTATTCTTACTCTTTTTCTTTTTAAGCATGTAGGGAAGCTCTGCCCAGGGAAGGTGTTGTGCAGCCCCGCGGAGGCTGGGATTCTCAGTGCGGGCTGTCGGGTGCTGCTATGCAGGCAGACGGATGAAGGGAAAAAGAGATGGAGTTGGGGGAAGGGAGAGGAGAAGGGAGGGAAAAGGGCGAGGGGGAGGGGGCGGCCTCCCTGAACAATTCAATGGCGCTTTGATTTAACAACTCCAAGCCCTTTGAAAACATTTTGCCAGGAAAAGCTTGCCATCAACACGTATAATCTCTTATCAGAGGCCCCTGAAAGCCAGGGCCTCGGGGTTAATTCCCCCATCGCAATGAGTTTGAATCAGCTCTAAACCCTCACTGACATGAAAGCGCCCGGGCCTCGGGCCGCGCAGAACCCACTGAGATCCGCCGGCCCCGGAGGATTACGGGGCCTGTTCCGCGGCGGGCTCGGCCGCAGGACCGGCAGGCTCAAAAGAAAGAGAATAATTAGGGATAATTGCTTGTGTCCAAACACAAGCATTAAGGCCCCTCCGCCCCCTCTTTGGGGACTTTGTGAGCAAGAATGAAAGAGACACCCCCTGTTTTGACAGCTGGACGGGTGGCCGAGGGAGGAAGCGCCTGCGCTGGCCGGTGGGAACCGCGCGGAGCAGGGCTGCGGGTGGCGGGGGACCCTCGGGGAACCGGCCCGGGACGAGTCCACGAGCAACATCCGCGTGTGAGCTGCCGTTTCGAAAAGTACGGGTGACCTCGTGTCCCCTGCGACTGCGGCCTGGGGAGCCGGCTGCAGCACGGGGACCGTGCGTCGTACCGTGCACAGCATCCTGCGGCCGATGGTGGCACGGGGACCCGGGGCCTCAGGTTCGCACCCCCAGCAGGGCACACAGTCTCCACTAACACTCACGCGCGGGGGTATGCGGTGCCACCGAGCTCGGCGTGGGGCCGCCTGCGCCGCATTTGGAGACACCCGAGGCGCAGGGTGGTCCCCGCCACATCTGGCTGCGCCCTTAAAGCCGAGGCCCTCGTGGGAGGCGCCTGTTCGCGGCTCTGAAGCAGGGAGAGCATTAAACACAGATAGGGAACCGAGTTGAGGTTCACCCACCACGCAGGGTCTCTCCAACTCCGCTCCGGGGTGCTGGAGCCAAGGCCAGGGGAAGGCAGCCTCGGGCAGCCCGGCTATGCCTACCTAGTTCGGAATGTTCTGGTGCCCGTGGCCAAGACAGGCCCTGAGCAGGCCTGGGAAAGGCTCGAGCCAGCGGGATGCAAGAGGGACCCGGAGGAACGGTGGTGTGTGCAAAGACCACCCGAGCACCTGGACCACCCAGGCCGCAGCCTGGACCCTAGAAGCTCGAGCCCAGCCTGGCGCACAGGCCCGATGATCTGCAGCAGGGAGCGGACCTGCCAGAAGGTAGTTTGGCAGTAGCCGGGCAGCCAGTGGTCAGGGTCCACGCTAGGGCTACCCTCAATCGAGGAGCCAGTTCTCCCTTCCAAACACCGGAGGCTGGAGGATGTGCTGCCATGAGTGATTAATTAAAGAGAAACCACATCCGACCCAAAAAAAAAAAAAAAAAAAAAAAAAGTTTTCTGAAGGAAACCGAGTCCAAGAAGGGCTCTGGTCCCTGCAGCTGCAACCCAGACAGATCAGCCAGCTGACTCCGGGCCCACCCCACTGGGTCGAGGACGCACCCTAGGGCCCTCTGGCCTGCGGAAGGGACAAGACATTGCTTTCTGGCTTTCAATAAAACTCAAGGTTTGAGTTTTTCCAGTTCAGCCAGCCTGAGACTGGGCTGGTGACTGGGGTGCTCCCCGAGCCTGCCACTGGCTCCGTTTGGATACCAGATGCCAGTCCGCACAACCGAGCCAAGGTTCAACACTATGCAAAGCCATCTTGAGGTCCCAAGATGAGACCCGTGGTCAAGACAAAGATACAAGACTGAAAGATTTAGATCCAGGCAAATTCACTCTTGTCTACTTACTTTTTCTTTTTAAGTCCCACCCACCCTTTAAGGTTTAAGGTAAAAAAAAAAAAAAAAAAAACACAGGAGGGCAACACGGTCTCCAAGATGAGACGGAACATCGTATCTTCTGAATATCTATTTCTTTTTGTTCTCCTAATGCCAGCATTTATAATATACCCACCCTGCTGGAGACTAAAATAGAGTATAAAGTGTATAATTGTAGATGAATTTTTAAATTTTCTCCTTTTATTTTAAACTTTGTTTTCACTTTTCCAAATTGTAGGTTCCTGTTTTCCTTAGAATAGTTGGGAAGTTCTAGGAGAAGAAAAGGTCTTGTTTCTAAGTGAGAAAAAAGCGTAGCTTGTCTATCACATAAGGAAGTGTGCTCCACCTCCCTCCAGGGAGAATAAAATTTGGGATATTATAAATTGCTTATTTTCAGAGTCACGAGCTGTTTCCTTGTAGAGAGATGGGTGCCACTAACTAAGGCTTCTCCCTGGAACACGCTTCTCGGGTTAGCTCATATTTAGAGACAATCAATGTTCTATTTATTTGTTCTGGGAGGCAGGGTAGGGAGAAGAATATTCTGATGACAGCAAGAGAGACCTTCTCATCCCTCTGCCCGCTCCCTCCCCCGCTCTGTCTTTCTCCAGCTGCTTTAATCAGGCTGGCCTAAGGAGAGGGCTTTGGTTTGAGGTTCGGGTTTTGTTTTGTTTCTAAGATTTAATATTACATATATTTCATCACGCTACACTGGTTTCGACATCATTTAAAAGCCATGAAATTTAACATTCAGTTTCAGAGTGTTGGCCAAGAGACGAAAATGTAATATTCATTTCCAGAACTTTTGCTAAGAGATGGAAACATTTATTACACTGTGGTGTGTGTGTGCCTGTGCGTGTGTGTATTTGTATGTGTGTGTATACATGTGTGTGCGCGTGTGTATGTGTGTATATATATGTGTGCATATGTGTGTGTACATGTATGTGTGCGTGTGTGTGTATGTGTGTGTACATATGTGTGCATGTGTGTGTGTGCATGCATGTGTGTGTATGTGCATGTATATGTGTGTGTTCGTGTGTGTATATGTGTGTATTCGTGTGTGTATACGTGTGTGTATATGTGTGTACATGTGTGTGCATGTGTGTTTATGTGTGTATGTGTGTGTATGTGTGTGTGTACATGTGTGTGTGTGTGTGTGCATGTGTGTGTGTCACAGGCTGGTCTGGAACTCATGATTCTTCTGCCTCCCAAGTGCTGATTACAGTTATGTACCACCCTACTCTGCTTAGAAAAAAAGGTATCCATTTTGCAGTAAATCTGAGCTAGGAAAGCTAAACTGCACCCTCCCCTCCAGCAATGGAAGTGGAAGCCTGCTGGTTCTAGAAGGAGTGGAGGAGACCTCTTGACAGTTGAATCAAAACGCCCCAGTCTTAATTACAAGTGTTCCCTGGAGTTAAGGAAGTTTTAAGGTACTTTCCTTCCTAGACCTGATGGAAAGACAGAGAGGCACAGGCCTCTCCAACCAGGAGCTGCTGTGTTGCTAGCAGGGAGAGGGTGAGGGAGCAGTCTCTCCCTCCAGGGTGTTGAAGACAAATGTGGCTTGATGAGGGGGGGGGGAGGCTGTGGAGCTAGTGCAACAAGAGTCTGCACCCCTATACCCTTTGAGTGCCAGACATCAACAAAACTCCAAGACCATTCTCCTGAGAGCAAATAGCATAGGCCTGCTTGCCTGCTGTCCAGCACACACCTCCAGCCTCATAAGGCAAGCATTGGCACCAGATTTAGAGAGAAGTTCCAAACAAGATCTTGGGACTGGGAAACCCTCCAGACTTAGAACCAGGCCAAGTGAACAGGTTAACACCTCCTAGGAGCTAGAGGTCTTGGGAAACTGCTGGCAGCCACCTGCCATTGAAGTCTAGAGCAAATTTCAGGCTCAGTTGTTTCCAGAGAAGCTTAGCTTTCATTTTGTGGTAGGGGTGGGGCGGTTGTTACTGTTCTTGTGTCTTGAGGCAGAGACCATCCTTTAGCCCAAGTTAGTCTTTCTCCGCCTGAGCCCTCCAGTAAAACTGCAATCATGACAACTTCACACACATTTTACTTTTAAGAAGCAATGCAAAATGCAGCTGGGGAAGCTCCGACATGTCCCTTTGTCCGGAGTCTCTCTCGTACTGCGAAGATCTGCACACACTACACACTCTCCCACCTCCCCGCTGCTGTGGCCGCCTCCACCATCAAGGCAGTGGACATCTGAACATCTGGCATGGAGTAACAAATGATGACAAAAATATAGTATAAAAGAGGGGGAGACACGGGTTTTATCGGGGTCCGTATGTGTGTGAAAGCACATGTGAGAGAGACATGTGGTCATGGGCATCTACAGATAAAGCAAGTAGCATCTGTGTGCATAGAGACTGATGCACATATATTTGTGAAATATGTACTGTAGTTTTAAATTTGCATTCTAAAACGCTGCAGAAAGTTTGATATCATGACAGTACATGTCTAAACTGACCACGTCTGGGATCCTTAAAATGCTAACTAAAACGCTACTTGCTTTTAATTTTTTGTTTGTTTGTTTGTTTTAATTAGGACCTCTAAAGCAAAAGCAACTTGACTACGGAGCAAAGCCACTCTACAGCTGTCGAGGCAACAGACATGAATTGTGTCCACGGTGGAATGTTGGAACCTGACTTCAGGCCACGGGAGTTCCTGCCTCTGGGAGGGGTCTGTAGGCAGAGCCAGGGTCTGGCACCAATAGCATCGCCTGCTTCTGTAAAACAGTAAACCTGGACGGATTTACACAGAACAGAAGCACATTCGCATTTCAGCCAAGCAGCACTGGGGACTTTTCTAAGCTCCAGCCCTTCCAGAGTGTTTTTCCAGGTTGTGTGGCTAAGCCTAGGTAGGGATAGAGCAGCCAAATTATCAAGCACAGAAATGAGATCTGGGTCATCGCATATATATTTTTTTAAAGCTGTGTCCACATCGTGGGGTACAGACACCTTCTCTTAAGGATGTAGCTGCTATGACATTGATGGAGCAGTGTGTTCTGTGTGAGAAAAATAAAGGTGCTGAGATGGGTTTTCCATGTCGGAGAGACAGACTGCTTTCTTTGTAGTGCTCGACTGGAAACCTCTTCGCATTTGTTTTACCTTTTCATAAACAATATTTTTGTAAGGACAAAAGTTCATAAAGAAGGTTCTGAGACCATTTTTCAGACACCATATGAATGAAACAAATGTTTTCCCATTTGACGAGCATGGCGCTTTCTCTGACTTTAAATAAATGACTAGCGCGTACATCGGTGGGAATGCCCTTCAGAATGTGGCTCTACTCTACTCCGAATGTGAAGGATACTGTGTTTTCCTCAACTGAAACTCGAGAACTCTTTAATGGGACTTCTAGGAGTGTGAGTGCCATTTAAATGCTTTTGGAAAGGAAGCGTTTTCTCGGCTGGGTCCCAGGCATGCTAGCCACACAGCTAGCTTTCACAGTGATTATAATTTCACATAAATATAACTCAGAACACAGGTTGTAGGGAAAGATACCAGTCAAATACATTGTCACATTCTGTCAAAGCAAAGGCCATCAATTTGACAATCAAGTTTCTTGCTGAAATCATTCAGAGCTAGTGAAATAATTAACGTCGTTTTTTCCCCCACATTAATTTCATCATTGAATTGGTGCAACCTGAATTGTCCTGACACGTCTATAGTCTCCTCCAAATCATCAGAAAAAGGCTGAAGGACTGGAGGGAACCCCAGTCGCCGCTTTCCCCACAAGCCCTGCCTGTGGAAAGAGTATAGCATACAATGTACTGACTTAAACAAATATTTAACTTGTCCCACCTCCAAGGCAAATCAGCTTTCAGGCAACATATGGGCTCCAGCTCAGGGCTGGAGCACAAGGCTCAGGTCAGCTCTGGGAGTGACTGATGTGTACAGTCATGGGCAAAGGCTCCGGAATAGCCAGGCATATTTGGGGGTCAAGGAGAGTGGAGAGGTGAACTTTGCTTTATTCTAGAATGCACTCCGCATTAGAGCTCCTTGGAGTGACTGTGTATTGCTAACCTAGAATCAGAAGGTAACTTCTTTTGACCGAGTCCCTTTTGAACATAAAGCTGACAATACTAACCCTGGGGTCTAAGGTCAGAGGCCTGAGTCTGGAGGTCTCAACAGACCACACATGGTCATTTGCCAATAGTCCATCCAATCAGAAAGATGAGTTAAGGGAATGGACCAAGAAAGGAAGTTATTCGGTGTAGCGATACTGGGAAGAAATGGGGGACCCATGTCCTGAGGCCAGTTTCCAAGGAGCTGTCAAGATTATATGAAGAAAGCACAAAAGCTGAGAGAATGAACAAATACCCAGAGGCAAGGAGTTTGGGTCAAATGTGATCTGGTTTGTCATCAGCTCATGTCTGGTTCTGTGGGCCCCACTGGTGCTGAGGAAATTGGTTCCTATAATAGTGGGTAAACCTGCAAGGCTCACTCTTCCTGGAATTCAAGGGAAGCAGGAAGGACTTACTGAGAAAACAGGCCAGGAGAACAAACTTTAGTGGGTCAGGACAGTGATTGGATCCTCCTTCTGGGAACAGGCCGTGCTGCTGTGCTGAAGGCGTCTCCGCTAGTCTCTACTTTACTGATTTTGAACTACCCACGTTCAGTACCGTGACTATATGTGACCAGCACTTCCCGTGGGCGATCAGCTTTGCAAAGGGCTTAAGCTCCCAGTGGAGACTTTGGGGGGTGTGGGGAGATCTTCAGGTGGCTGTAGAGATCAGATGTGTGCTGTTTTACAGTAGCCATTTGTCATCCTTGACTATTGATGCTTGGCTAGTCCAAGTTCATCTGTGTTCTAGGAGTGAAATGGAACCTGTGGCCTGTTTTAGTCAGTATGGAATCTTCTAACGTATTACCAGATTGTGTGGCTTAGCCACAAATATTTATTCTCATAACCCTGGAGATCAGAAGTCCAAGATTAGCTTGCCAGAATGCGAGGACACTAACCTTATCTTGGGGGCTCCCCGACCCTGAATTTGTCCAAATTATTCACTTCTAAATACCACCATACTAGGTTTCGGAGCTTCAATCTATGAACTGAAGTATGTGAGAAGAAACATAGTCCTTAACAGAGACAGTTTAAAAAAATCATGAAGCATATTGATAACTTTATACTAAACAACACCTCGTGTGTTTGGTTAGATAAGATATCTGTGGAAGGTGACCTTTAAGAGGTTCCCACTGATTGCAACCTCCTGGAGTTTGTGCCTCAGGTCACCCTCTCCCCTAGAATTTGCTTATTTATTTTTATAATTTTGACATGGAGTCTTACGCTCACTCTGCAGCCCAGGCTGGCTGCAAACACACAGCAATGCTCAGGCCTCAGCCTATCCAGCGTCAGGATTATAGGTGTGAGCCACGAAGCCCAGCTTACTGAGTAGCTGGATTTTAGTAGAGAACTAGGCTCAAGTTACTGCCTGGCGATTCTGAGCTCAGACTGTAAAGACACCGCGGCTGCCATTTTGAATGTTCCTTCTTTCTCTCTTACCTAACTTCTCTATTTCTCCTTTTATCTTAGATCCCAGTAACCCAGGATAGGATGCCACACTGAAGATGCCAGTATGGAAAGGAGACTACTCTGGTTTGCCACCTTAAAGTTCGTATGCTGGAGTCTTGAGCCCCAGTGCAGCTCCATCAAAGCCATGTTATCTTTAAGAGCGATTTTTAGGTCAAGAGGACACTGCCCTCAGAAGGGACTGACGTCTCCCCATCCTAGGTGTGGACTCGGTCTCAAGAGAGAGAGGAGGCGTGGCTCTCATAGGCGTGGCTTTCTCAGTTCACTCTCTGACCCCTCCCAGCATCCCTCTCATCTCCCCCACAACGCTGAGACGCGGCCAGAGGGTCTTTGTCAGCTGCTAATGCCCAGTAGCTTAAGACAGTTCAGCTCTAAGCCAAATAGACCTCTTTTCCTTACACATCCCTACTGTCTGGCATTTTCTTGTAGCAACACAAAACGGACTAAGACAGAAAGGATGAGAGGCCATATGGAAAAGAAATGAGGAATATGCAATTCCTTTCTTTCTTTCTTTCTTTCTTTCTTTTTTTTTTTTTTCTTTCTTTCTTTCTTCTGTTTGTTTTGTTTTTCAAGACAGGGTTTCTCTGTTGTAACTCTGGCTGTCTTAGAACTCACTCTGTAGACCAGGCTGGCCTCAAACTCACAGAGATCCACCTGCCTCTGCCTCCTAAGTGCTGACATTAAAAGTGTGTGTCACCACCTCCCAGCAGGAATCTGCTATTGCTAACGTTGATTTTTAATCACTTCTCAGCCTTTTGGCTAAGGTCAAGTGTAAAATTGATTGTGCTTGTTTCTTTTTCAGTTTTTAAAATGTGGCTATAAGAAAGTTTTAGAGGCTGGAGAGATGGCTCAGCCATTAAGAGTACTGGCTGCTCTTCCAGAGATCTTGAGTTCAATTCCCAGCACCCACATGGTGGCTCACAACCATCTATAATGGGATCAGATGCCCTCTTCTGGCATGCAGGTGTACGTGCAGATAGAACACTCATAAAATAAATAAATCTTTAAAAAGTATTCAAAAAAATTTTTTAAAGGAAGTTTTAAAGTCTGTGGCTGGCCCGCAGTGTATACACATTCTGTTGGACAACACTAATGCCCATGGTTTAAATGGGAACAAATGACGCAGGCTTAATTTGAGATTCTAGGGAAAGTGGTCTCAATTTTATGATGCAATAAACAAACAAATATAAATAAAATATTTAGCTACAGATGTAACAAAGTGTGTTACAATGCGTCATCTATTGGTGACATATTAAATGGCTATGGAAGGATATTCATATTTCATGAACAGCCCCTAGTTAGCTGGAAATTGTACCCAGAAAGATTGCTTTCTCGTGCCTCTTTTCTCCAGTTCTGGAGCTGGGGTGCAGGACCTTGCACATGCTCAGAAGGAGGTGTCATGCCGCTGGCCTAACCCCTGGTCTGAGAGGCCCCTGTCAATGTTTCTTCCAGTCATTCAACATTTTCTGATTGATTCAGTACTCACTCGCTCCCGGGAGTTATGGTAGCCCTGGTCACAGTGGCTACAGTGTTTCCTTTGATAATAAACTCTACGTTAGCAGGCCCACGTCACAAAGATGGCCCCTTACAAACGGCAATAAGTGAGGAGGGGCACCCCGAAACAGGGGCGTTCTCCAGCACAACCCAAATGGACCCTACCTGCCTCCACAGTCCCACAGTCCTCCCTGGCAGCGCTGGTATGGCTGCTCTTGAGCAGGCTGACATCTCAGAGCTCCAGAGAGCTGTGTTTCCATTTAGTCCTGTTTGAGCTACATTTGAAGCCGGGAAGAAACGAAGGACTTCACTTTCTGTTTATTTGTATTTGTAGAACCACAGAGAGCCAAGGTGATAATTAGAAAAATATTTTAGAAAACCATATTCTATTGGGTTTTTATTTTTATAGTACAGTGACAAGTTCTGGTAAGTTTTCAATAGTGAAACAGATCAGATTCTCCACCGTTTGACCGAGAACCGCTGGCTCAGGTCTCCTTTGCTCTGGTTATTTATAGATTACCATGGAGGAGGGCTGTCTCCAAAAAGCGAGCATCTTCTTGCAGTTTTTTTTCCTGCTGAAATTTAACTTAAAAATTCTCTTCTTCGAGAATCTTAAATGTATTTTATTTCGACAACACAATTGTAGATATAATCCATGCCACTTCAAAGTGGGGTGACTTCTACGGCCACATTTGGCCAAGAGTAGATAGTTCACTAAAAGGTTACCAGTGATAGTTTAAACCTTTCGAAAATGACTCTTGAGAAAAGCGGTGAAAAGCGTTCCAGCAGGACAAGGCGCGTGACTGAGAGCACCGCGGGGCCACAGCGCTGCCTAACTCTCTGTAAGTATCAGTGCACAGACGATGCTCTGAAATTTTGTAGCAAAGAGCTAACTAGCAGGTCCTTGATGCAGGCCTTTAATTCCAACATTTGGGGGGCAGAGGTGGTCAGGTGGTCTCTGTGAGTTTTAGCTTCGTCCTCACGGTGAGTTTCCGGCCAGCCAGGGCCGCACAGTGAGACCCTGCCTCAACAACAACAACAAAAAGCTAATAATCTAAATTAACATTATTTTGGAAGGCCACATTTTATTATTTTATTTTATGCATTCCTATTTTCTTTAGTTTTGAATCCTTAAACTAATATTCTGGGTGGCATCGAGTCTTTCCTAAGATCCTAAGACTGGGACTAAAGGGGTGTGCGCTGTTTTGTTTCACATGGGCACTGACTACAATCCTGCTTTCAGAGCCACACCACACTGATGCAGCTGACACCTTCCAAAGCCAGTAAATCACGGCGTGGGGTAGGACATGCTTGTTGAAACTCACGGCCAAGGAGTGAAAAGAGTAGAACATCCATATTTTTGTCTCATTTTAAAACCGGCCACCATTGCTTTCGTGTTCACTGGCAAGCGGTGTCCGTTTAAATCCTGAGGAGCCTCTGACACACATGTGCAAACTGCACATTGCACGAGGTATATTTTTCTTTTAATAAAGAAAGCAATCAGTCTGCCAATGAAAATCTGCTACTTTCTCAGGAAAAACAAGATTTGCATCAGAAAGGTTAATGAAGAGAGCCTGTTCCGACATCTCACAGGATGCTAAGCACGCTAATATAACTTAGCATTGTTTGGGCATGTATTTTTTTCATTATATTTCTTCATATTGACTTTCATTTCAAACTTACTACACTCTTCTAGTAGACTTCAAGTTTCTGTTAGACTTGGCACTTTTGAAAACCCTTGGGATGTGATCCTATGAGGGGTTTCTACATCTCAAGCTGTCGGAATCCATGCAAACCAGGCCTCTGCCTCCTCCATGGACCTCTGCTTTCTGCCTCTGCTTCTTTTCCCTGGAAATCACTGTCCATAGCTCCTGCTTGTACATGTGCCCTCTAACTTCAGGAGTCTCTAACCCAGCAGACCCTTCTGGGTGCCCAGCCTTAGAGCCACAGGATTCTGTGGCCTGCCTTTAACGGGACCCTTCCTCCTCAGCTCCCTGCTGACCCCTGAGGACTCCCCAATAGCTTGTCAAGTACACAGCTTCAGCAAAGACAAGTGCTCCTGAGTAGGGAGAGGAAAGGCAGGGACTTCTCAGGGCTCACATCAGCATTCCAGCCAGCTGGCCTCCTCTCTCTCCAGGCCTGACACACGGGCCACTCACACCAACTATGCAAATGATTTTCCAGTTCTCAGCCCCATCTCTGGCTTACACACTGCTGCCTTTTTCAGCAATCAGTACACAGCATGGCTGTGGCTACTATTGTGTGGCTCTGAGGTGGTGATGAAGGGCGTAAAGAACTATCAGACAAGGCTTCCCCTGAGCAATTTGCCCAGTCCCTGTGTGGGTGCAAAACTTCTCTTTGTTTGTCATTCAGTACATGACTCCCGTGGATGACTGACAGGGCAGACTCGGAACAACATTACTGCAGGAGAATAATGACCAGCATCATAAATTCCTTTTTTAATAGTTTATTGCAGGTTGTAGACTATTGACAAAGTCTTTGTTGTTCAGCATGAAGGAAGATCGGTCCTCGTTGCTGCCAGTCTTTAAAACAACTTTAAGACTTTTTAGTACCCCCAGAGAAAGCAGCGTGTTGCGAAATGAATCATAAACAGTTGTGTTAAAGCCACAGTTACTTGAGCCGAGAGAAAAGGGGAGGAGGAAAAGAGATGTCTGTCTCAGGTGCAAAGAGGTCCTACTGGGGTCCCTTTCATGTAAATAAAATAGCAAGAAGCCCTCGAGACTGTCTTTCCTGGGTAATAAATGAAATCAGATGTAGAAATCCGTGAAAGGCTCTCCACCACCACACAGAGGAACGAAAAGAAGCCGTGAATGGGAAGACGGGGTTCTATTTCATGTCTCCTCGTCTTCAGAGCCCAGCATCTCCTCGCTAATTTTTTTCCTGTGAGAGACATTAATACTTGCAATGAAAATCTCATACTTTCACAGAATTTTTTGCACATCAGACTTTAAATAGAAAAGATCAGACTGTCCCCATTATCTCTTGAGATTTTATGCTACTCAACAGTTACTGAAAATGACTATCGTGAAAGAGAAAACATTTTTGCGTTTCGGTTAGAGGAGGGAGAGAACTCAAAAGAATGCACGCATCTTTCTCCCACCTTTCCTTCTGTTCTGCCTTTCGCTGGAAAGCTACACAAGCCCTAGAATAGCTTTTTAAAAAGCAATTCTTGTGAAGCACACAGACGAGTTTGCACCGCACGAGTCGGAGACATATGTGACTAATCATATTTTTTGATATATCTCTCTGCCTGATCATTAACTTTAAATGCCATTTAAGAATTTGTAATCCACCATAAATTACTTCACAGGAATAATTTAAGAGGGCTGCTGACTAATGCGAAACACGCCAGTCTGCTAGCGGTTGGCAGACAAAATTTGGAGAGGAAAAAAGTCCCAGATATAAGTTAACATAAATTATAGTGACTGTAAATTTCTAATGATCAAGTGGTGGTTAGAGATTATTGCACTTAGAGAATAGGAACGAACCAATTAGCCGCCGTGACATCTGTCCAGAGTCCGTTCTCCGTATCAGCTGGATCTTTCAAAATCCCCTCGCATGTCCTCTCCTCTCCTCCCAGTGCATTTCACAACACGTCGTGCTAGTTGGAGCCCACTGAGCACAGAAATAGAGAGGAGAGCATAGCTGAATCACGACAGGCTTACCCAAGCTCCACATTTACAATGAAAACTACTAAACAAGCTCTCTGTTTGGGCTTTTTATTTTCTCCATTCACCATATTTTTTAAAAAAGAGCAGCATGTGGGTGATTTAGGCAGAATTAGTACCAGAATTGAGAGGGACGTGAGTCTCCTTAAGCAGCGAGTTTGCTCAGGTAGGACTCCATGGCGTGCTGAATTTGCTACAGTTACTGTTGCATTTAAATAATTCCTATGCAGTGCAGAGGAAGTTATAAATCTGTTTGAGAAAATTAATTCCCTCTTTCAAATCTTCATCCTTTCCTTCAAGATGTGTCTCCAAAGAGAGACCAATTACGTCAAAGAAGGCTCGGGGCCTCAGTCCGCACACTGCCTTTTAAACACATTCTAGAGCCCTATTAGACAACATGTAAACTGTAGACAGGAGAGCTTCCACCACCCCAGCCTCCACATCTGCACACCAGCTTCTCCGGCAGAATGGAGACATGTGCAATTTAACATATTCCAACAGCAGAGTCTCTGGGGGCGGGGGGTGGTACCTTTTGCTATATACAGCCATTGGGCAAGTCTATCTAAGAACTCAATGCAGATATTTATATAATATTGCCATCCCTTCCCCCACCTCCAGGCTGGCAGAGGCTGAAGGAGACACTTTGGGGAGGTCTCTACCACAACCGTCTTCCAAACTATGAATGGTGCTGATTGGCTCTGATTTTTTTTTTTTTTAAAGCATGAATTGGGCTATCCGCATGTGGGGTATGTCAGAGTATTTTTTAAATGAGTCTTTCTAAAAATATCAATGGATATAACGATTTGAAGTTATTGCACACTAAACATTTTATTTGTCCACTCATTTCTTTGGAGGATCCCAGTACCCACTCAGATTCCAGCATTAGAAAGGAAGCCCCGTGGAATAAAGTGGATTCTGGACAGTATTTCATAAATAACTTGGGGACACTGTCCAACATGCTTACACTAAAGCCTTGTGATCAATAAATGGGGGAAATTCAGGCGTAGTTAGAACGGCAGGAGTGGGATTGAATTCCAAAGGAAAGACAATGTCTATTATATGGCACTAAGCATTTTTTCATGAGTAGAATTTGCATAATTAAGCAAGTATAAATGAGTTCATTTTAGTGTAGTGGCTATTTAAAAAACAGAGCGAGGATGAAAACGTAGTCAAATACGAAGCTATAGTGTGTTACAAAATCTGACGGCACGTGAAGGGAAGGGTCCTGAGGCCCAGATTCCAGTTCTGCTCCGTTCTTAGCTTTCTGATCTCTCCCCATTAGCACTCCTCTCCTACCTCATAGTCGCTGTGAAGATCAAGCAAAGAACAGTTATAAAATTTCTCTGGGAACTGTTAACCACCATAGCAACACAGAATCCAGTTACTATTATCATATTCTCCCCCTCCCCCTCCCCCCCCTCCCCCTCCCCCTCCCCCCCCTCTCCTCCCCCCTCCTCCCCCTCCCTCTCCTCTCCCCCTCCCTCTCCCCCTCCTCCCCCTCCTCCTCCCCCCTTCCCTCTCCTCCCCCCTCCCCCTCCCCCTCCTCCTCCACCTCCTCCTCCCCCCTCCCTCTCCTCCCCCCTCCCCCCTCCTCCTCCACCTCCTCCTCCCCCTCCCTCTCCTCCCCCCTCCCCCTCCCCCTCCTCCTCCACCTCCTCCTCCCCCTCCCTCTCCTCCCCCCCTCCTCCCCCTCCCTCTCCTCTCCCCCTCCCTCTCCCCCTCCTCTTCCTCTTCCTCCTTTTTGGTTTTTTTCAAGACAGGGTTTCTCTGTTGTAACTCTGGCTGTCCTGGAACTCACTCTGTAGACCAGGCTGGCCTCTTACTCACAGAGATCAGCCTGCCTCTGCCTCCCAAGTGCTGGGATTAAAAGTGTGCACGGCCACCGCCACCACCACCACCACCAGCAGCACATTCTTAAACACGGTGAAGGACCAATGCCATTTTCACTGTCCTGGCAATGCAGGGCTCCCACTGTGGCTCCTACTGAAGCTCTCTACTGTCCCCCCTCTTTCCCACAGGATCCTCCGTGTCCAGAATGCCCTCCCCAAGACAGTGAAGGTGCTGCTCTGCCTGTTGGCCTCCAACACAGGCTAAAAGCAAAGCTCTTGTCCACACCTCCAGAATCAGAATCTTCCCATGGAGACCAGAGAAGCTGCAGATCAGATCTTCAGTGCTGCACAGCCAACCCTCTTCCTATCTGCGTCATTCCAAGTCTATCCATTCACCTAGGTGTGTGTGTGTGTGTGTGTGTGTGTGTGTGTGTGTGGAGATACTAAAATGTTAATTATCCTGAGTGTAGCACTAACTCTCTGGATCCCAGGATGGGAATTTAAGCCTATTTAGATTTTCTGTGAATTCTTTGAGGTTACTGCAACTCCTGAATGTGACTAGGTAATCTCTCATTACTCGTGGAGACGGTAGATGTGACACTAGATTAAACCCACAGATAATCCCCAAATCTCATTTTAGCCAACAGTGCCGCTCTTTTCCCATCGATCCCAACCCTAGAAGTATCAATTAAGAAACAGGAGGCTGACTTGGCGTTTCTTTCTCCTGCCTACCCTCTGCTGGAGATGGTAATGAATCGCTGGATTTCCAAAGGGATGGAGGAGAAAGCCAGAGGAAGGGAGAGAGGAGAATCCAACATCCGGGACCACTGCCCTGCTGGAGAAGCTACAGGAAGGCCAGAGTGCAGACATGGGGAACGCTGGACCGCAGTACCATGAAGGAGCCTCGCTGTACCTAGGTCAGGTGCTGCTACACTGACGTCATTACTCTGCCCAGTTGGACTCAAGGATGCTGGGAGAGAATGGAGCTCCCAGGCTTCTAGCTCCAGCAAACCCAATCCCAGGAGGGACCCACCTGCTCCCTCCATTGAGAGGCAACATCTAACAGCTAGAGGAGGGGAGCACGGGCTTTGGTTCAAGCACGTCGTCTCCTCTTAAGGCTTTTAAAAATCTTTTTCTTTTAAATTTATTTATTTTTATTTCACGTGCATGGTGTTTTGCCGGCGTGTATGAGGAAGGTATAAGATCCCCTGAAACTGGAGTTACAGACAGTTGTGAGCTGCTACGTGGGGGGGGGTTGGGCGACAGCAGCCACCAGAGAGAAGGCAGGTAGGTAGAGGCAGAAGGGAAGAAGCTGGGCACCTTCCTTCCCGGCGTGAAAGGTCTGTCTGAGGGTTGGACGGACCTCCCGGTCCCCACATCCAGCTCCCTGGCGGCCACTGGCAGGACTCGGGTCCCCGCACCAGCGGAACCCGCATGCCCAGGCCAAGGGCAGGGTGGCTGGCGTGGGTGGAGTTGGGGCTCCCCACCACAGCCAGCTCCGTCCCTGCTGCGCCCCCAGCAACCGGGCTGACCCTCGGTCTCAGTCCTCTTTTCCGCCCCCGCGTGGCCATCCAGGGAAAACCGCGGGGCTCTCACCGGTCACCTAGGGCCACCGCTGCCGCCGCCGCTGCAGCGGTCCCGATGGGCTCAGGGACATCGGGTCGGTGCGGCGGGGGTGGAGGGGGCTGTCGAGGGGAGCGTGGTGGCGCTGATTCTGCGGAACTGAGACCCTGTAGGCTCTTACAGGAGGATGTCCCTCCATAGCTGGACATCTAAAGCTGTTGACCAAGTAGCTGGCGGGCTTCGTGGGCAATCACGTGATTACCGTGGGAGGAGAGGGAGGAGATAAGCAGGAGGCATAGCTTTGACCCAGGGGGGCCAGCTCGGGCTGCCCCTCACAGGGCTCTGGAGGGTGTTGCTTACTGCTTGCAGGCCTTACAAACGACTTCCAGGGCTTGTGGCCTTTCCTGTGGTCACATCAGCCCTCTGGGTTTCAGCTGAAACGAAACTATCCTTCGTTTGCCATACAGGGACAACATGGAATGAGCCTGAAAAGGGTCGGGTCGTCTTCCTGTCTCTGCTGCTCACTGACAAATATGCCTTGGGGAACAAAGATCAGACCAGAAGGAGACCCATTTCCCTGTGGCCATCCAGGTTTCTGCTGGTTCAGGATCCCGTGTCTGGCGAAAAATTACTCGTGGTGCTCAAAGCAGCGCTGACAATCGCTACTCGCTGGTTGCCGAACAGGGTCTGTGTATTATGGAAGTTCTCTGGAGGCTTTGAGGTATTTGTCTTCGAATCTGTTTCTCAGCTTCCAGCTCCTGAATAAATTACCCTCCCTTCCGCACTGCTGTGGCATCCTCAGAATCCACCACCCACACCACACTCACCCCTGTGTGAACAGGGGAGGTCGATTTTTGTTTTGTTTTTGTTGCTTGTTGTTTTGTTTTGTGATTTTTGAGGATATCTTAGAACAAGAGTAGTTGGACTTTTCCTGTCACTTGTCAGTCCCTGGACAGCTATTTTCTACGTGGTTGGCTGAAAACTTGAGTGAGAGAAGGGGAGTTGGATCCTTGGACTTGATGCTGCTCACAGATTGATCCCTGGGTCGCAGGGTCACAGTTTGCATCTCGAGTCTGGCTGTCTTGTCAGACAGACAGTCACTGGACGCTCATTTGTAGACCATGTTAAATACTCGGGCTGAGAGCATCTTGTTTAAGGCTTGCCACTCGCCAGAAGTTGGTGCTAATTGATGCCAGGCAGTTCTGCCGCCGAGACTACAGGCTTGTGCTTTGTGTGAAGGGGAAATGGCTAGCTAAGGCCTTTGGGGAGCCATGAGGGACTTCCTGTTACCCAGGAAGCTCCGTAAATGGGATTGTTGTGCCTGTGAGAGAATGCGGAGCTTGGAGCATTGTCCATTTTGATGCCTAACTGGCGGACTCTAACCTTTTCACCCCTACGATGCCACTGAAATGCTCATTTCTCCCATCCCAGCAATGTGTTGAAGAGGTTATTAAGAGCCCCCTAGGGAACCCCGGAGCAGCCATTTCTGCGATCCTGGTTGCTCACATTTTCATGATTTACCTCCCCAGAGTCCTGAACTGTGAAGAGTCTTCGATTCTCCAGCTGGACCTTCCCAAACAAGGATAAGGACCCGGTTACCCTTTCCTCACTTAAAGTTTCACTAAAACAACAACATCCACGACAACAAAAAGTAAAGCAAACAAAAAATTAAAATAAACAAAAGGAAGACATCTGGTGTGTTTGCGAAGCGCACATTTCTTACTCTAACATAATTAAAGCCTGCCGCAGGCTGGGCTGGTCTTGCCTCTGCCTGGACTCCTGACTTCAGATGCCTGATCCACATCGCAGCACCGAAGGAGGAAACGGGGATTGCCACTGGACTCTCCAGTCTTCTCTGGGGGAGGTTCTTTTTTGGCTAGACTTGGATTTTTACTTGTCTCTGATTCCATGGCCTCCGAGCTGTACAGTGGCTTTTTGGTGCAGAGAAACCTTTGCCAGCGGCCTTCCAGGTTCCTGCCTGCATCTCCGCGCAGTCCCACGCTGTCTCCTAGCAACATCCAGGAAGATTCGCAGCCTTATCTGCCAATCTTTATTTTACAGCAGTGGGTCCAGGAGGCTGGGTCCCATCCTCCCCGAAGCCTGTCTCCTAGGTCTTTACCCCTCCCTTCATTCCTTCTGTCCCCCCAACACCACCACACTGCTGAAAACCACCTGTTTTGTGTTGTGAAGGCGGGAAGCACCCCAGCCCCTCCACCCGCTCAGACCTCCCACTGAGTTCCAGTCTCGTCCAAACTCCACATCTGAGTTCTTGACTCCCTGAAAAAGCATAAAAAAGTCACACATTCTGAACAGTCTTGCATCCTGGAGTCTTCTCTTCCTGTTTGCTCCTGTCACAGGACAGGGGGTCATCTCAGGAAAGTTCTAACCCTAGGGGTGGTCCTCAGACTCCTGGGAGTCAAGGTACCTGCGAAGTCACAGTCATCTCTGCAGGTTACCCCCTAGCCCATCAGCCTCCTCGAATGTGCGAGGCCTGATTTTACAAGCAAAAACTGACTTTGTTGTGCCAACAACTATAAAATCCCAGCCACAAATAAACAGGTCCACACATTGGTGTCTGCATGAAGGAAAAGAACTAAATCCCTCAACTTGCGGTTTCTGAATCTCCCGATGAAGTTTATTTGTTGAATATTTTATTTAGCCTTCTACCAACATCTGCTACAAGGCAAGGAGGAGTGAGTGTCAGAGGTTAGGGGGAAAAATTGAAAGAGCAAAACCTTTCAATTTACTACACTCAAATAAAGTAGGCAAAGCAATGGTCTCCCCTAAAAGTCGACTCCCTAATAATGGAGACTGGTGGCTGTCACCTTTCCCGGCAAAGAAGACTTGCAGCTGTGACTATGTTAAGGGTCTTGAGACAGGGACCCTTTCCTGAATGATCTGCATGGGCCCAGTGTAATCACATCGGCCTTTGTAAGCACAGCAGGGAGGCAGCAGAGTGGCCGACAGAAAGATTCGAAGATGCCAAATCACTGGCTTTGATGATGAAGGGAGAGGCTGTGGGCCAAGGAATGCAGGAAGCTTCTAGAAGCTGGAAGAGTCAAAAGATGGATTCTCCCTGAGAGCCTCCAGCAGGAGCAGGCCTCATCAGTATCTTGATTTTGAACCCGGGGAGACCCATTGCAGACTTCTGACCTCCAGCACTGTGTGCTAATAAATCTGCTTTTCTTTAAGCCACTGAAGTTGTAGCTGCTTTTTACAATAAGATGTCACAGTGTCCGCTAATCAGCTCGTTGTCACGGCTTGAGAGGAGAGTGCAGTCCTTGTTTCGGATTAGAAGGGAACGTGGGTACAACATGAAGCATTAAGCTGTGTCCCCATTTATTCCCTCATCCCAAGAGTCACCATCTGTGCCGTTTCATCGCCGACGTCACTAAGAACCATCTGCGTGAGGTACTGCGGCGAGCTTTATATGGAGAAGGGAACTCCGGCTTCCGATGTTTAAGCAACTTCCCTGGAGCTGCACCCTCAGACACAATGCATCCTCAGCGAACCCCAGAACTCGTCTATTTGGGGGATCTCTGTGTCCCTTCTCAGAGAGCAGCTCCCACATCCAGCCGCGCCCCAGCCCACCCCCAGGAACGGTGACTTCTAGTCAGAAGGCTGCCTTTCCCTGGGGATTCTTCCATGAAGGCAGCCAGCCGGCTGTTGCTAACTGCTTTAGGCTGTGGATGAGGTTTCTATTGAAAGTTTCTAGCCCTGAGGCATAATGGGACATTTCTGGCAAATTGGACTTCTGCTCTTACTGCACAGGTCTGTGTGACAGTTGATAATTTTCCTTCAGTTTGTTGTGACCTGCAGGACCTCTGCCTTATGTTTCTTCATCAAAGTACCACTTCAGAGGGAAAGGAAGTCCCCAGGTAAGGACCTGGCTGAGGGACCGTTTCCCCTAATCCAGTGACTCTCCTTACCACCCATTGCAACCGCCACAAAAACTTGAAGCCAGTTTCTGCCCCAGCCAATGAAGCCCACTGAGTCCTGGATGCCCCAGCCCTGTTCAGTCTCCCCAGGAGATAGGTACCCTACTGTGGGGTGAATAAACACACTGACCTAGTAACCATGGAGGTGGAGAATAGTCCCAGTCCCCCATTGCTCCTCTGAGCACAGCACATGGGGGTGAGAGCAGAGTTTGTGGCTTGGGAGAGCTAAAAACATGAACTGTCCAGGCATTTTAATAGGGAACCGGACAACAGAAGTCAGTGGAAATAAACTCCTGTGGTTGGGAAAAGGCATTCTGGTATCAGAGGTTACAGCTCCCTCCCTCTCTCTCTCTCTCTCTATGTGTGTGTGTGAGAGACAGAAAGAGAGACAGAGACAGAGAGGATCATTGTATGTGTGTATGTCTGTGGGAACTGCACAGTAGTGTGTGTGGTGTGTGTGAGAGAGAGAGAAAGAGAGAGAGAGAGAGATTCTGGAGACAGTTTTGCCAGCCTACACTCTCCCCACAGCAGTGGCCTCCGAGTTCCCGTGGCCTGTGCCACCTGAGTTGACACTAAGCCATGCTACTTCTGTGGAACTCCATAGAAGGTTTACCCTGCTGCTCACTGAGCTTTGGTAGAAATCCTACATTTATTTTTCTCGGTGACAGTATAATTAGCTTCCTCTCGTAAGAAATGAAAGGGCAGTGTGCTTCTGACAGCTGTGGGAGCCGCCTTCCTGCCCAGATGAATCCAGTCTCCACCAATGCTGTTACACCTGTTTAAACAAGGAACAGAATAGGTATTTATTTAAAGTTCAAGAGGCCATGTGAGCCGTGGCCTACATCTAGGCCTGGATATAATTATGAAGATACTTCATCCTTTGTTCTGAAAGGCTTTACAGCCCACAGGGACTCAAAGGCTTAGGCAGTTTGCCTCAGCTCTCAGAGTGGTACCTCCCAGAGCGAGAAAGGCAGGGGTGAGCAGACTGTTGAGGTGGGGAAGGCTGCAGACCCGTGAGCTCACAAGGATCGCAGCGTGATGACACCCAGGCCTCGCCGGCTGGTCACTGGGACTCTCAGGACCTGTGATAAAGGCTCCGAGAACGAGGCCCTCTCCTGGGGATAGGCATTCCTTTGCACTTGAGACAGAGCCCAGGGATCTATATTGTATAAAAAGTTCTCTCAGGCATCAGGATGGCTCAGAGAGCAGAGCAGTTGGCTGCAGAGCCTGACAACCTCAGATCCCCGGGACCCTCGCGGGGGAAGGGGAGAGCTGACTACAAGTTGTCTTTTGACCTCCACACACGTGCTCTGGAAACATCCCCACCACACACACACACACACACACACACACACACACACACACAAAGTAAGTTAAAAGAAGTTCCCTGAGATAATTCTGCCAATGGTTCCACTTTGGAACCCCTTGACCAGGTCCTGCGGACAGGAGCGCGAGTGTTTCTGACCCCGGAGCAGAGACACTGAAGCAGTAATTACTGTTAACTGAGCATGCCTTGCACACGGGCGCCTGTCATTGGGCCATTTGACACGCGAAACAATTGGGCTCTGTCACTTGTTTATCTGTCCTGTCCTGACGGATCAGGGCAGGAGTTCTCCATGTTTTTGTTGTCATAGACTCGTTTGAGATGAAAGAAAGCTGTAAACCCTCTTAATATAAAATTGTACGTGCCAAAGATTTTGCACAATTGCAAAGGGTTTGTAGAGCCCCCGTAAGGCCTCTCAGGACTGCTGATTGTGAATGGCCATTCTGGAGGACAGTCTCTTAGGGTGTCATGTGTGTTCACCCACAGCAGCCTGAGTTGGACCATTTGAGTACTTCCTGTATGCAGAGCACCCAAGAACCATTGCAGACACAAGACGGGAAGGTGAGGTGAGACGGTGGGAACAACAATGTGAAGTTCAAGGGTATTTATGTCGAGACCTGAACAACGAGGGCTGGCTGTGCTTGCTCAGGTGCCATAGACTGTGGTCCTAGCCGGGCCTGAGCTCAGCACAACAGAGAGGATTCTGGGCAGGAAGTTCGGCAAGTAATATCTTATAGAACGAGGCACTTTGTGAAGAAGGATTCAAAACAGAGACCAGGAGACATAAGTCTGGTTATTTTATTTTATCTAAAAGAAAAGCACTCTTTTTTCTGGTTTATTTACTTATTTAATGTATGAGTGCTCTGTCTGCATGTATACCCGCATGCCAGAAGAAGACATCAGATCCCATTATTGATGGTTGTGAGCCACCATGTGGTTGCTGGGAATTGAACTAGGGGCTTCTGAAAGAGCAGCCAGTGTTCTGAGTCATGTCTCCAGCCCAAGTTTGGTTATAAAAAAAAAAAGACGAAGAAGAAAAGAAAAGCATGCTGGTTGGTTTTTGTCAACTTGACATGACTAGACATGTCAAGTCTAGGAAGAGGGTGTCTTAATTGAGAAAATGGTCCCATGAGACTGGCCTGTAGGCAAGTCTGTAGAGCAGTTTCTCGATTAATGGTTGATGGGTCAGGGCCCAGTCCATTGTGGGTGGTACCACCCCTGGGCAGGTGGTCCTGGGTTCTATAGGAAAGGAGGCTGAGCAAGCTGTGGGGAGCAATCCAGGAAGCAGCACCCCCCCACGGCTTCTGCATCAGCTCCTGCCTCCAGGTGCCTTCTCTGAGTTCCTACGTTAACTTCCTTAGTTGATGGACTGTGATGTGGAAATGTAAGCTAAATAAAACCTTTCCTGCCCAAGTATAGCGGTAAGCTACAATCTTTTATGCTCAATTTAGGGAAAGAGAAAGGAAGAGCAGAAAGAAATCTTCACCGCTTTTACAAGCAGCCTTGATATAGAATAAGAGAAAGGTAGAAATCTCCACAGCCTCTTTTAGGCTGTCCTAAGCCTGAAGAGGACTACCTGACAGTGAGTCAGAGGAGCATCTCAGCTCATGGTCTGTAAACTCAATCTCTCCAACCTTTGTTCTTTTAGGAATTATCACACTAATGACAGCAACCCAACCAACGAACCACCAACACTCACCTCCACTCTCGGACTTCAGACTTTTTATGCCCTAAGCCAAAAGTTCCCACAAATCCATGTGGCACGCAATCCCCAAACAAGCTACAGGTTCCAGAACAGCTGCACCCAACCAAATCATAGCCACCTGCATCCAACATTCCAAACCCAACTCGTAAACAACTATACCACAGCTGGGGTGGGAACACAAACCTAATCTAAATGCCATTTTGCGTTTTTTAAAGAAACCAAAATAACAAAAACTTCTTCCAAGTGTTCCTCTATACCCAGGTTACTTTGAGTTATGATTTTAATCACAGCAATAGAAAAACCTAACTATGAAAAAAAGGTACCAGACTGGGAAGATGACTCAGTTAGCAAAGTGCTTATTGTACAAGGCCTGAGTACTTACTGTACAAACATGAAGGCCCCAGTTTGATCTCCAGTATGCTCATTCAAGCTAGGTGTGGTCGTGTGGGCCTGTTTTCCCAGCACCAAGGACAGTAGAGACAAGAGGATTTCTGGGGCTTGGTCTTCAGCCAGTCTAGTGGAATCAACAAGCTCCAGGTTCATTGAGAGATCCTGTCTCAATACGGTGGAGAACTATTGGAGAAGACACCCAATGTAGACTTTTGGCCTACACACACACACACACACACACACACACACACACACACATCCCACACCAATTTCCAGTTCTGATAAGACTTAACAAAGTTGCATGAAACACACTTGTCTATTCTCTTGCAGATTAAAAGTCTAAACTTGCAGCACTTTGTGAAGCTTGGATTTGAAGCAACATCTCTTCTGCACCCCTCTGTTCCTTCAACCCAACATATACCCACCATAGAGTGAATGGGAAGTCTGCACAGGAATTTGTGGATCTGGGACCCCCTTGAGGGCGCTCTGGGACTCTAGGAATTCCCTCCTGTATCCTGTAGGGGGAGCGGTTGCAGTTTTGAGGTCTGTCTTTGAGTCCTTCCAGGGTCGCTGGTAGACTAGCCAGGGAAGAGCTGCAGAGGACCAGATGCAAGGAGGAGCTGGCCAAGGGCCAGGGGGAGAGCAGATACTGGTGAGGGTCTATCCAGACCAGGAACCGGAAAGAGGAGAGCGTGGGCGGGAGAGCAGCTGAATCAATATGATGCAGGGGTCTCGTGGTGTACAAGAAGCTCTGAGGGAGACACAGAGGCACAGGGTACGAAGAAGCATCTTTCGTGGTCTTGTGGAACCAATACCGAGAGGAGGGCGCAGAACCCAGGTGGCGCCGCCACTCTCTGGGAAGTGTTTGGATTCTTTGGCAGCGCAGGGATCTCCTTTGCTAGGGACAGAACCTGGCACTATAAGCTTGTGTTTTTGATATAGGCAAGGAGTCTCAGCAACTTGAGGCAAGGTCCCTTGCAGATATATGCAGTGTTTTAATAATGTGTGACCCACGAGAGTTAATTTAAAAATAAAGAAGAGTGAACTTGTAATGGGAGGTGTGGACAGACATAGGGGAAAGGGCTGCCCTGAACGGCCCTGGGCTTTCTGGGACTCGCAGGAGCTACCTCAGGAGAACGGTGAGGAGGAAGTGTGGACCAGACGTAAGGGTCCCGCACAGGTCCGGTTCGACCGCAGTGTCAGAAATGTGTATCACCACTGCCTGGCAGAGAAAAATGATTTCAAAAAGTAGTTTCCTAATTCAGAATGTAATTCCTTCGCATACCAGTGAGCTTACTAAACAAACCCAGAAATTACTACAAGATCCTATAGCCTTTTAAAACAATAGAAGACGCACCACAAATATGATTTCCTGTTTAGACAAAGCCACTCATGACCATGTGTCAAGAGCAGCAGCAACGTCAGTCCGCTTAGCTCTGTTCCCACTCACAAGGACACTGTTGTTTTCATTCATGAAACTCTATTACTGGGTTCCATTCTCCGATTTGCATGGACATCCCTTAGTGCCTCCAAAGATGAGGAGGCTTTAATTAAATGCTTTTGTATTCACTGGTGAAAAGCAAAAACCCAATTCCATCCTGTCTCCTCCAAATCAATTAGAACACAGATGGTGCAGGTGTCTTGCTCTCTCACCTCGCCAGCTCTGCTTGGAAATGAGAGATGTACTCGAGCCCACCGGAGCCACTGGACTCTCAACTCTGAGCTTCTCGGCACCATCCTACATGATATACAGTCACAAGACACCTAACAGCAGGTATTGGGATCATGCTGAGATGTGTCATTGGGTGAGTTCATCCTTCTGCAAACATCACGAGCTGCATTTTACACAGCCTAGAAGGGGCAGGTCAGTCATGGGACAAGGGCTCCTGGTGCAATCAAGAGATGTGGTAGTCACGAGATGCATGAGGCTACTGCTGTATAACAAGGCTTTACAGTTCACTTTCTAGAATGTAAGTAGGACTAATCTCTAGAATAACAGCTAAAGGTCCAGCACAGTGTCTGGGTGAAATGGCACACACCCGCAAGCTAGCGGGGTGGGAATCAGGGGCAGAGACCAGTAGGACCAGGGATTCAAGGTCATTCTCTGAAACAGGACAAGTTTGAGGGGCTGTGTCAACCTCTGTAACAAAACAAACTATAGCCGAGTGGCCAGGAATGGGCCCGGTAGCACAGGCCTTGAGTCGCAGCACTCAGAGGGTAGAGGCAGGTGCACCTCTGCGAGTCCGAGGGCAGCCTGATGTACATTTCAAGTTCCAGGGCAGCCAAGGCTACACAGTAAGACCACATCTCAAAAAGCAAGCAAACAAGAAAAATAAAGCAAAACAAAACACACAAAAAAGTAACGTATAGTAAATACATAAATGAGCAACACGGGTGTTTACTGTTATTATCAAGTATTGGAAAGTATTACTGCAATGCTATACTTTCATGCACCTAGGAGGACAATTTCATGCACCCCGTAGGAGAATGTGAGCAGGGAGTTGCACCTCGGTATCACAATGGCTATGTCTTCACCAGGGAGCAGGGATTTCGCAGTCCCCTAGAGTCTTCTGGTGCAGTGTATGCAGTACATTATTGACCCTCGCATCGCCCGGCGAGGCATGACTGTGTGTTAACCTATTTCATCCTCAAACAAAACCTTTGAGGAGGCAAAAAAAAATTAAGAAAAAACAGACGGGGAAATATGAACAAAATTGTGTGTGTGTGTGTGTGTGTGTGTGTGTGTGTGTGTGTGTGAATTTGTGAATGACAATAAATAATTTACATAAAAACTCAGGGATGGTGATATTATACTACTGAGAGATGAAGAAACTGAGGCAAGGGCATAAAACTGGCCGCCTAACGACAGAACAGAAGATTGTGTTCAGAGCCCACATTCTGACCACCCTGTTCTTGGCGCTCATGGAGACTAGTGAGAAAGGCAGATTCTGTCTTGCTGCCTCCAGACCAACTCAGAAATGACGGGGCCACTGGCGTACCTCTTCTGTTGAAACTTTGCTTGTTAATGAGGGAGGAGCTAGGAGCTGCTGTCGCTACCTTAACTGCAACACTAAGCCTTGGAAATGGCATCCTGCACCCCAACACCAGGAGATGCTCTCAGCCCTTAGCACGAAGGGACTCTGAGCTACCAGGATTACAACTTCCTAAGTCTAACACAGGTCCAGACGCCGGCAGATTCTCTCTCTGGTTTACGGAAACTTGGAAGCAAGGTGCACAGGTGGTGATCATATCAAGCCACTGGACTTCTCAGGAAGCGGTCCGTGATGCCGTTTTCATTGTCTTTCCTTTTGATGTCCCACTCTGTGTCCAGCGCAGGGACAGCTGTTCATCAGAGGACCATGAGCAGCCAGTCAGGGTGGAGCTTTCAGAGCTAAAGATGACAAGAGCTTCTTAAAGCCCAGAGCCTAGGCTGACAAGAATGAATTATTTATTGGGTGGCTTTAGGTTCTTTCCTGCAGGAGACACATTTACCAACACCTTCACCATCTCCCCTTCCTGGGCACGACATGCCTTCTGCTTTTCAGAATCCTCGTAGGGAGACACAGGTGTATGAACGGTTCAGTCCAATACAATGGTGTCATTAGCAATGAGCCAAGGAAGGGAAGATCAAGTTTCCTCCTGAGCTGCAGCTCACAGAGAGGCCTCGGGCTGAGGATGGGGAGTCACTGGATAGCGTGGTGTGAGCACTGTGTAGAGAGCAGCCGTTGGAGAGTCACCTGAGTGTGCAGAGACTTTGTGGGAATAAAAAGCCAAGTGAACACTTGTGTTAAAACGCTAAGGCTGTGGTAGTGGTTGTTCCTGCAGCAAACGTAACCCAGCCTGACTAATAGGCATCCCTGTCTTAGTTTTCTAGGTTTCTTTTTGTTGCTCAGGCGGTTTACCATCTCCCTAACAGTTTTTCAATACAGGTGATTGTTTTCTTCTGGAGCCAAGAGGCTCATAGATCTCTGACGCCGTGTGGCTGTGTGTGTATTGCTTGACACAGCTGTTCTGCTCTCTTGTTCTCTTTCCTTTTTAACAAAATATACAAAACAAGAAAGCCCCGCAAACCGTACCCTCTCAATTGTTACGATGTTGTCACTTGTTTGTTTTTGTTTGTATTGTTAATTCACCTTGTTTTGTTTTATTTTGAGACAGTGCTGGCTGGAACTCGCTGGGTAGACCTGGTTAGCTTTGAACTTATGATCCTCCTGCCCTTGCCTCCTCCCCGGTGCTGAGTTTTTAAGGTGAGCCTCTTCACCCAGCCTTCAGAGCATCCTTTTCAGACGTTAAGCAGAATGTTATGGTCTCAGCTGGAACACACTCCATTAGTCACCAACCTCTCGGGTACTGCTAATGTCACAGAAGTGGCTCTACTCTTACGCCCCGAAGTAATGGGATAGGGAAGTGGGGTGCTCCCATTGAGTCCTCTTCGTGTTCTTACCTACGCGTGCGCGCGTACACACACACACATGTTTATATGTAAGGAATTCCTGGACTTAACTATTGCTGACTCGGTGTGTGTGTGCACATGATTTCAGCTTCACTGTGATTTCTGTGAATGTGCCGCATTTACCACCCCTTCCCTGTAGAGGGAGCCATTGCCTCCATTTCCCACCCTTAGGCTCAGTGCCGTAGGTGACAGAGAGTAGGTGACAGAGACCGTTCATACACCTACCTGTGCCAAGACTACTAGCAAGAGAGACGGGGTGCTGGGCATAAGGAATATGGATTTTTGTTTTTCCTCGATGCTATAATATGGTTCTTTTTGAAAAATCTTTTTTTTTTAATTTTTGAGATTATAATACAATTACATTATCTATCCCTTCTCATTCCTCCCTCCAAAGTCTCCCATCTACCTCTGTCATACAGTTCTTGAAGAGGCAGACCAGTGTCTACCAAGGAAAGCTATTTGTGAAGCTCGTGTTTTGTACCAGATCCCGTGGCTGGTTACAGACCACGTGAACACAGTTCATCCATGGGATAGCTTCCAGCCAACTACACTGGCCCCAGATGACCGGATTTTACACACTTTTAGTGATCTCCGTGAAATTTCGCAGCTCCTGGCACACAGGACAAGCACACGTCCTGCGGTTTGAATGCATCTCCACACCGCTGGCTAGTCAAATGGGAACACAGGTAGTTCATACATCACAGGCTTTATCCAGGAGTCAAGGGTCAGGAAACGTTTCTCTGAAACCAAGGCATTTGTCACGAAGACACGCCGTCCTGGCTTTACAGAGTTCGTATTTAACATGTTAACAGTCAAGTATAGACGCCTGTACAAAGCCAGACCTCTGGGTGTTAAACGAGGGCTGCAAACAACAGAGAGCAAGACTCCAGCATCTATTTTAAATTCTGAACAGAACTGAAGCCCAAGTACTGACTTTGAAACGTGGAGAGCGAACATATGCTCCAGATGTGGGCGACAGCAGTGTCTCTCCACATAAATGCATGCTCCCCACGGGACATCGGATGTCTCGGCGTATCATCAAGTGCTCGTAGCTACAAGTTTTACTCATTCCTCATTAGTGGAGCCGCCCCTGGGCTGTGATGTGAACCCATCTGGAACATGAACGCTCATCTGCTGGCTGCTCTGCGCTGTTGTACCCATGGTGTAAGCAGCGTGCTTCTCTCATCTGGCTGCATTCTGTGGGATTGCAGCCCCTGCGCTCTTCCAGCTGAATATTATTATTTGCTATGGAGACACTGATGTCAAATGGGTGTGGGTGGGGCTCGGGCCATGAATAAACACAAAATATAGTTCACCCCACGGGGTGCAAGTTATTATTGGGTCTAGGAGGTGCCAGCTGTGTGGGTTGCCCCTCACAAGCCCCACGTTCAGGATGGCCCAGTCTGGCAGGCTGTAGGGTGGTACTACCTTGGGAGGAAATGTATGTTTAAGTAGCAAGTGTGTCTTTGGAATATCAGTGTATTTCTCCCAACTAGACACATTCTGAATAGTAACTCCCAGAAAAGGAGGGGATGTCTAGAATCCTTGTAGCTGAATAGAGCTGAAGTCAGCCACAGCTACCGTGGGAAGCCGATGGGGCTGAGAGCGCGCTTGAGCAGGCTCGTGGGCAGAGGGGATGAAGCAGGATGGCCCAACAACACACCTGTCTTTTTATCAGATGCAATCCTGTGCTAAGCACTCTGTCCTTCCGTTCTCCTAAAAGGCCAGTACCATGGGCAATAGTGTTAAATCTGTCACAGAATAGAGCTTGGAGACAGACTTCGCCCAAGACCACTGCCAAGTGACAGGCAAGAACTTGATCATGATCACATTTGACTCCAGAACTGACTTCCCTCCCTCCCTCCCTCCCTCTCTCCCTCCCTTCTTTCCTTCCTTCCTTCCTTTCTTTCTTTATTTCTCAAGACAGGGTTTCTCTGTGTGGCCTTAACTGTCCTGGAATTCACTCTGTAGACCAGGCTGGCCTTGAGCTCACAAAGATCCACCTGCCTCTGCCTTCCAAGTGCTGGAATTAAAGATGTGAGCCACCATGCCTGGGTTCAGAACTGACTTTCTAACAACCATTCCATACCCATAAAGATAAAGACTAACTTGGAAACATATAGATTCAATCTATTAGGCTAAAAGTTCTGGTTTTGTCTAGATTCTTGAAACTCACAATATGGCCTGGTGCTAGAGGGCCCATCAGATCAGGTACCTAGGCAACCAGAGAGTGACTAGGCTCTGTGGCCAGTTTTCCCTGGTGATGGCAGTCAGGTTTGAGGCCCCGTTGGACAATGACACCATTGCATTTCTCTAGTGCTCCGTCCTGGGGTCTGGACCTGCTTAGGCCCTGAGCTGAGCTCACCGCTACAGCAAGAGGCTGGGACTATTGACTCCTTTGGCAGATAAATCAAAGAAGCAGACACGTGACTATTTCCAAGGTCATGTACCAGATTGTTCAGCTAGCAAGGGGCAGATTCGCTGGCTACGAGATGCCAGGCCCTGTCTACCCTGCTCTACTGCGTGTAGGCAGAGACACAGTGACTCCGGGTGAATATGAAGCCACACACTCCACAGGAGGCCTTCTACTTGCTTTTGATATAATGGAGCCGGGCTGAGGCCGGAAGAACCTTCTAGAAAATCAACTTTACAAACGCACAGGGCTGAAGGTATAGCTTAGTGGTAGAACCCTTACCCAGCATGCACAGAGTCCTGGGTTCCATCTCCAGTGCAAGGAAAGAAAAAAAACAAGACCCCAAACTACATAAGCATCACCTGTTTGGCTCTTCTGATGGCCACAGCCTCTAGTACCTAGAATCTTCTTTCTGCCCACAGGTTCCCAGTGTGTTTTCCCAATGCACCATTCACTTCACGGAGCATTGTTGAGTGCCCCATTGTGACACGCTCAGAGCCTCTGCTGCGAAGAGCAGCCCACCAGACCTGGGTTCCAGGACGGTGAAGTTCAGCAGGAGTGAGGCCACACCCCAAACACCCATTGCATCCTCACTCCGCTCTCCAAGGCTACCCCTCGTAACTGCAGGTTCGGGACGAATGTCGCATGACCCCGTGGGGGAAACCTCTGCGTAGATACTCGTAGGAAACCAGCCCTCAGTTCTACTGGTGTCTGACTCCGTAGCTGTGGACAGGGCCTTTGCCAGCTGGGCAGCCCTGTGAGGATAATAGACATGCAAAACGTGAGACTCGAGTCTGGCTGTTGTTTCAATTATGTGAAGGACACAGCTGGGGGCGGCTGTTGGTGTGTGTGCATGTGGAGGCCAGAATTGGTTGTTATGTGTCTTCCTCGGTGGCTTCCAACCTTATGCTTTTCATTTTGTTTTGTGTTGTTTGTTGCTTGTTTTTTGAGACAGACTCCCTCACTGAACCTGGAGCTCATGTGTTCAATTAGGCTAAGTGGAATTACAGAGATCTGCCCCCCTCTGCCTCGAGAGAGCCAGGGTTACAGGCCAGCACCTCTGCACCCACCTTTCTACATAGGCGCTGGGGGGTCTGAACTCAGACCCTCACACCAAACACTACAGAGTGAGCTGTCTCTCCAGCCTCCATCTGTTATATAAACACACACACACACATACATATACACACACACACACATACACACACACACACACATACACACACATACATATACATACACACACACATACACAGACACACATATACATACACACACATACACACATACCCACACATACGTACACACACATACACACATACATACATACACATATACACGTACATACACACATACACATACACACACATACACACACATATACATACACACACATACACACATACCCACACATACGTACACACACATACACACACACACATATACACCTACACACACACATACACACATACACACATAAACACACACCCACACATACATACACACACATACACACACACACACCTACACACACATACACATATACACCTACACATACACACATACACACACTGTGAAGCTAAGGAACTGGGAGACATTTCAGAGTGGGGACATTTTAAATCATGCATACAGTGCTAAATCTTTCAGTGAGTCCATGCCAGCCCTAGTCACAGGATGCTGGTTGAGTCCCAACTTCTGGGTTTCTTTTAAATTTACTTTCTTTCTAAAAGGCACCCCTTTTTCTCCTGCCATCCTCTGCCAACCCTTTGCTTCTCCACACACCCCCACACCCCGAGTCAGGACTGCACAGCTGTGCAGCAGAACACATACATCAAAGTCCTTGTGATTCTAGTGACTGGCTTTCCTAGCTGCAGGTAGGAAATACTTAGGAGGACCTTAAACATTATTGATGTTTGACTCTTCCCTCCAGACAGTCAAATTTTATTACAGCTGCACTCCGGTTGGAGATTTTAAAAGCAGATTATTCTAACATTCAGCCACAGTTGAGAATCACAGAGTCAAGCGATGCTGTGATTGGCATGTGATTGGACATGGGCTATACAACCATCCATGCTGTGAGTGACACACCCTGGAGACACTTGTATGTGACCTGTGTAGCCCTTCAAGTTGTCCCTGCTCACCCCCTCTTGGCCCCGCACAAACCCCAGTGTCTCAAGAGATCACAGGTTAGGCACGGTCTGGCCTAGTTCTTCTTCCTCTCCGTGGACTGGAGTCACGGTGTAGAAGCAAAGCCTCACCGGTGAAGGATCTCCTCTGCGTCTTGTTGCCTTCTAGCTCCATCTTAGAGGCAGCTCAGTTCCAGTGCTCTGCCCAGGGTGAGCTTGCTGTTTTGATCGCTTGGCTGAGAGAGTGATTTAGGTTCTAGGAAGAATCTGGCTCTTGTCCCCTGGTACCCAGGTCTTTCCTTGATTGTAAATCAGGCACCTTACTTAGCAGCTGCATTTTCCTGTCAGGCCACAAGGAACTGTGTCATTTTTTTACTGAATTAGCAATTTAATTGCACCAAACACAGCCCGAAAGGCCCCAGTGAAGTCCTGGCAGCTCCCCAAGGTGTCTGGCTTTCTCCTCTTCCCCTTCCTGACACCTTCCCAACCAAGGAGCCAGTTAAACTCTGGAAAATCTGAGCCCATTCGCTGTCAACCATTGGAATGGTCTTCGCTCTGCATGTGTCAATAGCATCCGATCCCACCCAGGGATCAGTGTCAACAAGTTCGCAACAGCTAACGGCCCTCAAATGGGAACAGGGAAGAGGCCAAAATCCTACAAGAATTCGGCAAAACTGGACAAACATGTGGTACAAACAAGTCCTCGGTGTGGTGCTGCGTCAAAAGCTGGTCTGTTCTACAGCTTAGATCTCCGTAACTCACCGGTGTTCTTAAACGGGTGAGAGCAGTTGTCATTCAGAAAGTACAAGGTGACCGCTTTCCGCTAAAGTCTTGCATTCGGCATGTTTATTTAGACTCAGCATCCCAAAAACCACTGTTTCTGGCTCAGCGGTGGGATTAAAAAAATGAGCTTTTTTTTTTCTTCTTCTTTTAGGTTCCAAGTTCTGGAGAAGATATTTGAATCCGGAAGATTTGACTGACGTCAAAGAGACACAGAAACGGGGAAGGAGGGAGAGTGCTAAGACTGCGAAAGATTATTAGCTGCCTAATTGAAGGGAGGGAGGAGGGAAGGAAGGAAGGAAGGAAAGAAGGAAGGGAGGGAGGGAGGGAGGAAGCAAGGGAGAGAGGGAGAGAGGGAGGGAGGGAGGGTTTGTTTCTCTTTATTTTACGCCTATGAGGGTATTTCCTGCATGTGTGTGTATATGCATGCATGCATGTATGTATGTACTATGCGTGCTGCCTGGTGCCCAAGGAGGCCAGAAGAGAGTGCTGGATTCCTGAAACTGTAGTTACAGATGTTTATGAGCCACCATGTGGGTGCTGGACCTGAACCCCAGTCCTCTGCGAGCGCTCCTCACCACTGAGCGGTTTCTCCAAGCCCATTCAGTAATTCTTCAGTACAACAGGGGACTGTTTCTAGGTCACTTCATGGTTATCAAAATCCACAGATGCTCAAGCCTCCTGCTTACTCTAGCACAGCGTTTACCTGCAACTCCTAGCAGAGCCTTGGCCCATTAAACCACCTCCCTATCACCCATAATGCCTAGGAGGTACACTAGCTGTTGAATGACTTGTTTAGAGAAGGACAAAAGAGACACCCACGTTCACTAGGAATGCAATTAAAATATATTTTTAATCTGTGATTAAAATTAAAATCTGTGACTGACTGAAGGATGTGGAACTGACAGACACAGAAAGCCGTATCTGAAGTGTGGGAATTTCAGAAACGTCTCCCGAAAGATTTGCTGAACCAGCTGTGAGCTCCACCCGCCTTCTCTCCAATTATTTAAAAGGGAGCTCAGCATCCAGCTTCAGCATCCCGTTCAGAGAGTGCAGTTACTTTGAAGAAGAAAGCCATGTGCCGAACGAGGCTGTAACTGAAAGACAAGGAGAACCAGCCCTGTAATGTGTTACTCTGACTTCTTACATTTGACAGAAAAATGCATTTATCTCATTTAAAGATGTCTGAGGCTTTTAATTGCATGAAGAAGTTGAGGGTCTGGTGTGTAACTCTGGAGCGTGTCTAGCATGCACAAGAGCCTGGTGTAACCTACAGCTACCTGGTGGACTGAGGGTTCTCTCAGCAGGAGAGAAATCAGGCTGGGTACAGGAAACCTAGCCATCTTCCCAAGGCCGTGATATCACAAATCTTAGAAGAGACTCTATGGCCACCACTTTGCTAGACCAGTATAATTCCTTACTACGTTCTAAATCTCATACCCACGGATAAGTGTGGCTAACACCCCTCATCAAAGAAGCTTCTCTTTACAGCAAATGGAGAACTGGACACGACACGATGCAGAGAGCAGCAGGTCACGGGGAGCCCAGCCCTAAAGATACAACTACATCCCAGTTCCTGCATCTGTGGCTCAGGAAGCACAAGGAAGAAGGGACAGAAAGATTGTAAGATCCCAAAATATCAGGAATTGGCAGCATAAACAAGACCAGACCAATGGCAAAATCAATGGACGGAGTATCATGGATGGGCAAAGTTTCCGGGGATTCTACACTTATACAAAAAACTATGAGCAACTAATAACTCATGGGAGAAGGTTAGCCTCTCCCACGGATGAGCCCCAAAACTGATTGTCCAACATAGAGTGGTCAGCCCTAAGGCCATAAACACACAAAGAACAAAAATGGACTCGGGGGGATATATTTATAATTTGTGCGTACATACATGTGTGTCTGTGTGTAACAATAATAATCAAAGAAAAAGAGGCTATCAACTTGAGAGTGGGCAGGCTAGGAAGGCTTGAAGGGAAGGAAGGGGAGAAGCAATGTAATCTATTTCAATTAAAAATCACACATATATATATATATACATATATATATATATGCACACATATATATATATATATGCCATTTCTTAAACTTTGCTAGAATATTCTACTCAAGTTAGCAGCTAGCATGAACAGACATGTTTAGAAACATGTACTTAATTATTTCTTGTGCTCAGCAAGGTTTAGGAACTTGCTGAAGTCACCCAATTAAAAAGCAGAAGAGTTAAAACTATAATTCGCCCCATGTGTTTGCTTGGATTTTACTTAAAAGCAGCTGATATTCACATAGCCTTGCAGAATTTGAGTTCTTGATGAACATGTACGTACTCATGCTTAACCCTTGCGTAACGGTTAGATCCACCCAAATCCATACTAAGTCTGAGATGTCTAGCAGACAGTTGTTTGTTTTTGTTGTTGCTGTTGTTTTGGTTTTTCCCCTAAAGATGTCCCTCCTCGATTCTGCTCTTGGCTCCTGGGTGTCTTTTCTTCTTCTAGCGCTCCACTAATGATCCCTGTGCCAGCTGGGTTTTATGTCAACTAGACCCAAGAGTCATCTGAGGGAAGGGACCTCAACTGAGAAAATGTCTCCATAACATTAGGCTGTAGGCAACCCTGTAGGGAATTTTCTTAATTAGTCATCGACAAGGGAGCTTGGTCCTCAGACTACGAGCTGTACACTATCCTGCTGTTGGCCCTGGGAGGGAGGCGAGTACCCCATAGGCAACAGGTCTGCGAGGGCTCCTGGTCAGAGCCTGGCTCATGCAGCTGCTGGGGCCCCTGAAATCACATACAGGCCGGTGTTCGCCCGAGGAGGTGGTACACGCCTTTAATTCCAGCACTAGGGAGGCAGAGGCAGGTTTATCTCTGTGAACTAAGGCCTGAGAGAGTTAAAGGGAAAATATTCCTCTCCTTCTATCTCACGTATGAACACTGGCTGGAGAGCACATTTTTTTTGAATCTATGATTTACACCCATGTAGATTTTGCAACACAGGGCAGGTTCCTTGTTAGAGGAAAACTTCTCAAACCCAGGGAAAGGATTTCCTTACCAGTTCATCTGGTCATTTATCTTCTTAAAAGCTTAAGACAAACAAAATTCCCTGTCTGAGACCTCTGTGGCTTCCCAAGGCGGGTGGAAACGGTTCCCAAGGCGTTGTCTCTGCTTTCTGATTTGTCATCAATTCTTCCACAGCGACTCAACAAAGCCTTATTTACTACAGCTTTCTGTTGATTTTATAGCCAACTGCTGACTGCTGGGGACATAAAAATCTTGATGATTTACAAGTAGTAAGTGGGGAAGAAACCCATAAATCAGAGTGCATAGTAAGAGAACACAGGTGGATGAATGTCTGTACGCCTCTGAGACTAAAATCGTACCAGGCAATATTTTAATAAAGAGCAAGCAAAAGACTCTACTCTTGCCTTTGAGGTGTTCAAGGGGGTTTCATGATTCCCAGACAGATATCTTTAAAGAAAAAAGTTGTACTGACCAGACCAAGAGTGTTGAAGTTGTCAAGGGCTCCTGCTACTCCCAGAACTACTCTGTGGATGATAATTCCCAAACACCGAGAGTCCTTCTCTTGTCCTGTCTTTTGTTTTTTTCCTTCTAGGCCTCTGTTTGGGGGAGGGTATCCAATACCATGTTTAAAGTAGGGGCCAAACCGACAAATTCCCTGGGAATCCTGTAGTTCTGGGCTGCTGACAGAGAGATTCGAGACCTGAAGTGGAAAACCTCGCAGAACATTTTTGTTTGGCAAGTAAAATCTTTTTTACCACTAAGAATCACTTGTAAATTATTTGCCATCCAGGATGGAGTATAAAACAGCTAAAGATTTAGGATGTACTAAGTAAGAGCATCTCATTTCACTGGGATTGGTGCACAGCGCACAAAGTGTAAGAATTGGAGAGAGAAAAGGCGCAGCTGCACACTGATGGATACTTGACATGAGTCGATTATTGACACATTTTTAAGTGTGATGAGGGGTGTCGCAGTTGTTTAATTTTTTAAACAGATACACAATGAAATATTCTAGATTAAATAATTTGATAGATTTTAAAAATGTCCAGGTGACTGTGCGCGGTGCTGAGCTGGCGACCACTGAGGCTCGGCGACGGGCACGTGGATTCCATGGACGATCACCACTCTTCTGTCTGTTCAAAGTGTCAGTCGTGTAAAAAACAAATAGACCAGACATGGCACACACTGCCACGCAGAGCTGGGCACTCTCTCCCAGCACGCTGGAGGTTAAGACAGGGGGTGGTGAATTTGAAGCATGGCTACAAAATGAAAACCTTTCTCAGAAAAAGGAAAAGAGGGAGGGAGGGAGGGAAGGAAGGAAGGAAAGAAGGAAGGAAGGAAGGGAGGAAGGAAAAGAGAAAAAAGGGGAGAAGAAGGGCTGGCTCCGTTGAGAGAGTGCTTACCACGCAAGTGTGAAGATCTGGATTTGAGCCTTGAGCCCCAGAACCAATTTCTAAAAGGCAGGCTTGAATCCCAGAGAGGGACAGGTGCACACCTGGGGTTCACTGGCCAGATGGCCGAGCCTATTTAGTGAGTTCCTTGGCCAGGGAGAGACCATGCTTTAAAAAATCTGGTGGAGGTCCACTGAGGAACACTATCAGAGATTGACCTCTGACCTCCATCACGTGTACAGCCCTGTGTGTGGTAAGCGCACACAAGGCGGAGCCGCAGAGGTCAGACATGAGGGTGTATGTCTGTAGTCACATCTAATACAGTAAAGGGACTCACTTGAGTCCACAAATTCAAGAGCTCATCCCAGAACAAGCAAACGAAACCCTGCAAACAGCTAACAGGCTAGACGGGTCATTCGTCGTCTTTTGGAAAGTTCTGACGTATTCACCTCGCAGTTGCCGCTCAGCGGGCGCAGAGCCTTGGCTGCGTGCAGGGCTGGCATCGATGCTGATGGTGCCATACCGTTAACACAGCGTGAAGGTCATGTGTGGCCAGTGGGGGCAATGCCGGGGTCTAGACCACATCTTACTGATGGGTGGATGCTGGAACCTCTCACCTCATGACTGAAAGGAGGTTTGCACACCATGGCTTAGGAGACGGGCATCCGTCTGGGACCCAGCCATCCCACAGTACTGAGGTGCAGAGAAATCTCACTCTACTGACCTAACAGTAAACAAGACCAAAGGGAGTCCCACAGGACTGAGCTGAAAGAAGACACCCCAAGGTCAGCGCTCCACAAACAAGAGGCTTTATTTTTCTACTGTATGGAGAAGAAAAGCAAGGGGGAGTTGAAAGGACTGTTTTTGTAGCAAAAAGACACAGGGTGAATTGGAAAGTTGCTGCATAGCAGGCTCAATGGAGCAAAGGGGAAACGGCAGGAATCCCTGGGGAACCTATACCTGCAGAAGTACACAATCTAGTATTGTGGGAAGGATCTGCCCTGCCCAGGATCAGGAGGAAAAGGATGTGTCCTAAAGGCTTCTGTGGAAGCCTCTTCCTATGGGGGTTCTGGCCTTGCTTCTCCAGCTTGCGTGAGCTCGTGCGTGATCTTGGCCAGCCAGAAGTCTGCTCCCAGATGCTGCCAGATAATGTTAACTTCCTTTTTGCTGTTCTTTTGTTGTCGTTGTTTTGAGACCTAGCCTAGGCTGGCCTAAAACCCCCTATTGTAGCTCAGGCTGACTTTGAACTTGTGGGGATCCTCCTGCCTCTACCTCAAGTGCTGAGGTTACAGGAGAGAACCACCATGTGTAAGTGCGGTGGAAGTTTATTTTTAGTTATGCATAAAATGTTTTTTGCGCTGTTTGGTGAGGGGCTAGCCTGGTCTTGATGTTCTGTATTGTCTGCTGGTGTTTGATTGCTAATGATCTGCACCTGAGGAGTTCTCAATCAACAAAAACATTTGAGTTCAATGCATGATAGTGCTTCCCTCTGCGGAGATCCGGCAAGGTTTGGATCTAAAAATGCCTCCATCTCTTCCCTGCTGAGCCACCACAGCAGCCTAACAACTACAGTCTACAGAGGGAGTTCCAGGACAGCCAGAGTTACAACAGAGAAACCCTGTCTCAAAAAAAAAAAAAAAAAAAACATTTCGCCCCCATGTCCATGCAAGTGACTCTAATGAAACTTAGTGGGTCACACACACAACACACTCAGACAAGGCAGGCTCTTGGTGGGAAGGAGGGTTTCAGTGGCACAGAAGTTCAGATTGAAGAAATGGAAAATTACCTCTGGTCACTGAGTTATTTCACCTCAAAAAATGTAATCGATCAAAGACAACCATCTAGCAGCGCCCAGAAACTGTTGGGAATGTACCCCAGCTGAGCAAGAGTCCAAGCAAGGACCTGGTGGTCGTGGGCCAGGTGTCCCTCAGTGGATTTCCCGTATTTCAGCCACTCCCAAATACGTTTTTATAAAAGTGTGGTGGGATTGTCTTATAGCAAGAAAATTAGTGAGTTCAGTCTCCTGTGTGCTAAAGCTGCTCCCTTTGAGAGCTGGTGTAGCAGGTGATAAGATCGCTCCCCCAGCCCGCACAGTAACTCTAATGCTGCCTCCCACGCTGATCTGCCAGGCTCCTCCCGCTGTGTGCCGGCCTCTTCTCTTTCTCCAGTAAACATGAGTGTTCCTTTAGGTCCCTGTGAAGTCTCCATTCCCTGACCAGCACCAGGAGCCCAAGTGATCCCGTGAACAGCACTCCCTGGGGTCACACAATGGTCCTGACTTTATCTCTCCGGGACGCCTCATAGGAATCTGAGAACAATTAATACACAATACTGAAAGTAACCAGTGTCAGCTATATCTGCTCTTTTCTTACTTTGGTTTTTCACAGTTATCTTCCAGCTTTGTGGTCACTGTGCCAACACAAAGTAGTTGCTCAGTAAGTAAGCGTGGCTTGAAAAAGCAGATTCCTACCTTTATCCTTCTTTCTGATAGAGTCTTGTGTAGCTCAGGCTGGCCTCAGACTTGGTCTGTAGCAGAGAATAACCATGACTGTTGGGAAGGTTTTTTTATTGTTGGAATAGATGGAAAGAGACAGAACAGAGAGGGAAGAAAGATGGAGAAGCTCTTTTGTGATGGTCCGGGGACCACACAAGGCCAAAGGGAGAAACCTCCCTGTAGAGGTGGTGCAGTCCTGAAGGGAGAATATCCCAACAGGACTGATGAGTTGCTCAGCCCAGCGGATCTGAGGTGAAGTGTCCAGCTCTGCCTCGCCTTGCCTCCTGGAGATGATGCAGTTCTGAAGGGAGAGTATTCCAACAGGACCGAGTTGCTTCTGGCCAGGTGTCCCCAAGGCTGCAGCTCTGTAGGGAAATATCCCAGGCGAGCTGTTCTTCTTTCTTCTGTCCGATGATCTCAGCAGGCCAGTGACTGTTTCCCCTCCGAAGAGAAACAGTGAAAACTGAGGGTTGCTCAGTCCTTTTTAAAGGGTTCTGGAGGGGGTGGAGCTATCAACATGGCCTGTGATTGGTGGAGTTTCTTTGGCCTGTGATTGGTGGAATTCTCAGTCCAGAGAGGGTTAGGGGGTCCCAGCTCAGGGTCATTTGTGTTTGTTGGGACCCCTTCTGTGCTGTACTGTCAGGTTGGGGAACCCCTCAGCCAGATGAGAGTGGGAGTCCCTGATAGTCCCAGGGGGGAGTTTTCTTATGAGGGGTTTCAAGTCCCAGAGCTCCCCAGCCTTGCAGAGCTAGACACCCCCAAAAGGGAAATATGCTGGCTCCTCAGTGGTCTTTGGCATCATTTGGGGTTCCTGGTGGGCACAAGGAATGATGGCTGGGCCCCCAGAGTTTCCCAGCAGGGTGGCAAGGGAGGCAAGCATTAGTTTTGAATAGCAGTTGGACAGTAGGAGAGGCTAGGTTTGCTGGTAAAGTTAACTTTGCTTCCTAGAAGAAACACAGATGGTTGTGAGGGTCCACCTTGCCAGGGATGTCAGCCAGGCGTGCTGATGGCTGTTAGGTTCCATCTGTGAGGGGAGGGGTCATCCAGGAGCCAGCACAGTCCTCAGTCAGGTCCTCCTTCCGTTTGACAGCCAGCTGGGGGGTTGGGCCTGGCAAGGGGGCGAAGCTAAGGCAAAGCTTCCTTCACAGGGCTATGGAGGCTGATCATAGATGAATGTAGAAAGGCATGTCAGAGCTTCTCACAGAAAGTGGGATCCCCACGCTGTAGACTGGGGGTGGGGGCAGAACCCCTCAGAGGGAGCCCTGGGCTGTGGGCTATGTCTGTGGTCAGGGGTAGGGGAAGAGCTCTCCAGCACAGAGCCCTGCTGTAGACTCTGCTTGTTGCAGAATCTTAACATTGACCTTCCTGCTTCTGCCCCGGATTTCAAGCATGGACATCCATGCCCAGTAGGAATGGGGATCGAACCCAGGGCTCTGTGCATGCTACACAAAGCATTGTATTAACTGAGCTACTCTCCTAGCTCCCAAATTCCAATTTTCTGGTCCCCAACTATTGCAAACCTCATGTGCACCTTGAACTCCTAAAGTCATCAGCCTTGAAGCAGCATTGTTAAATGCACAAATGTTGTGCATTTGTGCACATTTGTGCATCCATGTTGGCTTAGGGACTGGGACAGTGGTGTTGAACGACTATGTTATCTGGAGCTAAACTCCCCAGAGGTCCCGTTCCTCAGTAGCTGACTCTCCCAGCGAGACCAGGACAGTTGGCTGCCTTGTCCAGTCCCTGTACGAACGTCCTTTGCTGACACCTTCCCTCTGGTGCTCATTTTGACTCAAATCTATGAATATAAAAGGTGAGGATGGGAAGGGAAGAGGTGAGGGAGGCAGGGCCGTGTCGTCATTCATTGGTCAGCACGCCATCAACGATGCTCCGCCATGTCCTTGTCTCGTAATTTCCTTCTTAAAGTTGTGGCCCTTAGCTTAGAGACACCTAGCTGAGAACTGGGGATTTTGCTGGTCATGGTAGCACACACCTTTAATCCCAGCACACATGAACACAGAGGCAGGCAGATCTCTGTGAGTTCGAGGCCAACCTGGCCTACATAGTTACACAGTGAATTTGAGGGCAGTCTGCGTAGCGAGAGCCCAGGGTTTCACGAGCTTGTTGGATAGAGAGTCCATATACTGAAGAGATTGACTTCTAGCTTTTTATTATTTGTTATCAGCAATGTGGAAAATAATTATAAATGCTTTTGTCCCTACAGCATAATACGAATCGCAATGATAAACCAAGATTATTTTACTGATTTTCTTGAACAACTAGATACTTTTGATAGAAAGTAAAAATAACTCCACATGTAAGCACAGTACCGAAACCTCAAAGACACACGCCTTCCCTGGGGCAACCACCTTCGTGGGGAAAAAAAAAAATGTTTTCTCCTTTAAAACCTTCAGGCATCCCCTAAAGCCTGCAAATTTGTTCCGGTTGTTGATGACACAGTTCACGTTTAGAAAGATGAAGGATGTCTGCTTTCTGTGTTCTGAGGACAGGGACTCTTCTCGCCTGTGGAGATGGCCTCCGTGACTCACGGCTCTCTGGTGGCGTGGCAGCTCGACTCTGTGGCACGGGACAGAGAAACACCTCTGCTCTGAGAGCCGCTGGGCTGGGCTAGCTCATGCCAGCAGATCATAGCCTGAGCTGGGCCAGGAGCTCACTCACGTGCATTAGCCTTTGAACTTCAGCCTCGCAGAGGAAAACAGCAGCAGCAGGAGTCACTGTAACTTGGTGACAGCTTCTGGATTTATTCCACACTGTCTCATGAGCTACCCAATACTTTTCTAACAAGAGACACTATTTTATTCCACTCTACTTATTCATTTATTTGTTAATGGGATTTCACCCTGTAGTTTCTTTTACGAATTTTCCAAGATCCAAAGGCTTTGAGGGAGACCAGATAGCAACAATTTGTTTGGGAGAAGCAAGTCCGCTTTGGAAGGTTAGGCCTGACCGCAGGGAAATCTCTACCTGGAGCTACTCTCTGTCCCGGTTCCCTTCCCGGCCCTGCGCTCATCACTCTGAAAGCTGCCAGGGTTAAAGCTCCTAAGACGCTAAGGCCTTCAGATGGAGACAGGGTGGGGATGGGAAGACGGGTGCCATTTTCCTCCTGGACTTTATGTAGAGGGGTCTTACTTGTTTTTGTTTTTGTGTTTGTTTTCTGGCACCAGAGATGAAACCCAACGCTTTGAGCATGCTAAGCAATCACAGGACGATACCTCCAGCTGCAGGGGATTTCTTAGCTAAGAGAATTCCAAAGGGTAGCACGGGAGAATTTACCCAGAGCAGCTTAATTTAGCAGTCTTGGGACATTTTGCTCTGCCACTCCTCAATCCCCACACCCCCACTCCCTCCACACACTTCTTTCCCACCTTGAACGACATCTGTAAGGTTTCCTGAGCTGTTTTGGTATCTAACATCTGAAGATCAGGACATAAAACTCTCAAAGCATGGCGTCACAATGACTTAAATGTCCATTCCCTTAGCGTTACAGTCCTTAGTGGGGGAGGGCGTATATCTCCTCATAGGGGGGAGGAGAGAAGCGTGGAGAATCTTCCTCATCCATCTGTGCCCCTTCCTGCAGGTTTGTGGCAGAGCTGGGCCTGAAACACGAGCAGAAAGCAACAGATACACTCCCAGAGATCCATTGCCACCGCCCCGGGTGACAGGTGCCAGAGATCACCAGCCTTGAAGCCCAAATGGGAAAGAAAGAAACCAGGAGCCAGCATACCTGCCATTTCCAACGCCCAGGAAAGGAGGGAAACCCTCGCTCTCCACATAGGCAGCGTTGTCTTGAGGGTAGATGGTGTAGTACTGAGGGGGACTTGGCGTGGCAGCCACTGCCCCACCGGAAGGTACGAGGCCGCAAGGGCTCACCATGGGCTGCAGGCGGGCGGAGTTCATCCCCAGGGGGTCCAGAGAGCCGTAGGGAGGAGGGATGTACTGCACCACGGTCGCCCCGTGGAAGGTGATGGGCTGGTTGATGCCGGTGAAAACGAACGACTGTCCTCCCGAGGCCTGGTCCGAGTCCAGGACCCTTTCCTCGCTTTCTGTGCACAGCTGGCAGGACAGCATTTTGAACTTGCACACAGCGATCAGGATGAACGTTACCCCGACTGAGAGAAGGATGGGCCCGAGGAGCTGAGTCCATTCGAAGTGGGTGACACCCTGGTACTTGATCCAGCCCATGACAGTGAACGTGATCCCCACAAGTCCTAGAAAGATACCCGAGAAGAGCAAGGTGGCCCCCGCCTTGTCATCGTCGGACACCTGGATGTCGGCCGTACTGGGTGTGTAAGGAGTGAGAGAGAACACGTTAAGCGGGAAGTCCTCTGGGTGGTTACTGCTGTGCTCCATGGCTCCTCACAGGACTGTGGGAGCGGACCGCAGGCTCGGGTTAGTTAGAGAAGGACCTTTGGGCTTCTGTGGTTAACAGAGTATAACATACTCAGGGCTGAACTTTGGAAGAATAAAGGTCTGAGAAATGAACCCTGAGGTTGTGTTGGAGGTTTCCGGAAAGTAGAGGTCTCTGCTTTATGAATCAGTGGCGAGCTGTCTTTTACATTCATTCATCCAGACATCTACTCATTAAAAACAAAATAATAATAATAAATAAAAACACTGCTCGCACCTCTATTGTGTCAGGAGATGCCCTCTGTAGTCACATGTGGTACTGCGGTGTGGTCCTGTTTATGTGATGACTGCGCTGCTCCTCCCGCCCACCTCCAGCCCCACCCCCACCCGGAGACGGAGGGATCCTTGGTCTATCCATCACCTGCTTGAAGCCTGACTAAACATTTGTCTGGGTTGGCTCAGCAGAAGCAGGTCCACACATAGACAATATTTCTAGTCTTAACCACGTAAGGAATCTCTACTTCCAGTGATGATTCTTGTAGGCCATTTCCTAACAGGAAATCACAGGCCGAGTTGTTTATACAGAAAAAATGAAAATGTTGTTTTTCACAGTTCCAAGATTTCTGAAACCAGTATCAGCATGCTGGCATCCAACAAAGGACTTCTTTGTGTCCTGCCATCTGATGAGAACACCACCGTCAATCAGCCCACGTCTCTTTCCTCTCAGAAAGCCACTAATACGGTCTTGGGGCCCCACCCTGACCACCTTGTCCATCCCCAATTACGTCCCAGAGGCTTGACCTCCAAATGCCATCCATACATGGAGTCAAGAGTAACACACAAACCTTAGAATCACACACAAACCACAGCAATACTTAATCCTTAAGGCCAGCCGTCAGCAGGGCTCTGAGATCCTGTTGTGTCCTGTCCTGGGCCCATGTTTCTCTAACGCCCTGCATCTGGGGATGCTCTAGTGGCGGGAAGGGAAGACACGCAGGAGCCCCTCTGAGCTCCACGTTGCTGGCAGAGGTCTTGCGTGAGCAGCAGATGTGGTGGGACGCAGCCCGGACACGTGCTTCCTGCCTTGCCTCTGGTGGATGCACAGCTCCAGGTCTCCAAGGGGAGACACACAGTTGTCTATTGGAGCCTGCCCTGTTTTGCAACCAAACCCAAGCTGATGTAAGACAGACTGATCTTCAATGGCATCATCTGTCTTTTGTGACTCACTGTGAATTTTCAGACAGACCCACAAACTTCCTTCTCTGCTGAACAGTAACTCTGGTCTTATTCTTTTCCCGGAGAGACTGTCCAAGTAACTACCTCTCTTCGGTGGTTAAGTATTACTTCAGCTTCCTTTTGCAGAGGGGAGAGAGCCGCCCTTTTGTCCAAAGCAGCTTCCTTAAACTTCCTAAAGCTTCCTCCAATGATAAACGTCATGCAGGTCACTACTTTATTTCCCACAGGTGCTGGGAATGGAGGCCACGCAGTCACCAAGGTCAGGTAAGGGCTTACTGCTGAGCTACGTCCCCAGCCTTGGGCCACTCTTTAAAAGAGGAAGATTGAAGCTTCCAACACAAACCAACACGCCTCAAATATCCAAGGGAGAAGGTCACTAAGTGTCAATGATAGCTAATTTTCACCCTCAACTTGACCAGACTTAGAGTTACCATGGAGACACACCTCTGGGTGTGTCTATGAAGGTGTGTTCAGAGAGATTTAACTAAGGAGGGAAAATCCACCCTGAATGTGGGTGACACAGTCCCAAGAGGTTAAGAAAGGAAGGAAGGGAGAGAGGGAGGGGGGGGGGGAGGAAGAAAGAGGGCTGGAGAGACATCTCAGCAGTTAAGGGCACATGTTGCTTTTGCAGAGGACCTAGGGTTTGGCTCCCAGTACCTACAAGGTGATTATTCACAACCATTTGTAATTCCAGTTTCAGGGGATATGGTGTCCTCTTCTGACCCCCCTGGGCACCAGGCATAAGCATGGCCACACATACAACATGCAGGCAAAACACTTACACACATGAAAAACGATAATAAAATAAACCTATTTTAAAAGCGGGAGGGGTGAACTCAGCACCAGCACCATCTTCGAGGAGAAGTAAAAAAATTAACCTGTGTTTTTCTAACGCAAGGGCATCTTGTCTGTCACGGTGTAAGTGTTGCAGCTCCAAGGGGAAAGGTATCCCCAGAGCAAGTGTTACAGCTCTGAAGGAAAAGGTACCCCTGCAGTCAGGAGCCAAGAAGTACTGCAAAGTCACATAGCACAGCAAACTTCGTGTAAGAGATGTACTGGGAGCGACACCTGAGGGAGACTGCCTCTGCCCAGGGGAGGATTTTCCAGAGTGAGGAACGGTGGGTTTTCAAGGCCTGAGCTTGAGTGAGCTCAGGGATTGGTGGGTTTTGAGCTCAGTGATTTGTGGGTTTTTCAAGACTTGGAAATGAGCACAGATTTTTTTCACCCTATAAAAACAGAGGCAAACTTTGGGGTGCTGTTCTCAATGAATACAGCAGCTACTGAAGAAGTCTAAGAACCCCATCGTATTGAAAATGTCTGTACCCATTATTGTCTGACCAAACATTGCCTGTCTTCACAGAAAGTATGTGTAGAAACTGTGCCCCTCTTAAAGGAGCAGGGTCGGCGGGGGGGGGGGGGGGGCTCCCTGTCTTCAGCCACAATGACAAGTGAAAACCAGTGAACTAAAAAGAAATTCTTAGAGCCAGGCTGTGGTGGTGCAGGCCTTTAATCCCAGCATCCAGAGACAGAGGTGGGCAGATCTCTGCGTTCGAGGACAACCTGAACGACAGAATGAGTTCCTGGATACCCAAGACTACACAGAGAAACCTTGTCTCAAAAAACAGACAAACCAACCAAATGCTTAGAAGAAACAACTAAGGTTGATGGAAGCCACTTAGCAAGTTAGTTATTTAGCAAGATGACCTGGATCTGTTTTTATGTAAATTTAAAAACAGTGGTAGAATAGCTACATCATTGACCTCTGTGCATTTATGGAAACATTAAAAGTTAATCAGGATCTTTTGCAATTTTTCAAAAACGGACACTGAAGCACATTAGAATGCCTCTTTTGAGAAGAAGCTGGGCAAGGTAGCACACGCCTGTAATCTCAGCACCTGGGAGGTAGAGCCTGAAGGATCAGTAGTTCAAAGCCATCCTTGGCTATGTAAAGAGTTTGAGGCCAGCCTGGCCTAAACAAGACCCTGTCTCTCAAACAAACAAAAATGCATATTTTGATGAGAACTCTCTGCCCTTAACCTATGTCTTTCTTCAGACAATGATAGAGACCAGAGCCTCTTCCTTCCAGACGGTGTTTTATCTGCTGAGCTGACCCATGGTTTTCCTTCTGCTTTCCTCGCCTAGATAGATCATGTTACAGCCGGGAGTGTCCCCAGCACAAACTAAGGCGGTAACAACAAGCTACGGGGGATTTAGTTTCTCCGATTCACAGTAATAAACCTGTCACTTGAATGAGGATCCAGAACAATCAGCTATTTATAGTGTGGTAATGTACTATTTTGACAAGAGAAAGGAAGCACAGCCCATTCAGTGTGACTTGGAGACCCTCAGGGAGCTGGGGACGAAGCCCAGGGCCTCCTGTGTCCCAAACCCTCATTCCTTATCTTGAGATAGGGTTTCAGTAAGTTGTCCAGGATGGATTTTGAACTCAACTCCATTGCCCAGACTAGATTTGAGTTTGCAATCTGCCCATGTCAGTCTCCTAACCAGCTAGAATTACAGACAGCTAGTCCCCAAATAATGCCATCATCTCTGAGAGAAGGGACAATTTGGGAATTTTAACTATAATTTAAAGTATGTGTAAATATACTCATGCATTCTTTTCCAAGCTTTATTGTTATGTGTATGGGCGCTTTGCACGCATGTCTCTGAGCCACTTGCATGCCTGGTGACGGGGAAGCCAGAAGGTACTGGATCCCATGGAACCAGAATTAGAGACAGTTGTGAGCTGCCACTTGGGTGCTGGGAATCTAACGTGGGTCTTCTAGAAAAGCAGGGGTGTTTGTAACCAGCGAGCCATCTCTCCGGCTCTTACAATATACATTCTTTACACAGTTTCACAGGAATGCTTTACCAGACTAAAGAATGAATCACTATAGTAACTAAGCATGGGTTGGAAACAGGTTTCATTAAAGCCTGATGGTTTCCTGCTAAAAGGTCACACTTACCACGCCCCATCTTCTGTGGGCCTCTTTACCAGCCTCGTGCTTGAATAACGAGACAGGCCCCTCGATGTGAACAAACACAATTGGGCCTGAGGTCAGATCAGGCCTCTCTCCTCCTGTCTCTGACGGCTGCCTTTTAATAATCTGACACACGGTGCCAGAGACCTGCGAATATCCGAGCAGCGTCTTCGGCAGTTTCTGGCTTTGTGTCTGTAGAGTCAGTAAATGATTCTATTAAGTGATATCCTAGGCCTCGGATTCCTCAGGAGGAGCTGACTTAGACCTGGGCTCACCTGCGGTGCATTGTGCATATAATCCAGTCTCCACACAGATAGAGAGCTCCAGGGCCCACGGCTACACCCTCACCCTGAAGGCTGCATGGAGTAGAAGGGATCTGGCAGTGAGGTGAACGCCTGAGTTAAAAAAGAGAGACATCGCTGATCTCCTCTCCAGGAGCTGAGTGACGCCGGTGGATATTTTCTAAGAAAGTCCAGAAGCCAGTGTTTGTTAAAACTCATTGAATTTGGTTGTCTAGCTTGACAAATTATGCCTCTAAACTACCAATCTATTTTTAAATTTAATGATGTTAAGAAATGTGCTAACTGCTGTCAGTATGAAACCCGTCCATCGAACGGAGTAAAAGGTTGGCCTTTGTCAATTTGGTTTATGTCACATGTAAATTATTTATTACAGATTTGACATAACTGACTGCTTTTCATCCTTCAGCTGTTGGTTGAGTGTATGGAATGAAAATGGTGTAGAGAATTTTTAAAAGGTTCTGTTAAGAGGGTTAATTTTAAAAACCTTTGTAAAATAAATCATTTACTCTTGACAAGGAAGTCCTGTCTCTGGAGTATAGTTTTTGTTATTTTATTTTATTTTACATTAAGATTTTATTCAAGGAATCAGTTTGAATGTTTACAAGATGCTATCCCGATATCACAGACAGTCAAGCCACCAGCTTGTGAGCTGGCCATAATCTGATCTTTCCTTATTCCTTCTCCTCTGGTGGCTGGGTAGCCGCAGTCTCTGGGAGAATACTTTTAAATTGGAAATTGAAAATCGTTTATTTTTGAGGAATACAACTTAGAATTAAGTTGTCTCTTTACATAGCCTGACAATATAAATTATACTTACTGTAATAATTTGATATTAACAAAAATATGTATTGCCGTGTTTCAAATGCTAGACATGATCATTTAAGGTAATAATCCCAATTTTTAGTATTTAAAACAAATACACAAAGTCCATCATACTTGAAGCAGGGAATATCACTTGGACACTGTCTTCTCAGATTCATTCCTTGAATGCTGACTTTTCAAAGGTTCAGGCACTTGTCCCGGAGGCAGGAGTCTGATGTAGCAAACGTTAATTACAGTTACCTTATCTTTCTCAGGAACTCTGGCACGAGGTCCAGTTCTACAGCTGGCCTCGAACTTGCAGAGATGGACCTGCCTTTGCCTCGCAAGTGTCGAGACTAAAGGCTTGCCCAGCTGCAGCTTTGCCTCTTACTGTTTCCCACAAAGCTGTACAGTTGCCCCCTGACTTACATTTGGATTTTTGCCGACTGTCAAGTTTTACCATGGCTCCTTCCTCCGAGACACTCTTACCGTTGCTCCCCTTGCCACCCTTCCGCCAGCCTTGAAGCAGTTACAGAGAGATCGATGTCCCTCAAGCCCTTAAAAGCAGTTTGGGTGACCCCTGAAAGGAGACTATTGGCCCAGAGACCATCCAACTCATCCCTCTCCTTGCCACTCTGGAGGTTGCTTTGGGAGACTCAGAACTAAAACAGCTGTAAAACAGCTGGACTGAAGCCCCCTCTGCATCAATTAGCCTTCTCTGCTCACCAGCTCAGATCAGCTTCTCGTCCTTCAGGACCAGCTCAACTCCCTGATGCTCCACAGTTAAAAGGGACCAGATCTGGCTGCTAAGAGGGGGGTCTGTGCCCTCTGCGAACATGCTGTTTCCAGGCCAACAAATCCCAACTAGTTAGAAATGGGGCCTAAAGACACAGGGACCAGACAAAATTCCTTCTGGTTCCCTCCCTGATCACTTTCTTCCTTATCCTCATACATATATACGTGTGTGTGTGTGTGTGTGTGTGTGTGTGTGTGTGTGTGTGCATATATATGCATATATATACATGCACATATATATGTATATACACACATATATGTGTGTAGATATATATATATATACATTTTATCTGTCATATATATATATATTTTTTTTAACCCTGTCTTTTAAATGTTTCACTTACTGAATTTCACCCTACAACCAAACACAATGTTCCTTGCAAGGTCTCCCATTGCTCTCACCTACTCCATTTGCTCCAAAACATCTACAAAGAGACCATTTAGACACAGTGGAGAAACTGGCTAAAAGGGCCCTTCATCCCTTTCATCCTAGGCCAGAAGCAATTCTACACCTTAGTCCCTCTTTTCCCCTATTCCCTTCCTCAGGTGCTCTGTAGCTCCCTGCTTCTTCTGCCAGCTCGGCAATGCGACCAGTCGCTGTTACCTGAATCAACTGTATGCCCACTTTCTCTCCTGCCTTCCCTCTTCCCTCTACCCCAACCTTCCCAGAAAATACTCTGTTCTACTCTGTAACCAAATCTGCTTACACTCTTTAATAATTATTTTACAGACTGCAAGCTGCCTGCTCCATTGAAGCCTCAGCCAAGGAAGTTCAGACCCTGCCCCTGCTACACGACCAGAGGACCCCCCTCTTCAATGGTCTCAGAACTACCGCCTCCAACAAAGACCCTCCCCAGCAGAAAACAGCTGTAACTCCCTGCCCTGCACTTTTTATATCTTCTCGGAGTCAGAGACGATAGTTTCCCTCTGAAAGACTACACTTCCCAGCTTTCCTTGAGGGCCACAGCCCATCTTCTGAGGCATATTGGCCATCTGTACCTGGGTGACAAAAAGTGCTCACTGGCCATAAGTAAACATGATCCTGCCTAAGGTCAGACCAAGCCTTTCTTTTCTTCCTGCCTTCTGTTTCTCTATAGATGCTTTTTAATAATCTAACAATGCCCATCAGTGCTGGACTGGCTCAATAAATTATGGTGATAATTCACAGAGTACTATATTAGGGTTCTTCCATAGAATGAATATATATATATATATATGTACATATATATGCATATACATGTGTGTATAGATATAGATATATCTTATAAGAGTATATCTATTAGTGGTAGATTAGCTAACCAATAACACAGTTCTGGCCCAAGACTGGAGGCCCTGGAGGTCCCCAGGAGAAACCCTGTGGTAAGCCTGTTCTCAGAGGCTGAAGCACCTGGAATCCCATTCACGGTAAACAGCACCAGCGCAGACGTACCTACTCAAGGATGCAAGTGGACGAACGGGCTTCCCTTCCGTTTTCTTTCTCGTCCCATCGGACCCCCAGCCTACTGGCTGGTGGTACCCAAGCCTTCCCACTCAGTACGCGCAACAATCTGCTCTGAAACTCTCAGAGACATTCCCCCAAAGAACGTTTTACCCATTCTTTAATTATTCCACAATCCAGCCAAGTCGACGATCCAAACGAGCCATCACAGGGGTCTGCTGTTGCTGACAAATCAGTTCTGTAGGAACAGGCCCAGCATACTCTCCCAAGATGCACTGCTGGCTAAAGGGAGCAGAAGCAAAGGGAAGTGTTTGTGTGCTGTCATTGCAAGGGGAAACAGGCATTCTCAACACGGAGAGTGCGTGTACAAAATGTGAATGAAGGGTACACAACAGGGAGAGAGAGCCGGGAAGATGCTCTGTCCGTATAGTGCCTTACAGCAGGCCACCCAGCTCTGCAAACCCCAGGAAAGACTTCCATTTCATCCCACCGCTCAGTGACTCAGCCAACCCAGACACAGGGAAGGGACTGTGGTTCTTCTTTGCTATGAGAGGAATGGGAAGGTCACATTGCAGACAGACCGGTTGGACAGGAGATTATTGTGGCTGCCCTCTTTGCAAAATGCCTTCCACAGAGGGATATCAACCTCTGGTCTGTGATATTACTTGGACTTCTGTTCATGTGAGTGCCCAAGAACATGCAAAGATTCCAGACTGGCCGTGTCTGCATTCATTTGTACACTGATTGCTTCCTAACTTCTCCTTCCTTTGCTGGCTCAAGCTCTCAGTGTGTGCCTACGAGTGAGCAGCCCACTCATTCACAGTGCCAGTTCTGAAGCTTCCTGATTTCCCTGTTTATTTTCCCTTTTTAGACTTACGCATCCCGTCTGTAACCACCAATCCACATTCCTCGTTAAAAGTGCGGTGCTGACATCATGATGGAGATAAATGGATGACATAAATTGAGAATGGCATTACAACCAGAAAGGGGATTTCATAGGCCACCAGAGATGTGGTGGGAGAGAGGGAGAGAGGGGAAGGGGGAGGGGGGAGAGAGGGAGAGAGGGAGAGAAGGAGAGAGAGACAGGGGGGAGAGGGGGAGAGAGGGAGAGAGGGAGAGAGAGAGAGTTGCATGGCATATATGTGTGATTAAATGATTTTAAAAAGATTAGGCAGGTATGGTGGTACACACCTTTAATCCCCGAACTCAGGAAGTAGAGGCAGAAAATCTATGAGTTTGGGTCTAACCTTTGTGGATTACAGGCCAGCCAAGACTACATAGTGGGACCTTGTTTAAAGATAAACAAAACAGCAACAACAAGCTCAGTAACGTGACAACCTTTATTTCAAACACTTAGTTGCACAGGGCTTGACCTGGAGTGTTTTCAGCTGCAGTGGGCGACATTCATTCTGGTCAACTATCAAAGAAAAACTACAAACTCTCTGATAATTTCTTTTAATGAATTTCTTCATACATATATTCTGATCACAGTTTCCCTCCCTTGTCTGCTCCCAGGTCCCCCCACCCACACAACTCCATGCCTTCTCTCTCTTCTTAGGAAACAAACAGGCCAATAGTAAAAGAAGCAAACCAGAATAAAACAAACAGACAAAGGGAGGAAATAAAAGGGAAACAAAACATAGAAAAAGCGTCAGAAACACATACGCGTACAGATACACACACAGAGAAATCCCATAAAAACACAAAATTGAAAACCGTAACAGATAAGCAGAAGAGAAAGAAGATTAAAAAAGAAAAAAAAGAAGAAAAAGCCCAAACAAGGAATTATGAGACAAAACAGCTCCAAACATACCAGTGAGGTCACCTGTGTTGGCCGCCTCACTGCTGGGCGTGGCCTGTCCTCACACGTGGTTTGTGTATCCAGTGAGACTCCGTTGGAGACAATGAATATTTCCTTTGTGAGTGACTGTCAGCTGGGGATTACTTCCGAGTTAGGGATGGGGGCTCGCGTCCAGTCGCCTCGATGCTGGGACCCCATCTGGCTTGGACCTGTGCATGCTACCGCGGTCTCTGTGGGTTTGTACGTGTGCCGGTCCTGTTGTTGGTGGAAGGCGCTGTTTCTTCGCTGTCTTCCTTCCTCACGGACTCTTACAACTTCTCCCCCTCCTCTTCTGCACAGTCCCTGGGCCTTGAGAGGAGGGGCTATAATAAATTTTTAGCATCCAATATTTAAATCACGTATAGCACATGAAAATAAAACAAAAGATTTGAGGACACGGAAAGACAGGAATGCCCAAAATTGAAAAGGAACCTTTTCCCAACGTAAAATGGTGCTCTGTTGGCTTCCTCTCCCTGAAGCACGTGGTGTGGAGAGGAGAGAAAGAGAAGCAGCGGAGACAGAAAGAGCTCTGTACGCCGCAACCACATCCCTTGCCATCATCCCTAGAAGAGGGAGACGGAGTCAGAAATGTATAGATGGCCAGGGTCTTAAGCAAATTGACCTTTGGGTTCAGCTCTGCCTCCAGATAAAGTTCAGAGCTCACAAGCCTAGAAAGAGACCTGTTGATGTCCCACCCAAGTCAGGTGCCCTGACACCTGGTCAGTGGGGCCAGAGCAGAAGACAGGCGTCAGGGAGAGGAGCATAAGGTCAGAAAGCCCTGCGTGCCCAGCTCTGCCCCTTCGGGGGCCAAGGGGGAAGACCTCCAGGGAGTCTAAGAAAGATGAGCTGACATGTGCTACCGGACAGCATCTTCAAAGGGCTTTCAGCAAAAGGAAGGGTTCCTTAAAATGTGCACTGGGGCCTGAATCCTGAGGAGAGTCTCAACTTCTGTGAATGCCTAATGTAAGGCATTGGGGGGGCACATTTGAGGGGAGTCATAATAGTCAGAATTATGAAGTGACCTGTTTTATTTATTTAGCTGTGTCTGACTATGGCCGCAAATGATTAATATTTGCATAATTAATATTCACCTAATAAAAAGGCAGAGTAGTTGGCTCGTGGCTATATGCTGCAGTTGTCCCAATGTCATTGATAATGAAAACCATCCCACCACATTTAGCACATTGCTTTGCTTCAAGAATGGCATGAACCAGAAAGGTGGGGACATCTCTGTGTGAATCCTGCTTCTTTAAACTTGACACAAGCCTCCCAGGATCCTGTCGAGGGGCGGGGTCTCCACGTTCTAGGTGGAGATGTTTGATTTACTAGCAGATGCAGGACTGTGATCTGTTCCCCTCACGTGTTTTTGAATCGCTCTTCCATGAAGGACATGGACTTGTCCACAGGGGATCTGCCCGTGTTCCCTTGGCGTGAGCTGGTCAGGTGGTTTCCAGCGTGCTCCGACAATCTTTAGTCATTTTCCTAACTCGATAGAACTGGAATACAGATCACAGCCACCCTGGACGGGCACAGCCTTGGGTCTGAGAAGTTCTGGAAGGGTCGAGTCTGCACGGAGCAGCAGCTTGCCTTGGTACTCGGGATTTCATGGGCGTGACCGTCAGCTGTCCCCTGCAGGACGGCTACATTCAGGAGTCACAGCGATGCGAAGTTACTAGCTCCCAGCTCTTGAGTCAGACCCGGTTGTATATTCTGGAGGTTCATGGAAGAAGCTGTCTGAGCTTCTTCAGGCTTTTGGCAGTATTCCTTCCCTGGGAGATTTTGGACTGGGGCCCCTTTATAATTCTAGCGGTACCCCAGATTTTCTCACACAGCCTTCTGCAGCAGGAGGCCAATAACACACTCTGGATTCTCCTTTCAGCCTTGACCTTCTGCCTCAAGAGCCATAGAGAGTTATTATATTTATGTGATTAAGTCACACTCACACACACACACACACACACACACACACACTTACATGCATACACACATACACACGCACATCCATATGCATGCATGCACACATGCATATACAGGTGCATGCACATACATACATGCATGCACATATACACATGTGTACACTCACCACACACACACACACATACACACACACACACACACACACACACACGCGCGCGCACGCGTGCGGGGGGGGGCTGTGGGGGGATAAAGGAATGATTTTTTTTTCCCTGTTAGAGGGTATGTTTTAGAATTGTACCCACCACAGTCTGGCTCTGTGGCTGAGCTGCAATGAGAGTTACTGAAAAATCAATGGCTCTGTTAAAGATGATGCCACTAGGCAAGCCTGCCCAGGCGTCAGCAACATTGCAAGACCGTCTAAGGAACAACACTTCAATGAGCATCATGGGTCCTGTCCCGTCCAGCTTAATCTCATACAGTGAATTCCTGCTCTGGCTTAGGTATAGTTTGAGTTTGTCCCCACAGAGATTCATGTGCCAGGCTTGTCCCTCAGGGTAGCAACAATGAAAGGTGGAGGGACCCTGAAGACGTGCAGTTGTATGTCCCTGTGGCAGCTCACCACAGAAGACAAGGAGACATTCTCATACACGCAAACTCTGCCAGACCTCAGCAGAGGGAGCCACCATCATGGCCAGTGCCATACTTGTTCGACAGTGGAACCCGGAACGTCTCAGCTCAGGTGTTTTTAATTCTTTCAGAATGCCTCAGGTATGTTACTGATAGCACATGCAGATCATTAGCAATTAAACAACCCCCACAGAAATCCAACACCTGCGAACAATACAGAATGCCCTAGCCTTAGGACAGCCCCTCACCCAACAGTGCATAAAACAATGTTAGACATAACTAAAAATAAACTTCCCCAACAAACCCTGTGAAAAGGGTTTAAGTCACTAAGTCTTCAGAAGAGACTAGTGACGGTTTCTTGGAGGAAATTAAGTTTCAGAAGAGCAAATCCTGGACCCCTTTGGCTTCCTGTCTCTCCCCTGATTCTCTCTTGCGCTTTGGTCGCTGTAATGCTCTCTGCCATCAGGCTTCACAGAAGCCAGAAAGACCTGGCTGCCTGATCCTGGACTTCCGGTCTCCAACACTGAGCCAAATAAACATTTTCTCTCTAAAGGAGCCTCGCCTCGGGTATACATGGTTATAGCTTCAGAAAAAAAAGGACTAAGACAGAGTCTGAAGTAGGGGTCCACAACCAGTAGTGCAGCACCATCTGGGAAATAAACAGACGTGCACATGTCCTGGTCTCTCCGAGACACACTGAGTTAGCAAGCGGGGCCAGAGATCTGTGCTTTGGCCAGGACGGAGACGGTGGCAGTGATGACGGTTCAAGTTGAGAGCTGATGTCTAAGGCAAATCCAGGCTTTCATCCTCGACATGTGAGAGTCAAAAGTAGGAAAGGAGCCAGATAAACACTCTAGAAAATGGCTAGACTCTTAAATTAATTATTATGTTAATAACTATAATTAATAAATCTAAATAATTAAATACATAAAACATTAAATTTAATTAAATTAAAAATCAAAAATTAAATTAAATTTTAAAAATGAATATATAAAAATATAAATAAATATAAATCATAGATAATAATTATATAGATTCTTGAATTAATTGATCTTAAGTTAATTATTAAATTAAATGTCACAAGCGATTGTACTGTTTAAGTCAGGGTACACATGTACAACGGTATGTATGTGTGCATGTGTGTGCTTGTGGATTTACATGTGCAGAATGGTATGAGCACAGGCTCTGAACGTGTACACCTCAGCTGCATCAGCTTCTAGTTGCAGAACTGCGTCAGCTGCTTCTGAGCCTCCGTTTGTTCATTTAGGGAGAACGGTACTGTCTTAGTCAGTGTTCTGTTGCTGTGGAGAGACACCATGACCACAGCAACTCCTATAAAGGGAGACAAGTCACTGGGGCTGGCCTACAGCTCAGAGCTTTAGTCTATTATCAACATGGCGGGAAGCACGGTAGGCAGACATGCTGCTGGAGAAGGATCTGCAGGCAGCAGGAAGAGAGAGAGGGGAGAGCACTGGGTCTGGCTTGAGCATCCGAAACCTCAAAGCCCTCCCCTAATGACACACTTCCTCCAATGAGGCCACACTTATTCCAACAAGGACACACCTCTTAATAGTGGCACTTTCTATGAGCCAGTGAGGGTCATTTTCATCCAAACCAGTGAGTACCTACCTCATAAGGAACTGAGGATCCTGTGAAATGGCAGAAAGGACACAGCATAGAAAACGAGTGACGGTATAGGCGTTGGGAACCCAGCTCAAACCCTCCGCAAGAGCAGCAAGTGCTCTTAACCACGGGGCCATCTTTGCAGCCCTGTGACTGTTGCTAAGGTGTGCTCCTGTGATGTTTGGGTGACGAGGGAAACCCACACTCCCTGCCTGGTCCGCCCTCACCTCCCAGACCGGAAGAGACCTGGCCAACAATTGCTAGCAGGCCTGGATGGGTGCGGAAGCCAGGAGAGGAGAAGGGCCATCCTGAGAAGGGCCATTTCTCCCAAAGGGAGCTGGGCTCTCCTCCCAGGCTGAGCCCACGGTACTGGTTGGGAGGGAAGGCTCAGGCCACCCAGTGTGAACTGCTGCTCCCTGAAATGGAATCCACTCTCCTCGCTGTTGGCAGTGACAGAGGGACTGAGCCCCACAGCTGCTCTCCACCCGCAGTCTGTTCCCAGGCACCACATGGTTCTGGACGCCTCAATGCCACCGCGTCGCTGCTCAGCTAACAACCGCAGGAACTCTCCAGGCAGATGTCGGCTGGTCTCCTTGGCTGCTCTGAGCCCCATATCCTGGCCGCCCTGGGGAGAGCCGCGGTAAGGCCTTGCAGACATGTGCATGATTTGAGGTCAGTCTCCGGCTGGGGTCTTAAACAGCTGCCAGGCTTTCCTGCGCCTGATGAAATATGAGGGAGAGCCAAGGAATTCTTCCTTGGAGAATGTTACCAGCTTCAAGCAAGCAAAGTCCCCCCGGGAAGGGTAGAGCACAGAAGACTGTGGATCTGGTAGTTTTAGTCCAGAGGCAGAGGCCCAAGGATGCATTCACAAATGCCCTTGCGATTTGCAACCCAGTACCCTCTTCCCTGGAGTGCCCGACATATGAACCCCGTTGGTTTCTCTTATGCAGATCACAGTTGGACAACCATAAGGACAGCACCCTTGTCCCTTTGGGAGCTCCAGAAAGTCCACCAATAATTACATTCAGATAACAAGAACCCTGGATATCCGAGCCATACTGCACAATGCTCATCAGAAGCCACTGTAGAAGAAGTCTGAAGACAAAGAGCCAGCACTGCGGAGAGATTTTTATATTGTTCTGAGAAAAATAATGATGATGATGATGATGATGATGATGATGTTAGGAGTGAGGGAGAATGTACCGACAGGAAGGCTCAAGTATTCATAACGTGTGTAAATTAAAATGAATATGAATAGTGCTCATACTTTACAAAATGTGTGTGTGTGTGTGTGTGTGTGTGTGTGTGTACACAACGATGAAACACATTGCTGTAATTGCCTTGTGGGAAGAAATGGACCCATGCTAGGAGCAGAGAAGGAAGGGAGACAGGGAGGAAAAGAGGAAGAGGGGAAGAAGCCAATGACACTAACGGAACGACTTGAGGGTAAGTGTCCGGTTCTCTGGACCCAGAGTTCCAGGATGGAAGTGAGAACTGGAAGCAAGGCTTCATCCTGTCTAAGCATCCAGTGCTCCCGGGCAGCTAGCCTCAGGTAGGTGACCAGTACAAGGGGTGCTGCGGACTAGAGGGCATCCCAGGATGCTGGGCCAACATGCGCAGGTTGGGCACCCTGACAGAAAAGACTTGAGGCCTATGTGTCCAGCTCAGAACTGGGAGTTGGCTCCGTGTTCAGAAACAAGAGAAACAGATGGGAGCTGTTGGCTGCACTGAAGTGCCATGGTGTGAAAAGAAGCAAGGATTGCTGGGGCGCGGTTTTGTTGGTCCTATGAAAACAGAAGCTGGTGTAGCCATGGTAACGTGCCCATGCCTCTGTAAATAACTGGTCACCCATGCTCCTGTAAATAACCCTAATTGAACCCATTGGTTAACACATACACACACACACACACAAGTCTGAGGCTGATAGCTGGGAAGAGGAAGGAGTCGGAGGGAATGGGGGAGGGCAACAGAGGGTAATGGGAATGAATATGAGCAAAGCGTATACGTGTGCGAAGTATCATAGCGAAAGCTGTTATTATATATAATTAATACATGCTAATTATAATTATGCTAATTGCTAATAATATATGCTAATATACTAATATGCTAATAAGCTTTTAAAAAAACCAAGGGCAGAAACTTTAATTAAAGGACACTGATGACCGAGCGCTGTTTTTGTTTGGCGACAATCAGTGTGCCTCATGGATGGGCATGCAGCTGACAGGTGCCGTCTCTCCGTCTCTGTCCCTGTGCTGTGGCCCCAGCTCTCCTCTGTGGCCTTCCCATCACCCCTCACAACGCACATCCATAGAAATCCCGCCGTTGGGTTTTTTTTTTTCATTCTTTTGGCCCAAACAAGGCTGAGCAGTGTGATTATATTTCAGGAAAACTGACTTTTCAGTAGCTTCTTCCTTTAAAACCACTGTGGCCAATTTCAGATCCTTGCAGACACTTTCCAGATGCTTCTGTTTGCCATTGCTGCTGTATTGCTTTCGTTGCCAAGGGAGAGGTCACAGCGGAAGGCTCTCCTCTTCTGGAATCCAATGAGCTCTCTCTAGTCTGATGTGCCCAAGTTAAAAGGCAAGGAACAAAGTCCAGTTTCCTTGGGGATTTAATCTGGGAGACCCAAGAGTGACCACAGAGGATCACTCTGTAAGTCTTTGGTGGTCACGTGAACTGACTGCCCTGTGGCAGCCATGCTGTTAGGAAAGCCATCTGTCCCTCATGGGGGTGCCACAGAGAGACACACATCTCTGACACACCTGGGGACTACCCTGTCACACCACAGTAAACTTGATCAACTCTATTCCATCTCCTGCGTGTGCATATTTTCAAGGTTTTGCTCTCAGAAGACAGTATTAGTTCCCTTATTCATACATTTCTCAGAGTAGGCCATCAGCTCCAAATTTTGGTAACAAAACTGTTAGAGAAGTTTATTTCTAGTTATGTTTATGATAATTGTTTTGTACGTTGTTGGGGGAAGGGCTGCCTAAGCCTTGGAAGTTTGTATTATCTGCAGGTGTTGGCTGTATGTAAATCTGTGATTAAGATGATTGCTTATGATCTGCACCTGCTCACTGCTCTCTGGCAGAGTCAGTGTGGAAGAGCAAAGTTGCTGTGGAGGAATTCTTGTAGTCCGTCTCCCACAGTCTCAGTCAACAAGGAGAGAACACTTCCCTGAGGTCTTGAGTTCCCCCATCATAAAGGTGACATAGCTCAGCTGTTAAAGGATTGTGGGTTGAGACAGGTTTCCTTCATTATGCAAACAGGCCTTTGGATGAGAGGGTAGAGTGAATGTCACACCTGAATAACTTTTTTTGTTTTTGTTTTTGTTTTTGTTTTTGTTTTTTGGAGACAGGGTTTCCCTGTTGTAGCTCTGGCTGTCCTGGAACTTACTCTATAGACCAGGCTGGCCTCAAACTCACAGAGATCCACCTGCCTCTGCCTCCCGAGTGATGGGATTAAAGGCACGAACTACCACTCCCTGGCTCCTGAGAAGCTTCTTATCAATAAAAAACCCTGGGATCAGACTATCAAGGTTCCACTGTCCAGTATGATGCTTGCCGTGTCAGGTGGTTCCCTCTGCTGAGGTTTGGCAGGGAAGGTTTGAAATGTGTCTCCTTTTCTTTGCAGGCTCGCAATGCCTGCAACACAAAACCATTAAGTGTCAATTATGGCGGTCACCGAAAGGACTTGCTACTGGCTCATGGCGGAAGTAACGATGGGCTAGACTCTTCAGCCTTCAGTCTACACTGTCTGCAGATAGAAAGCCATGGTCCGGGGTACACATGAAAGCATCCTGTCACAGAGGCCAGCGCACAGCCACTGTGGGGTACGTGTGCTGCTCGTCTTTCCACCACTGCGACAAAATGCACGAGCTAAGCAATGGAAAGTGAAAGATTCAGTTTGTATCAACGTTCCAGTCTACAGCTCTTGCTCGAATTGCTCATCCTGAGGCAGAACTTGCTTTTGGCAAGGCGGAACTTGGTGACTGAAGAGCAAGGTGGAACCAACCTACTCATAGGCAGCCGAGAAAAAAAGAAAAAGAGAAGAACCAGGTACCCAACGATCCCTTCCCCAAGTGCACCCCCAATGACTTCCTTCCGCTGGCCCTTGCCTCCTGAAGTTTCCATCAACCACCTTCTAAAACCCAGGCTGATACCCACACCTCAACACAGGGCCTCAGGAGGACCACCTCTGCAGCCTTCACAGCCGGGACTCCAGGGAGCCATCTTGCCAGGAGCAGACTCTCCTTCCTCTGTGTCCACAATGCTCTGCGGGCACACAGGAGGCCACTGTGTAGAATAGGAAGTTTGCCGTACCTGTTTTGCTGTTTCTGCACCTTTCCCCTTCCTCGGGTAAAAGTGATCTGCTTACGGAAGCACTTCCCATCGGATCCGCACTCGGGCAGTTTCCACGGCAGCCTCTGACGTTTGTGAGGAAACGCCTACACTTTTTTTATTTAGTTTTAATAAATATGAATATATATTGATATGATATGGACGAATATATATGCTTAACATGTTCATCTTTTATGTTGAAATCAATGGCTCCATTTATTCCATTTTGCACTCATATGTAGACAGATAATAGATTTGCAATCTGTATCTCTTTCGGGTTCCCTCTCCTACCCTCTGATGTTAAATACTTCTTAAAGCAAAGGTTTACTTAGCTGCCGATCCTGGAGACACTGGCCTCTGTCTCTGGTTAGGGTCTTATGGTGGATGACATCACGTAGTGAGAGCACATAAGGGGGAGGGGGAGAGGGAGAGAGAGAGAGAGAGAGAGAAGTCACATGGTAAAAGCAAGCTGAGAACACCAAACTCAGCCTGCTCTGATAGTGACCCATTCAGTTCCAAAGGCTCCTTGACCCACGTTAGCAAACAGTTCCAATGGTTATAGCCCAGTGGCCTAACTGAAAGGGTTTTTCCAGCACAGTGGTATCTTAGTAGCCGGAGCCGAGGAATACTAAAAAGTCACACCACAAAACAAACCTCACTCAAGAGATTTATTGGAGAGAAACGCACAAAACGGTGGCTTCCTCTAAAAGAACAGAGACAGCAGAGGGCTAGGCAGAGGTGCAGGCTTTTATAGGGTCTTGGAGCATGTGCCGTGAGCTAGTGGGAAATCACCACACAGATGGAAACATTGATTGTCTGTTAACTCTGAGTCACCGGGGTGGGGATTTCCAAATCTGAGGGTAGAGATTTCCAAGTCTGGGGCGGGGATTACCAAGTCTAGGACTGGAGGCAGGCCTGGGGCAAGGTGATTTTCCACAGGCCTTTACCCTACACTGATCATCTCCCATTCACCCGCTACGATCACACCACCGGGAACCAAGCTCCAGCTCAGGAGCCTTCAGGGTCCGTGTATTAGTTACTTTGCTTCTTGCTATGACCAAATGCTTGTCAAAAAGCAATGCATGGAGGGAAGGACTTGTGGCTCACAGTTTGTTGAGGTACGGTCCATGGGGAGTTCAGTGGAGGGAAGGCATGGCCGTGGGGAGTGGCCTGCGTCTGTGTTGGTAAGAGCTTATAGCACAGTCTGCTCACATCTTGGAGGGCCAAGGCAGAAGCAGATAGTGACTTGGGTAGGAGTCAAAGCCAGGGTGTAACTCTCAAAGGCTGTGTTACCTGCAGAGTCTCAATTCCTTAAGCAAGACTCCACTGCCCAAAGTTTCCACAGCATTCCAAGACAAGTAGGATTTTAATAGAATTCCTGAGATTTTATATGTTTGAAACCACGCTCTACTGCTTTCCAATATGAACATTTTTGGCTTCCTTTTTTACTGGGCCATAGACCCTAGCACAATATTGAATTGGCTTGCAAAAGAAGACTTCCTTTCCCCGCCTTGACCTGGGGCAGAAACATTCAGTGTCTCACAACAGAGCGTGACGCTAAAGGTTTGGATGAACAAAATTCAACATGCACCTGGACTCAAGCGTTCAAGTCTTCTCTGTTGTCTTCCTTTGGAGATGGCCTTATATTGCTCTGCCAGGCAGACTGTGTGTAAGTGGGTCCCCTCAATCTTTGGCAAAGCAGCTCTCAAGTTTCATTCTAAGCTTGTTTAGTCCTGACCTGAAGCACGTTTTTTTTTTGTTTTGGTACTCTACTCAAAGCTGTTGGTGTTTGGTGAAGTCTAGTCACTGTGGTGCTTAATATACAGAGTCTCTTTGCTCTGGGCCTGTACAAGAATGGATCCATTGACAGTCAGGCATTGAGGAAGGGCTTAGGGTACCCCATCTCTCACTGTGAACTATTTTCTGCCGATAGATTCTGGGAGAGGGGGAGTGCTGACTCTTTCAGTCGTGTGCCCACTGGCGACTCCACCAGGCTCCAACGGTCACACAGATGCCCTGATTAAACTAAACGGGTCACAAAACAAAACCAAGAGCTACGAATTTAGGAAAGGGGGTGGGAGGGATTTGGTGGTGGGAGGGTAATGAGAATAGAAGGAAGATGAGAGAGGGAGAGGGAGGGGGGGGGAGAGGGGCTGTATTAGGTGCTATCTGTTGCTGTGCTAAGGCGCCATGGCCAAGGCGACTTATAGAAGAAATGACTTATTTGGGCTTTCAGTTCCAAAGGCGTAAGAGTCTGTCTTGGCAAGGAATCGTGACAGCGGCACAGCTGAGAGCTCACATCTCGAACCACAAGCAGGAAGTAAGAGAACTACCTAGGAAAGACAGAGAACTTGAAACCCCAAAGCCCGTCCCCAGTGATGTACTTCCTTTAGCAAGGCATACCTTCTAAACTGACCAAACAGTTCCACCAACTGGGGACCGCACGCTCCAATGCCCGGGACTACGGGGGACATACCGTTCAAACCACCGCAGAGCAAACAAGAGCAATCAGCATATTATATACACGTATGAAATTACCAAAGAGCAAAATCAATCAATAAAAACTAAATCTAGGCTCTCTCTACCCCTTGTGAGCTCCATGGCTGTTGAGGTTCCAGCCTCCTGCAACCTTTCTCTCCCTGGTAGTTGTAGGATAGACCAAGCTGACTTGCCCTATTCATGTGCAGCTTGGCTTAGCCAGAGATTCACGGGAACCCTACGGTCCTGAGTTCTCTCTCAATGTAGATTCCGAGTTAGCTTCCCTAAATCCCAACACCTGCATCCTCAGTCCATTTGGGTGACTGACCTTCGTGTCCCCTTCTTGTGATGGGATGGATGTGTGGCTTGGCAGAAAGTCTGGTGATCGTAAGGCTCACCTTAGTGGTAGACTGTGGCCCTACACCACTGAGTAGCTCATGTCTGAAAACAGTTATTTAATGCATTAATATTGTATTAGCTTTCTAGTTATGTACAACACAATGTAGCCAGTACTGCTTAGTATATCATAGAAGGAAGGCAGGCAGATCTCTGTGAGTTTGAGGCCAGCCTGATCTACAGAGTGAGTTCAGGACAGCCAGGGTTATAACAGAGAAACTGTCTCAAAACAAAAACAAACAATAGAGAAAGAAGAGGAGGAGGAGGAGGAGGAAGAAGAAGAACTCACTCTGTAGACCAGGCTGGCCTCACAGAGATCCACCTGCCTCTGCCTCCCGGATGCTGGGATTAAAGGCATGCGCCACCACCGCCAGGCATCAAGCTTTTTCTTAAAGGGTAGATAATAAATATCTTTGATCCAGTGTGATAGCTAATCTTGATTGTTAACTGACTACATCTGGAATCAACTAAAACTCAAGCTACTGGGCACTCCTATGAAGGATGAAAGATTCTCTTGATCAGATTATTTGAAGCAGGAAGACTCACCCTAAAGGTGGGCAGCCCAGATAAAAGGACGTAGAAGAAGGAACTGCTTTCTACCTTCTTGCCCTCACGCTCTCTGGCAAGTTCATCTATCGTGTGTTCTCAACATTCCTTCACTGATAGTAGAACCAACTTCTTCAGGATTCCAACGCATACCAAAGACCAGCAGCTCTCCGGGAATCTCTAGGATGCAGTGCCAGATTGGGACTGCTGAGACATCCAGCCTCGTGGGCTGAACAACTGACTACCAGCTTCCCAGCCTCCCAGTGTGAGACAGCCACTGTTGGAGCACCCAGCCCACGTTCTGTAGACACTCTAATACATCCCTTTTCTGGTCCCTTAGAGAACCCTGACTAGTACAGCCAGCCTCATTGGTCTGTTCCGTCACCATACACCTAAGTCCTTACAGCTCAAATGCTGCCACAGACAACAAGCAAGTAAGCAGACTCTTTTCAACTCAAACTTTATTTGTATAGACAAGCAACTTACCTGCCAGCCACAGCTCACCAGCTCTTTCTCTGGAACAATACCCTCGCCCATTTGTTCCCTACAGGTTGACCTCGTCAGGACTCCAGGCTAGACAGCTTATTGAATCACCACAATTCTGAATTAACCTCACTATATTACCAAGATGCTGTGCAATCTATGTCCTTGTCCCTGTCTTGAGACAGTAAGCATGTTGGGTAAGTCGGGACTACTAACTTCTGAAAGAATACCACTAAATTCGATGCGACTGAGCTTTGAACATGAATCATTCATCTGTCCATCATCAAGTCACTGTGGATCTCACTGCACAAGCCTCTGTACGCATGTTGGTGTGTTTTCTAAAAGGCACACTGTGAGATTTGTCCTGGTCGCAAGGTAAGTCCACCAGAGACCACCACCCGTACACTCTTAAAGCTCAAAAGAAAGTCTTTATTGCTGACCAGCAGTCACACGGGGAACCTATCCAGATCGTGCTTCTGGAGCCTTACAGCCCTTTGTCTTTTCTATGCAAACCCACATCCTTACTGTCAACTTCAGTTGACAGAACTACAGAAGCCAAAGAGCAAGGTTAGCAGGCTTAGGGATTTAGGTCTCCGTTCTTATTTTGGCAGGTGTTGGGACCTATGTGCTGGGTTCTAAGGTCAGAGCGGTGCCTCCAAAATGGTGTCAGTTGTGCTAAAGTTTGGGGCCTGTCACACCCTCCATACATTGGGGAGAGGATGGTTGGGTGACGCAGAATCCCGGTGCTCATTGTATCTGGACCATTTTTCGAGGTACAGGTTTTCTAGCTCTGTGGGCTCTGATAAGGATCGGAAGTCTGCATTGTAGGAAAATGATTTGACAGAAGGCCAAAAGACATTGTAAACGGGGACAATATAAGTCAGATCCTCGGGGAGGAACCGCTACCTGGAGGGAATGTTATCCCCTGATGAAGGAGGTTTATGGTAGACCTGCCTCAGAGACCAGGGCTCAGGAAGCCCTTTGATTTCAAAGGGAAAAGCATCCCGGCTTCAGGGTCTGCGGTGGTTTAAAAATGTGTCCGCAAATTCCCCGTGACGCCTGCCTTCTAAAGATAAGACAAACTCCTCTCCCATATGAGCCGGATTGTACCGGCTTCTAACGGGCCGTAGACTCCAGAGACAGTGTGTGACACAGAACTAGATCCTAAAAAGGATTGCAGCATCCCCCCTTGCTCTCCCTCAAGTCTCTCGCCCTACAGAAAGTCAGGCATCATGTGACAACATCCCAGTGGAGGTCTCCCGGGAATGGAGACCCCCCGCCACCAGCCAGCATCAACTTGCCTGAGTCCCTTCAGACTGATAACACCCCAGACTGGAGACTTTCTTCCAGTTCCAAAGACTAGGAAGACTACAGTCAAGGTACTAGAAACTTCAATATCTGGTCAAGGCTTCCTTCCTGGATCAGAGAGATGAGTTTATGTCATCACAGAATAGGAGAGGTGAAAGAGTTCCACCCTAAGGGCCTGATCGCTTTCAAAGGGTTTCAGTCCAAGTATTATCACCTTCTAGATTAGAATCCAATGCATGGAATCATGGGAGAACATATCGAGTCAAAGCAGTGATCATTTTGGAAGTATGTCTCTGGCCCTGTCACACCTTCAGACAGCCACAGTCTTGGCTGACATCTCAATTACACCCCCATGAAACAACCACCCAGCCAACTAGTTCCTGATTCCTGAAACGTGAGCCTTAACAGAGTCTACCTCCTTAAGCCCTTCTTTGGGGAGCAATTTTCATGCAACAATAGGTAGCTAACAGGGACTTTGTACCCTGTTAGAGCTGCTGCTAGTATCACGTGGGGAGTCGCCCTTCCCCCACACCCCTCCATTTGTGGCATCTGGCTTGAGAAGAACACAGGGGAAGGCTCTGCTCCCTTTTCTGCTTGGAGCATGTGTCTTCCTGTGGCTGCCGGCCCCATAGAGAAATTCCCATGCAAAACTTAGCGTTGGGTCCCCAAAGAACCACAGCCTGGGACACCCACCCCCGGGGCGAACTGCATTTGGAGATGACGCCACTGCCCATCCCTCTCCGTGGAGTTATTCTTTTGAGACTTCTGTCTGAATGCGAGGCAGCTGGGCGGCCCCACTGCGTGCTGGGGAACAGCTTTCTCGGGACAGCCATCAGCACATGTGGCTGTACAAACTGCAATCTTTCTTTCATTAACACCATGTTCCAACGAAACCAGGGGACTGGCCAGGATTCTAAAACACACTAAAATGGTGGGTTACTGCCAAAATACTCCAATTGATTCAATGGAACCTATAGAGAAAAGTTAAATATTAGGAGCTCACAAATACTTTTTACTAGAGGGAGTTATAGAATGAGGGTCCTATATTTCCCTATGGTTTGATTAGCATTTGATTTCTATATGGCTAGCTGTTATACATTAGGGGTGGCTTTGCTTGCATCGGGAAAGACTTGAATTCTATTCTTTTAAAAATTAGACTATAATTTAGTAAACAATGGTATACTGTCAACAAGTAATTCATAGAAGAGAAGGGGTCAAACAGCTTTTAACATTGAAAAAGAAATGTTCAGCCTCATGGTAGTTAGAGAATTTAAGACTCTCCTGACCCGCGGCCTCCTGATTGTAATACTGGCAGAAAATTGAAGCTATGTGTCTAGTACAGATACAAAAATGCCCCTTCGGGCTGGAAAGATGGCTCAGCAGCAAAGAGCACTGGCTGTTCTTGCGGAGGGCCTGAGTTTGTTTCCTGTACCCACGTGGTGGCGCCCAGAGTGGAACTCTAGTTCCAAGGGATTCGACAGCCTCTTCCGACCCCCACACAAAACTGCACGGACATAGTACACATATATACATTCCAGCCTATCCACATACACATTAAATAAGTAAATCTTTTTTTTCGTGGCTTTCAAGGAGGAGTTGTGGCTGTCTAAGATAATGAAGTGTGTTTACCCTTTTAACAGCAATGGTGCTTCTAGGTGCTTCTGCACTGAAGTTGCTCTTCACAAAACCAGACGACACGGGTGTGAGGCTGTTTGTGCTGATGCTGCTCGTAAATGCTAAAGGATCAGAACAACCGCAATGCCTACCTTAGAGTACCACAACGGGAACGTACGTCGTGAAGGATGGCCAGGAGATATCATTAGCTCAAAAAGAAGAAAATTAGAGCAATGTGCGTGTGTATGTGTGTGTGTTTCCAAAAGAAACAGAGAAAATCCACGTGAAAATACTGAATTAATGACGCCTGTGGGAGAGCAGTGTGGAGCAACGCGCCCGAGGAAGGAGCGGCGTCAGGGTTTCACAGACTCTCCTCTCTGGAGAGGGGATGCCTTCCTTACAGGGTCAAATTAAAAATTTTCCAACCCCCAAACTAACCTTAAGTTTTAACATAAGTAGGATCAAATTGCTCTCATCGTATGTCGTGTTAGTGATGTAAAAGCAATAAAGCGCCAACAAAATGGCCCCACAAGTTCTCGCCAGTAAGTCTGATGATCTGAGTTCGATCCCCGAGTCATCGTGGGGACGATGCCCAGGTCCACGTGGTTGGAGGAGAGAAACAATTAGAGCAAGAGGTCTTCTGGCCTCCACATGTGTGCCATGATATCCACATCCATATCACACAGACAGACAGACAGACACACACACATATACGCACGTGCTCAAAGGAAATAGAATGTTTTAAAAAATTAAAAAGCAAAGAAGAAATAATAATTGAAATGCTTTTGGGCAGACTACTTTTACTGTATGACTGTAGGGAGGTATTTTAAGGGTTTTTTTTTTTTAATCCAAAAAAATCTTGCTTAATCCCAGCATCGTATTGACATTAGTGATATTAAGTGGTAACAATGAAACCCTTTTGTATGTTGTGTAATAAATCAGTAGGTAAATGAAAGGGCGTCTTATATGATACCTTCTTTTGTAAAGATCTAGTTGGGCTGGAGAGATCTCGTTGCTCTTGCAGGGGAGCCAGGTTCAATTTTCAGCACACGCATGGTGACTCACAACTCCAGTTCCAGGCTACGTAACGCTTTTTTCTGACCTCTTCAGGCACTAGGTACCCACATGCAGGGGCTAAACATTCATCCACACAAAAGAAACTAAGCAAATCCAAGAACAGAACAAGAGTTAAAGGGTATGAGAAAAGCTACAAATACAAAGCCAAAGTGAAGAAGAGATCTGAATTGGGAATGTTAACATCAGCTGTGTTTATAGAAAACCCCTGGTTCTATCGATCTGCTAGGCACAGGAGGAGCCTTTATGTCTCCAGGTCTGAGCCCAGCGCTGAAGAGACGGCAGCTCCGGGCTCTGGACTGGGGGCAGCACAGGGCACAGCTAGGGTAGATCTCAGCTCCTGGCTCTGGGGTTAGGGAGACACAGAACATTTGTGGTAGATGTCAGCTTCTGGGTCTGGGCTGGGGGAGGCGCAGGGCCCAGCACTGAAGAGATGTCAGCTCTGGCTCTGGGATGGGGCAGGCATAGGGTACGACTTGGGTACCTGGTGCCAGAAACCCAGGGAGCTCACAAAAATGCTGTGGACACCTCCAAAGGAGAGAAGAGCCGCCTCAAAGGACTGGTCAAATTCAGAACTGTTTGAATATAAAATGAAGCATTAAATCAATTAAGATTGAAACCCACAAGCTCACAGGAGATAGAGAGGGGCGATGAGGGTCTCGCTTGCTCTTATTAAGGGAATTCACACACTAACCCTTTCACTCGTGCACTGGAGTGGGTTGTACCCCAGGGAATTCTCAGGTTTGGGACCTTCACCTCTACAGGACTGTGGGAGAAAGGCCTTTGAAGAGATAACGAAGGTGAAATGAGGTCCTAAGGCCAAGTCCTAAAGCTGTGTGATGTGGGAACTACCCAGAAGAGGAATCGATCATCAGGCGTGCGAGTCTGGAGAAAAGGCAAGTGAGGGCCCCGTGCCCTGTCGGTACTGCAGCTGGGAGGGATTCTCCCAGGACGCCAGGGCTGGACCTTGGATGAGGAGCCTCCAGAATCACAAGAAAGTGAATTTCCATTGTTTAAGCAAGTCAGTATTCAGTAACCTGCCTTGGTAATCTTCACACCCAATACACCCCAAATCCATCACTGCAGGTCAGGATAGATCCTTAATCTTGCCTTTTGGAGGAAGTTCAGACTTATCTCTTGCTGAACATTTGTCATGACTACCAAACGGGGCCAGTAAGGACCATGGGTAAAGCTTTGCTGGAGAACCACAGTCAATCACAGCCAATCACTGTGGAATTCAGTCTAAGGTGGGCCACCTTCCTAGGTCCCTTCAGATGCGATGAAGTATGTGGCGTAGTGATCTAGTTTATGTTCAACCACAATCTTTTCAAGCTTCTAGTTCTAACTTCCAGTTTCCAGGGACACGGGAAACAGTCGACTGTATTAACTAACACTACGAACAGGTGAGAATACAAGACAGGGGACCACTGGCCAGCCCGTGAGACAAAACAGAAAGCTGACCAAAGCAGGAGTCACCATTAACCAAAAACAAACTTAATAAAAATAAAAGAGTGATTTCAGAGTCAGCGGGAAGATTTACTGGGTAAAGATATTTCCAAGGCTAACAGCCAGAGTTCCATGATGGAAAGAGAGAATCAATTCCCACACACTGTCCCCTGACTTCCACACACATGCTGTGGCATGAACATGCATGCATACACACACCGGTGCATACACACGCGTGCACACCGTGCAGGAATTCATGCATGCATGCACATGCACACACTAAACTAAAATACAATTTTAAAACATTTCAAAACTTAAAAAAATAAGAACGATTTTAGTATAGACTACATACTAAATAAGAATATTGGATCAATGTTCAGTTCCCTGAATATGACAGTCATGCTGTTGGCTTTTTAAGAGAATAACCTTGCTTTTAGTAGACAAATATTAAAAGCCAAGTTATTCTCAAATGATTCAACGCTGAAACAATTCTCAGTTCTGAGAAACAGAAGCACTGGGACATGTCGGGTAGAGAGGGAGGCTGTTGGCTTGTGGTGACCGGTTAAACAGCAGAGCTGACCAACCTGAAAAGTCAGAGGGTTGTTTTGGCTTCTGGCCTCAGCCCCTGGCTGTTGGGCCCTCCCTGTCGGGAACTGCGAAAGGGAAAACAAATCCACTTTTCAAGGATCCCTTTGGAGAGCGCGTGCAACTGTCCTTGATGCCGCTGCGGCTTCTGTGGCTCCATGAGTCTTTGTGTTTCGGGGGAGGAATCCAACAATTCAGGGAGCTTTGCTGGGCTTTGCTGGGTCCCTTCAAGGCTGTCTGTGTCTGCCAATGTGCTGCATCAAGAACAGCTGTGTGAGAGTCAGGCTGCGAGGAGAGGCGGCTTGACCCTCCCATGTCAAGAATGGGCTGGGCGGGCTGGGTGGGCAGCAGCGAGAGCACACAGCTTCTCCCCCTGGTTCCTACTGCTTATTTATGGAGAACAACCTAAATGATTCAGAATAAGAGAAGGGAGAAATGTTATCGAAAGCTGAAGTATTACAAACATACACACGTGTTGTGTTAAAAAAAAAAAAAACCCTTAGAATAGTTGGAGGGGGAGGTATTTAAAATTGATATTTAAATAAACTTTCTTCTTCTGATCCTGGCTAGCCTAGTCTGGAGAGGCCACTCCGGACCCTCAGCTGTGTCTCAGGGGAACAGGTACCCTCCTCCTCAGTGAAAACTCTGATAAACATGCTATTTGGCCTGCCCAGGGCCAGTAGGCAGAACTCAGGGGTCAGTTCAAAGACCTTTAAGGAACTGTCCTGTGAGTACTTGGGCTGGGCACAGGGCAGCTGAGGGGGCTTGTCCATCACGGAGTGACAGGCCTCCCAGAGCACAGAATTTACCCGCCAACCCAGACTTCCATCTGCCACCTCCATTCTTTGGGATGAAGCCAGACTATACTCCCACACCAGACTCCACCTGTGGCTCCACCGCAGCCAGGGTGACGCTCCATGTGTGCTGGAGAGCACAATACAGAGCCAAACGGTCTGCAGACACAAGCCGCATCTAGCCAGAATACCTCTCTCTGTGTCTCTGTCTCTCTCGCTCGTGCTCTCTCTGTCTCTCTCATTTGTTTTCTTTGTGTCTTTGTCTCTCTCTATCTGTCTCTGTCTCTCTCTCTCTCTCTCTCTCTCTCACACACACACAGAGAGAGAGGGAGAGAACACGTTCCTAATTAGGCAGAAGCTTCATCGTCCATCCTTTTCCTCAGCTTAGCTCCTCACAGGAGACTGGGCCCAGGAGCTGCATGCTTGATACTCCAGGAATGCCAGGTATGTGAGATCGATCCCAGGAGGGTTTCTGGGCAACCAAGCATGATTCCCCTGGAGTCGGCTCACCTCCTCCTGCCCACCACCTCCGCAGTGTGCTTCCTGACTTCACCCTGCCCGCTGCGGAGGAGGCCCAGAAGGAGGAGGCCCAGAATCGCAGCCCCGCCTCCTGTTGGGGAAACTCATCCATCTGATTCACTAGGGGCTGAAGGACTGCAGAAAGAAACCCTGGTCGGGGCGTTTCCACTGTGTCCCTCTTGGAAGTCCTCAAGTTGCTCTGATTTTAATCCAATAGGCGTTGGCCATCTCTGACTTGACAAACATCACAGGTGCCCCCTGGGCCAGCTCTTGGCCTCATCTGAGACACAGAAGCCAAGATGAAACCGCACCTTCCTTAATAGATGAGCCCAGGATTCCCTACCTCGGAGGCTGGGACAAGGAGACAGTGGGAAGCCCTCACTAACACTGGGGGCCACCTCTGACCCCACAGGCCTCCCCTCAAGGTCCCTCAGTGCCTGCTGGGAAATGTAAACAGGACTTCCCCAGAAGTTGGAGATGGCAGGAGGAGGCTCCTGGGATGTTACCTCTGCTGTTTCTCAGCGGAGCCCAGTCTCCGGCATTTCCTAGGTGATAAACACGGCTTGCCTAGAGATGTCCAGTCACCGGATGGAAGGCCTGTCCACACCCAGCGGCTGTTCTAGGGGTGAGGGCTGCTTCTGCTTCAGTACCCAGCATGCCCTCATTCCCTCCCTTCCTGAGGCCACTTAGTGATGGTCGGCCCCCCAGAAGAGAGACGCTCCCGTGGCCCCCTGTGCCACTCCCTGCGGGTAAGCCAATGGTCACACCCACAGGAGGACACAAGGGGCCACCGTAGCTCTCCGAGTCACACTCCCACTCTGAGGTGGAAATCCCAGGTGTCGGCTCCCACTCTCCGAGCACCTGGTCCCCTCGGGACCTCCATCCTCCGGCACGCAGGTGCTGGGAGCAGCGGGCTCGGGAGGAGGTTTCCCCGGTGTCCACAGGCAGCGTGGTGGCACCCGTGATGAGTGGGTCACCGCATCTGGGTGTTCAGACCTCACTGGAAGTTTACGTGGTGCGGCCTTCGGCATCTGAGCCGGAGCAAGCCGTGCGTTAGTCCCTTTTTACGGCCTCACCAAGCTCCTGAGTTAGCCTGCCTTACACAGGAGTGCGAGCAGCTTCACCCACGCGGGTTCCACCTCCGGCGCAGAGGGGATCTCAATGTGGGACACTCTCTGTGGACCCTCTCTGTGGACCTTCTCTCTGGACCCTCTCTGTGGGACCCTCTCTCTGGACCCTCTCTGTGGACCCTCTCTGTGGACCCTCTCTGTGGACCTTCTCTCTGGACCCTCTCTGTGGACCCTCTCTGTGGACCCTCTCTGTGGACCCTCTCTGTGGACCCTCTCTGTGGACTCTCTCTCTGTGGACTCTCTCTCTGGACCGTCTCTGTGGACTCTGTCTCTGGACCCTCTCTGTGGACCCTCTCTGTGGACCCTGTCTGTGGGACCCTCTCTGTGGACTCTGTCTGTGGACCCTCTCTGTGGGACTCTCTCTGTGGGACCCACTCTGTGGGACCCTCTCTGTGGACCCTCTCTCTGGACCCTTTCTCTGGACCCTCTCTGTGGGACCCTCTCTGTGGACCCTCTCTGTGGGACCCTCTCTGTGGACTCTCTCTCTGGACTCTCTCTCTGGACCCTCTCTGTGGACCCTCTCTCTGGACCCTCTCTGTGGACTCTCTGTGGACTCTCTCTGTGGATCCTCTCTGTGGACCCTCTCTGTGGGACTCTCTCTGTGGGACCCTCTCTGTGGACTCTTTCTGGACTCTCTCTGTGGACCCTCTCTGTGGACCCTCTCTGTGGACTCTCTCTGTGGGACCCTCTCTGTGGACCCTCTCTGTGGACCCTCTCTGTGGGACCCTCTCTGTGGACCCTCTCTGTGGACCCTCTCTGTGGACCCTCTCTGTGGACCCTCTCTGTGGACCCTGTCTGCGGACCCTCTCTGTGGACTCTCTCTGTGGACCCTCTCTGTGGACCCTCTCTGTGGACTCTCTCTCTGGACTCTCTCTCTGGACCCTCTCTGTGGCGCTGTCTGGTCAGTTTCAGCTGCTCTTCATCGCCTGAAACCGGGCTGCTGGGACAGATCAACCCACCGTCTTTACATCAGCAGCGCTCAGGTTCCCGGATGGAGCAGAACGCAACCTGGTTCTGGGCCCGCGCCCAGCTCCCGAGAGCCGGTCCCGGGCTAGGCACCCTCAGGTCCTCTCCGCTCCCACAGGACGGGCTTGCGGGCCCGGAGTGCCAGCTCTCCCGCGGTCCACCACAGAGCGGTCTGGAAGCCTAAACCGCACGTTCGGGTCCCGGGGCGGCAACCCTGCTTCTGTGCACCGGCTTCCGCCTTGGCTTCCTGTCCTGGGATAAAATAACCCCACAAAAGCAACCTAAGGGAGAAAGGCTGGGTCTGGCCCAGAGTTCCACCCAGTCGGAAGCAGAGTGTGGTGTTCGGCTCACTCTCTCTCTATTCAGTTCGGGGCCCAGCCCAGGAACGGGTGCCTCACAACATTCAGAGTGAGCTTTCTTTCCTCAATTGACCCCATTGAGACAAATCTCTCCCAGACCAAGGCAACCTAGACCATCGTTCATTGAGTCCCCTTCCCGAGTGGCTCCAGATCCTGCCACGTTGGCAGCTGAAATCAACCATCACAGTGCTCAAGACCATTGCAGGGAGTAAAAAATCAAAGCTACGATGAAATACCACCGTAATTTATTTGTAATTTGGTTCTTAAAAATGGAAAACAAGTGTTGGTGAAGGTGTAGAAAGAACGGAATTCTCATACTTTGGTGTGTCAGTGGATAAACCGGTAAACATACTATGGCGTACCCATACCGCGGAATATCACTTGACCATAAGAAAGGAATGAAGTATGTATGCTACAGCGTGAGTCAAACATGCAAGGTCATATTGCATGGTCCCAATGACATGAGATATCCGAAGCAGGTAAATCCGCCGGACCAAAGCAGATTGGGAGTTGTGAGGAGGAGTGAGGGTGTGGAAGGGGATCATGGGAATGATTGTTTAGTGAGCACGGGCCTTTGTTTAGGGAACTGGAAGAAAGCGGTGCTTGGGATAATGTGGGGCATGAATTAAATGTTAATGAGTTTTCACTTTAAATGCTTAATGCGGGCGGGGGTGTGGTGCCTTCCCAGAGCACTTGCATAACATGCACAAGGTCCAAGGTTCAATCCTCATCACCAGAAACATAAAATAAATAAATGAATGAATAAATCACAAAATAGTTTATTTTGTAGTGCAAATTTTGACCCAATTGAAACAAAAAGGAAAGGAAAGCTGATAGTTCCAAACAGCCTGAAGCCCTGAGTAGGTTCTCAGAGGCTGTCACCTGGATCGGAACCTTGCAGAGAAAGACGTGTCTTCCTGTGGTATCGTCTTTGCAGTTCTGCAGTAACGTGCTCACACGTGACCTGGTCTCTGCTGGAAGGCCAGAGCCCCACAAGGTCAGACTTTCTCCTGACCATTCTTAACTGTTTGCTTAGCTTTACAACCACATAAAAGCAAAGCCCTCAGTCACAAACCCACTCCAAGCCATTAAACAGGCTCTGGATTACAAACAAAAACTTGTAACTGAAGTAATTCTACCTAGAAGTTTCAGCTTGGCCATTTTAAACAAATAGCCACAGCAGGAAGTGATGATGATCTACCCTTTGTTCTAATTTTAAAATGTGAATAATTAACTTTCCAGGAGGAAAAATAACAGACTTTTAAGAGCAGTTCAATCCAATAAACGTCCAATTTAAAAACAGATTGGAACAGCTGCCCTGGCCGCCCCGATTTATCGCAGTGGGAACTCACACGTGACCAGTCAGTGCTGGGATGAACTGCCCCAGCCCAGCACCCCTGCGCTCTGTTGTAAGGCTCGTGAATGCTAGATAACTCAAATGCTTGCAGGGCTTGTAGTTCATAGAGAAAGCAGAGACAGACAGACAGACAGACAGACATGGTGGTATGCCTACAATCCCAGAAAGCTAAAGGCGGAGGCATGAGGAGCACAAGTTCATAGCTAGTCTAGGTAACATAGCAAAATCCTCTCCAAAGTGAAGCAGAGCACAGCCCTGGGAAATCACGTCCCAGTTGTGTCAGTCTGTCAGTGTGCCATGAGGCCTTGGGGCTCCTAAAAAAGGGACAGAGAAAGGGGCAAGGGGGAGAGAGAGGAAAGGGATGAGGAGGAGACCTGACACTTCTTGGTCCCAGGGAATAACCCTGGAGACAGAGTAGAGACAACTAAAGGCTAACCACTCGTGGCTGGCCTCTGGCAGCACCAGGAGCAGCTAGGAGCCTGGCTTCCAGAAACCAGCTGAGCGCAGGGCAGGGCAGATGGCTCGTAAGGTGCCGTTGTGCAAGCATGGAGAGCTGAATCCACTCCCCAGGACCCAAGCACAAAGCTGGTCATGGCGCCCCAGCTCTGAGGACATGTAGACACACACACACACACACACACACACACACACACACACACACACACACACACACAGCTTCCTGTGACCTTGAAGACGGCCATTCATCTCTCTGAGCCTCTGTTCCTTATCCACCAGCACAAACCAGTATGGAGGGACACTTGGAAGAAGCTTTTGTTATTTTGGTTTCTGTAAAAACACAGAATGGCGTTTGGATTAGGTTTGCGTTCCCACCCCAGCTGTGGTGGAGTTGTTTATAAGTTGGATTTGGGACGCTTGATGCAGGTGGCTATGGTTTGATCAGGTCCAGTCGTTCTGGCACCTGTAGCTTGTTTTGGGGATTTGTGTGCTGGATAGGTTTATGGGAACTTTTGGCTTAGGGCATAAAAGGTCTGAAGCCCGGAGAGTCAGGGTGGGCGTTGGCTGGGTTGCTGTCGTTAATGTGATATTCCTAAAAGAACAAAGGTTGGAGAGATTGAGTTTACAGACCGTGAGCTGAGACGCTCCTCTGACTCGCTGCCAGCTAGTCCTCTTCAAGCTTAGGACAGCCTAACAGAGGCTGTGGAGATTCCTACCTTTCTCTCTTTCTATATCAAGGCCGCTTGTAAAAGCGGTGAAGGTTCTATCTTTCCTTTCTCTACCCCTAAGTTGAGGGTAAAAAGATTGTAGCGTACCGCTACAACCGAGGCCACCCAGCATTGTGGGTCTCCATGGGCGAATCCTGCCCATGCCTGGGAGGGTGCTGCCCCTCCGCCATGGTCTGAAACACCAGTGGCTGGGTCGAACCTGAACCTGACTTACTTCCTTCGGTCTTATAGCAGAAAGATGGGAACACAGCCAATGTTATTGTACTTTTTATTAAAAAAAAATTAAATAAAAAAAAAGCAACCCATGATATATATAAAAGTGTGCTGGCCCATTGTTCATGGTGTCCATTGTTCACGGTGGGGACGGCTCAGAAGGTGCACCCAAGGGTGTGGCCAGGGCCGTTTCTTTCTCTTCATATCTCGGGGGCAGATCATGTGAAAGATGCCCAGCGTGTGAGTTCTCGGAAGGTGAACCCAGCCCGGAAATGGTGTATATGAGTTCCCGCTCTCTCTCAGAGGCTGCACCAGGGCTCTCAGGAGTTGGGGTCCTGCTGGAAAGAAAGCAGGATCATGAGGGTTACGATGAAAGCAGAGACAGCCCCTAAGCACTGTGCCTCTCTGAGTGCCGTGCTCCCAGGAGCCTCGGCCCGGTCCAGGAGCTTTGCTATATTCTGCTTCTGCTGTTGTTCTGGTTCTTGTTGAGACAGGTCTCACTATGTGGTCCAGGTTGGCCTGGAACTCACACAAATCTGCCTGCCTCTGACTTCCAAGTGCTGGGATTAAAGGCTTGCACACCATGCTTGCCTATTCTGTTTTATAGGTCAGCTTTCATTCCTTACTTCTTACTTCTTTTTAAAAAGTGGTGTGTATGTGCATTTGTGTCTGTGTGTGTATGTGTATTTGTGTGTGTTTGTGTGTTTGTATGTGTGTGTGTGTTAGTGTGTATGTGTGTTAGTATGTGTGTGTGTGTGTTTGTATGTGTGTGATAATGTGCCATGGTGCAGGAGTGGACCGTGTGGGTGCCTAGGATTGAGTGCAGGTGGTTGACTTAGCAGCAAACGCCTTGACCCCCATCCTGCCAGTCCCTTACCCCTTATTCTCCTTAGAATCAGCTGCAACAGTAAGACAGCCTGGCTCTGCTGCCTTTCCTCCTCAGTGAGGAAGCTCTAAACATAAGGGTTAAGGTGCCACCCAGAGACAGCCGGTGTCACACACAGTGCTGTCTTCTGAAGGGGGTGCAATGAGGTATGTGAGCACACGCAAATAGATAATTCAAACACTGAACAAAGCTTGATGGGAGGCAGGGCGGGACACTAGTCACCGGGGAAGCTCTAAGTGCTGGGGACTAAGCAATCTCAACCCCTCTGCTACTTTCCCGGCGGGTGACCCGACCTACACGGTTCCCCTTCGTGAGCTTCTGTTGCCTCATCTGTTTCATAGACCCTATAGCCCTCTGATGGCAGCAGCAGCTTCCGCCTAGAGCAATGCTTCTCAACCTGTGGGTTGTGACCCTTTCGGGGGTCGATGCGATCCTTCTGCCTAAGACCACCCTGCGTATCAGACATTTACAGTACAATTCATAACAGTAGCAAAATTAGTTACGAAGTAGCAACGAAAATAACTTTATGGTTGGGGGTCACCACAGCATGAGGAACTGTGTTAAAGGGTCGCAGCATCAGGAAGGTCGAGAACCGCTGCTCTGGGGTGACCAAAAACTTAGAAAATAATGCAAGCAAAGCCAGACCCAGAGGTACCAAAATCACCACAACACCCACAGCAGGGACTTATTTGACGCCCCCAGATATTGGTTTTAGGTTTGGGGAAGTTTATCATTGGAAGAAAAGAATACAGCTTTTGCTGTTAGATGTCTGTCCCCAGTTGGCTGGTCTTTCTCAGCCGCAGCAACACCTGCCTTCACCTCCCTGGTCCCCAGCTCTCCCGTGACACTAGCCTCGTCTGTCTGGTCATCTCTTCCCCCCTCACTGGATAACCTCTCCCCCTCCTTTTGTGGCAAGCAGGGTCCTCTATTGTAGAAGTTTATTTTTAGTTGTGTTTAAAATAATTGTTTTGTGCACTGTTGGGTGATGGGGCTGCTTAGGTCTTGACGTTTTGTATTGTCTGCAGGTGTCGGATTTATGTGGGGGATGTTTGCTTGCTCATGATCTGCACGTGCTATCAGTAGAATGCCCGATGAAAAACACCTGAGCTTGGTGAGCAGATGCCTGGAGTTCCACTGTTCAGAATGGCATTGGCCACGATGGTGGCTCCCTCAGCTGAGGTCTGGAAGGGTTTGCAATGATGACATATGCCTCTTTGTCTTTCGTGATGTGCTGCCCAGCAGGTGTATAGCTACAGTCCTCAGACAATTTCATGCTCTTCTAGAACCTCGGCAAAAGTCCTCTGGCCCCTTCACCGGGCTGCACACGCCCCACCAACTCCCCAGGGACCCCTTGAGTGAACACAAATGGCAGCCACATGCACCAGGTCCCTAGGGCCTAACTTCTCCTTCTCTGAAAAAATGCACACACCTTTCCCATCTGGCGAGACCGCCCTTCCCCCTTCTCTCTTTGCCCTGGAAGTTTCCAGCAGCCTTCCCTTCCCTCTCCACAGCCTGGGTCCCCCACTCTGAACTAGCTGTCATCTGGAGCTGCACATACTGGCCCTGCCCGGGACGGCCTTGAACTCCTGCTTAGACACCTTCTGCAGTGCCTTAGCAGCTCCGTGTTGGTTCCGCCTCTCTTAGGACAGTCAGCCCTGGAAGTCTATCTGAAAGGGGCCCACTCTGGTGGTCCCTCCACCAGCGGCCCAACAGATGCTCTCCTAGCCTGTGTGACCCCCTCCACCACCGCCCCTGTCCCTCACTCTGGAGGCCAGTGTGTCCCTCTTCCTCACGGCTGCCTCAGGCCTGTCCCAAGAGAATCCCCTTGCTGCGTTTGCTGTGCAGTGGTGCATGAGCCACCTGTCTCTCTTCCACCATCTTCAGTGAGGCCCAGAGGCCCCTGAACATGGAAAGAAGGCCCAGCTGGGCCACGTCAGGGCCTCCTCCATTAGAAGACTGTAGTCCTTCTGAACATTTTGAGGGTCCCCTGGGGCCTTGAACCTCTCTGCCATCTGAAGCAGTGAAGCTAACAGAGCAGAGGTGTCCAGCCTTCGCTGCCACTCTCAGGGTAACGGATGTGTCTTCATAGGAACAATGAAGGTGCTCAGAGGTTTCCTAGCAACCCTCAGCTGATGGGTTTCCTGGCTGAGTGTGAGTGTCAGCAGGAACTCTGACATACCAGCAGACACCTGTCGTTCCCCCAGAACCTTAAAGCTAAGACTAGCCTCAGATCCAGGCCTGGGTCTGCGTGAGTGTCAGCAGGAACTCTGACATACCAGCAGACACCTGTCGTTCCCCCAGAACCTTAAAGCTAAGACTAGCCTCAGATCCAGGCCTGGGTCTGGAATGATTGCAGGCGCCCACTGGTGAGGGTCAAGGGGAAGTCTTACCGGTAGTTAAAAAGACTGGAATAGGAAGGTGGGTTTTCAGTCGGGCACGAGCTGTTAGTCCCAGGAAGCCGAGTCCCTCCTGAAGACTCAGGGAAGTAAGGTGGTGGAGGGGGTGGGAAGATTATCACCGAGTCACCTGGGGGAACATAGCAACATAGCAACACGTTAGAAAACAACAAATCAGCGACTTCCATCTTGCCCCTCCCCTGCCATGTAAAAAGTCAGAACACTGACTTCCCCTGAGCACTCTGCTCAGGCCTGGGACACTTCCATGTCAAGTAGAACAGGGTTAGTTGGGAGGGAAGGAGTTAAACTGCTGTCTAACATGTGTTTCTGTTTGGGATGATGGAAGGCTCCGGGAGCTGATGGCGAAGCTTCTATTACAGCATTTAAACTATATCTAATAATGTTACATTGTATAGTTTTTAAACTGTTGAAATAGAGCTGGGGAGATGGCTCAGTCAGTAGAGTGCTAGCTTCACAAGCAGGAGCACCTGAGTTCAAATCTCTGCACCCATGGAAGACATTGGGCAGAGTGGCATATGCCTGCAATCCCAGCTCTGCAGAGGTAGAAACTGGCTGGGGGGCGGGGTGATCCTTGGGGCTTATTGGCTAGCCATCCTAGATAAATCAGCAAGCTTCAAGACACAGTTAGAAACCCCGCCTGAGAAAATAAGGTGAAAAGTGATTTTAGGAAGACACCGGATCAATCTCTAGCTCTCACCTGCACACACATGAGCACACATGCATATACATGTGTGCGTGCAAGCGTGTGCGCGCGCACACACACACACACACACACACACACACATAACACAAAAATAAATGAAAATTAAAAATTGTTAAGCTAGTAAGGTTTTTGTTGTATTGTTTTGTTTTGTTTGAGACAGGATCTCAGGATGTAGCCCTGGCTGGCCTAGAACTTGATATGTAGACCAGGCTGGTCTCGAACTCTCAGAGCTCCACCTACCTCTGCCTCTTGAATGCTGGGATTAAACACATGTGCCACTATACCTGGATCTGAACTAGTCAGTTTTGTGGTACATATAGGTTACCACATTTTTAAAAAGTTGCCTGTATAATTCAGAGCCCTGGTTCTCCTGTGGCAATATGGACTTGGCCTCTGTCAAGTCCATCTACCTGGCATCTGTGAGTGTCAGTATCATGCCCCTCTGCTCCCTGGGGATGTCTTTGGCCGAGAAAGCTTTTCTTGCTTTCCATGACAGTCTTAATTCATCATAAGCCAGCTGCTGGATAAAGTGCAGTTGCTCTAATACTGCACACAGCGATGCCCCTCACTGTGCCCCGTCTTCGCCCCGGGTGCACGGGTGCAGTCGGACTAAAAAAAGTTTGTTCTTGTATTTTTGTTCACTCTAGAACACACCCCTGCGTTCTGAGGAAGAGGATCTGGGGACCAGATACAAGCTCTCATCCGTCTCGTGACTCCAATCCCTTGACTTTCAGTGCACAGCAGCATGACCCTTGCCCAGAATGTTTTAGACAGGGCACTGTAATCAGAGGATTCTGATAGGCTGGCTCCATCAAGTGACAGGCCAGGAAGAGAATGCAGGAGCAAGAACTCCATTTCTGTGGAGGGAAGAGACCAGCTCACACTAGTGGCCGGACATTTAAAAACCATTTGTTGGGGATCAAATCAGTGTGGCCCTGAGCAAACTTGGAATCCCTTGGCCTCGGCTGCCACTTCTGTCAGCTGCAGCTGAACAGCGCCTGACCTGGATGACACAAAGGACAGGATGTGGCCACTTGTGTCCAGTGGGAAGCACCACCTCACACACAGCAAAGTCTTCAGCTTCGACACCTGGTGAAGGCGTCCTCATCCTCTCACCAGCTAAGGGCATTTATTTGCCTGATGAAGAAACATTTCCAACTGGCAGTCTCTGCCCCTGGCCTCAGCCATTTCCCAGAAGTCACAGAGACATCCAGAAAAATGAATGAAGTCCATGAGGTCCTGCCCTCCTGCGAGGGATAGCAGGACCCTGACCTATTTGTCACTGGTTGACACTTGACAAACTGGAAAGGCTCTCTTTGGATATGGCTCAGTGGCTAAGAGCTCTTCCAGTGGCTCAGTTCCAGAGTTCAGTTCTCTGCACCAGCATCAGGCTGCTAACAACTGCCTGTAACTCCAGTTCCAGGGGATTCAACACCCTCTTCAGGCCTCTGTAGGTAGCTCCACTCACATGTGTATAACCCTACAAAGATACACACACACACACACACACACACACACACACATTAAAAATAAATCTTAGCTGGGAATAGTAGCATACACTTTTAATCCCAGCACTCAGGAGGCAGAGGCAGACAGATCTCTGTGAGTCTGAGGCCAGCCTGGTCTACAGAGTGAGTTCCAGGACAGTTGGGGCTATATAATGAGACCCTGTCTCAGAAAGAAAAAAACAAAAAACAATAAATGAATAAATAAATCTTAAAAAAAAAGAAAAGGAAGGAAGATCTTAGTGAGTCTAGGAACTGGAATTGGACGATCATTTTAGGTACATACTGTAGCACAAAGGGCTTGGGAAGCAAGTCCAGGGAGCAGACCACCTTACAGCTGCTGCCGCTGGACCCAGACACCTGCTCACACGTCCGGGTCTAGCGCCAAATGTGTGCAGAATGGGGCAGTGTAAGAATCTGTAGACCTCACAGAGAGAAGAGAGAGCGAGAGGCCAGGGCTTCACAGGTACGATGAGCATCAGAGGGGAACTGGACAGTGAATTTCAAATTTTGCAACTTGAGTGACCCGCTAGGCAAGGGTCCAGGTCATGGAGCGTAGCCCTGGTTCTGCTCCCACTGTGCACCAGATTCCAGCCACCTGCTGGTGGGGAAGGCCCCCTCTGGTAACCCTAAGCACACTTTTCAAAATACTCCCAGCCACATGGGGACCGTGCATATCTGAAGCACTCCTTTGCCTCAAAGGAGCTGATAGCATGTAACACTGAGGACCTCGGAGCTGATAGCATACAGAACACTGAGGAGCTTGTGCCTCCTTGTATCTCCTGGAGTGCCTTCTAAGAACACTGTGACTCCTGAAATGTCACATCTGAGCGTGCCGGGGAGGGCCCTGTGCCCAGGCTAGACTGAATGCGGCTATCCACCTGGCTAGCTCCCTGACACTCGCTCACGTGTAACCTTGTGCCCCTGTCTCTTCGTGTCTCAAAAGCAGATGGTAAATCTGCCTTGATGGGTCACTTTAAGCATGACTGAACCTCAGATGACAAGCCCTTTAACCCCAGAGGGGTGTTTCCACAGGATTAGACCCTTGGTATGTTCTAGCTATTATGACGCTCTTGCTGTCATTACAGACACTGATACACACAAACAAAGGCAGCAGAGTCTGCTCTAGCTTAGGACAGTACGGTCTACAGCTCCATCTACTCTTCCCCTCCAAGCCTGCTACCACAGGAGGCCGGTGGCTCAGTGCTTTCATTCCCTCCATCCACAGCCAGCGAACACAGCAGGGAACGGCAGACATGCAGAATGTGAGATGTGCATCTCACCCGTCACCCCGTCTCTGTACCCTCCGTGCTTTCCCCTCCGGAGGCCTCATTAGCCTTCACTGAGGACAGCCTGTGTCCGCAGGTGACAGCCAGCGAGGGGAACCCTGCGCTGCCCCCCTAAACTGAAAATGCTCCAATCCAGCATGAGAAGAACTGGGGAAACGGAGGTCACTGGGTTGGCCCCTAAGGTGACAGAAAGCTCCTAGGCTGTCTTCCTGGTTCTTCTCATTTTCCTTTTAAGTTGCTCTTTAGCCTCAGTCAAGGTCACTACCCAGCACCTCAATGTTTCTGCTAAATAAGATTGTTGCTGGGGATGGGAGAATTCCTCAGGGCATACCTCAGGGATGGTAATTTGGGGTGGGGTGCTGGGGGCTCTGTGTGCTCAGGTTTGTGCACACACGACACACACTCACCCACAGTGACATGGACAGGCTCCATTCTGTGAGTGTGTCCTTCTCCGATTTCAGAGGCATCTTGGCTTGAACTCAGGTTGTTTTTCTTCTTAACATGGGCCACCACGAAGAAACACAGTCCCACGAGCACAATCAAGGGCCCCATGATCTGCAGGGAAAGGAAACTGCAGAGCCGGGGCTCAGCTTCCCCAGTGTCCGTCTCATTTAGTGGCTCCTGCAACCAGTCTGAACCACATCCCGGCACCCAAATGCCCAGTACACTGATGAGCATGCCACTGGTCAGGAACAAGAACCCAAAGATGAGGCACTGGGCAAACTGGCGGCTCTCTCCGCAAATGAAGGCTTCGTCAGGGTCCCGGTGGCCTCTCCGCTGCCCCTCCCGCAGCAGCAGGCGGGCCCGGGAACGGGCCAGAATCACAAGTCCCAGTCCCACCACTGCACATGAAGGCCCAGCGATCTTCAGCACCATGCTGCAATGTGAGAGTGGTTTATACTGGCATGCCTGGTACCCAAAGATGGAGAGCAGGACTCCCACACACAACAGGACTGCTCCGAGGACAAAGAGGAAGAAAATGAGCTTGTTGACATGCCTGTCCCTCTGGTCTCCATCCGGCTCAGCACTTCCTACAGAAGACATGGCCAGAGAAGAAAAGGCCTCCTCGTCGTTCCCCGAAGTGAAGGGGGAATGTGCTTCCTTCCCGCCCAGCAGTTTCAGGCTCTGCAAACAGGAATAAATGCAAAATTACAGTGGGTACAAGTACCTCTGACCAGTGCTGATCTCTTGCTGGTCGTTGTAGAAATCACAGAAGGGTGCCCTATCAGGAGGCAGAGCTTCATGCAATCAGTCTGCTGGAGAACAATCACCTGGCTATGAGCCAGGAGAACTGGCATTCAAAGACTCCGAAATGTGTAATTTCGTGAGTATATCAAAAAAAAGAAGAAATTCAATTACCATGATTCTGAAATAAGGAAATCTTTTTAAAAATAAATAAAATGACTGGGTGTGGCTTTTCCTGTTTTGAGTCTTACAAACTCATTTCTTCAAACCAAAAAAAAAAAAAAAAGATGGCTTATAAGACAGTAAGGTGGTTCAGAAAGACAGTGGGTTTGTGGACTTTTAAGTTGATTCTGTCAAAATATGATTCTGAGTTGTCAAGAAGCAATCTCTGAGGCTGCCCAGGCATCCAGTCCCAACTCGGCAGCTCAGTTTCAGGGCCCTGGCATCCCTCAGGAGAATCTGGCACAAGTGAAGTCCAGCCCCCACTCTGAGGTAGACGGTGCCCTTGGGTAGGTGGCCAGGCCACTGGCAAGTAGCTCTCCTCCACAGTGTACCCACTTCCACAGACCTTAGATAGCGTGGCTGCAAAGCATGAAAGGCTAACAGGACTTGCTGGAAACACAGAAGTGAGACCAAGTGGAAAAGCACCTTCTATGGACCCACACAAGGCCAGTACTTCGAGAGTATTGTATATACTGGCTAGGCATGGTGGTGCACACCTTTAATGCCAGCACTCAGGAGGCAAAGACAGGCGGATCTCTAAGTTTGGAGATCAGCCTGGTCTACAGAGTTCCAGGACAGCCAAGGCTGCATAATAGAGAGACCCTGTCCCAGAATACAACAAAAACAAAAAAGCATTATGAACTAACTTCGCCAAGTAATGGTTAAAGGACATGCTGGTTCACACGGCATTGGCCTTTGAACCAGCGATCTTGTCTCACTCCGGTGAACTGGAATAAGGGTCCTTACTGTACCACTCACAAACACAGTGTCAGGAAGGACAGACTGCAAGCGAGAAAACGTCAAAACCTACATCGGCCATTCACATGCATGACCCCATGACGGAGTTCACAGCTGAGGCTGCAAGACCAGGCCTTCTGACAAACTATAGTCGTGTGGAAGGAGTGCGTTTGGGTAAATAAAAGCAGTTGACACCACCCTCAGAAGCACTTTTCCTGGTAGAGTCAGAAGAAAGTGGAAGAAAAAAAGGAAGCAGACGAAGTAAGCTTTCCCCTCAAACTTGGAAAAGGACCTTCCGTAAGACGCTGTGAAGATGGAAGACTTAAAGCACCGCGCCAATTTCAGGAACATCTTCCCCTGAATCACAGGATCTTACTCTGCTTTCCCAGAGCTGGCCCGAGTTCTGCCAGGAGCTCACCGCGTTCTGGGTATCTTCATTGCACCCAGTCGTGGGCTTCAAGCCTCTTGAGGCCAATTCCCAAACGCCAGCAACAGAAACACAAGGAGCGCCAAGCCAAACCCATAGTTTCTTTGCCCCCAGGACACCTGGCACTCGTGCTAATCCCTGATCCAACTGAGGTGACGGGCGCCCCAGCGCCCCCCTCAGGTGCTCAGGGACACCCGCAGAGAAGATTTCCACGTGAGAAAATCGAACCTCTTCTACCTTAAACTCAGTTTCCGAGGCCAAATCCGCCCCCCCCCCAACACTCCTTCGGTCTTTCCAAAGCCAGTCCCAGATCGACAGCATCTCTCTGCGCCCTGAGCCCCGGGAGGGCGGGCAGAGCCGGGCGGAGAGCCCAGTGCCGACGCCGGGGCCCGCGGGCCCGCGCCGCCGCTTACCTGAGCGGATCCCGGGACGGTTCTGCCGCTCGCCTGGCTCCACGCACACCGTCTGCGCGTCCGGGGCGCGCGGGGCGGGCCGCCTCCGTGCGCAGAGGGCCAGGCGGTGCCCGGCTCCCAGGCGCAGCGGCCGGGAGGGGCGGGGCAGGGCCGACCGGTGGGAGCTGGCCGCCTCCGGGTGCTGCCCTCCCGGGGCCCTGGGCGCGCAGGACTGGGGGCAGATTCGCGGACTTGGGACCGTAGGACGTGTGCACGCCGGGGCTGGGGGCTGGGGGGACAGATGGGCACCCTCCGAGTGAGTTGAGATGATCCCCCTGGCAGCTCAGAGGCGGGCAGCTGGGAGGGGAGCCAGTCCCTCTGCAGCCTAGATGCAGAGCTCCTACGGGATGGCTGAGCCACGGACAGCAACAGAGAAAGCCCCCAGTCCGGGTCCCCACTGCCCTGCCGCCACTGCCAGTCAGAGATCAAGCGGTGCTTCTACTCTCTGAGACCCTGGACAGGGGTCAAGGGAGCTAGAGCCGCCTCGTAGGGAGCTAGCTTCCTACAACAGGACTTGGGGACACCTGGGCCCGCTGGAGAGGGAGCCCCGGACCTTGCACTCTAGCGGTCCACCTGCAGGCCTAGCTCCTGGACTGAAGCGATCTCCAGCAAGCCCTGGTTTGGGTCACTGTGTCCCTTCCTGATCTTATATGTGCACACGCTGCACTCCTTTGCCATAAAACATCGTCCCTGGTGCTCTAGGATTAAAAATGTTAACTTTCCCTGCCCTTGGACGGAGGAGTTTCGGATGGCGCTGCTAATCCCTACTGCTATTTGTAACCTGCCTCGTGACACCTGACAAGTATCCAGCTGTGCTAGTTTCCACCCCAGAGGTCAGGCCACTATGAGAGGTGAGTCAAGTGTACTGGGGCCCCAGGCACCCAGAGCTCGGGGGACTTTCCCAGCCTTGCCTTTCCTCTCTAGCTTCCTGTCTTCATGAAAACCCATCCATTCTTATTAGCTTCCTTGTGGATGAGTTAGACTTGGTAAGAAGAGTAGAGAAAGAAGGAGTCACGGTGGGGTCAAAGAGGGATGGGGAGAGTCACCTGGTCTTCCGGACTGATGGAGTGGGCAGGGTGAGACGGGGGATCACCAGAGAGGCACCACACGGCCATGGGAATGTGGTGGGGGCACCTAGGCCAGGTGTGTGCTTTCTCGCAGGCAGAGTGCCCTGAGCACTGGGCCTCTAAGGAGGTAGACTTACAGGGCCGCTAATACCAGCGTTCAGCACCCAGCTGGCTCTGGGAATTCCTGCCTTCACTGGCAGCCCGTGGTTCCCTACTGCGTGTCTCCAGCTCTCTGGGAAGGTTGGGGCTGTAAGTGGACGGGGACCTGGCTAACCAGTTGATTCATCCAAGGAACGGGAGCCCAGAGGTGAAGCCACTACTGCATTGGCTTGCGTGGAGTTCAATGCCCTTCACTGAGTTCGCCTATCACCCAGAGAACACACATGCTGTGGACTTGGAAAATACTTTTATTACATGGTCTTGTGATGCCAGGGAGGGACCTGTACAGATCAATAAAGGAACTAGCCCAAGGACATTGCAGTCATCCATGTCTTGGGTGGGGATCTCCTGGTCAAAGTGTCAAGATACGCCAATGGTCCTCTGGAAATACTCCGAGGTGTGTGCCTAGTTAATGAGCACAGAATGGCGGCTGTTGCGCAAGAGTGGCGAGCCCTGAACTTTCTAAGAACTCAGGCCCTCACACAGGTTTGGCCTCTCTGTCCTGGGCCTGCTAGCAGCTCTTCACTGCACAGCCGTTTCTATGCCCGCGGCCCACTTGTTCTTCCCTTCTCCATCAGCTGAAAGTCAGTCTCTGGCTGAGTCCTGTATAAGCTGCACGGGGCCTGTTGATACAGCTGCCTCTCTGGTACCACATGACTGCGGGCTTGCCACCCATGACAGACTTGAATGTCCTGGCACCAAGGACAATCAGATTAGCTTCCCCTTGGGATAGCCACTGTTTGTGTCTTTCAGAGCCCGCTTGACTAAATCAAAGCCTTGGAAACTGATCATCTGTCAAGTGTGGCTTCCAGGTGGTTTGTCTTCTGAGCAGACCTGGTCTTGGGAGAGAGGCTGTGTGATCCAAAGCTGGTACCCTACCCCAGCCTTTAGGCAGTGAGAAAAGATACATCCAGAGGAACCCTTAGAAAAACAAGATTTTGAAACTAGAGGACGCCAGGCACAGTAGTGAAAGCCTATCATCCTTGGGAGGCTGGGGATCACGAGTTCCAGGGTAGTCTGGGCTACATAACAAGTTCCAGGTTAATCTGGTCTGCATAGTGAGACTGTATCTCAGAAAACAAACAATACAAAACAAAACTTAGATCTGTCTCAGATCCAGTACCTGAAAACTCGAGAATAAAGCAGAAGGGAATATTCATTTATTCACCCAGCAAATATTTACTGAGCGCTTATAGAATTCATGGGGAGGCAAAGATTTAGAAAGCTAAGGAGAACAAGTGTGAACACCGGGTGCGGGTAGGGTGCTGTTGTTAAGAAGTGAGCGCTGGAGGTGTCTGCACAGGTGACACCATAGCACAAACTTGATGGGACCCAGGAAGTCTACCATTGTGTAACAACAGCCCCCAAACATCAAAATGGAAACACAAGATTTACTGTCTCCCACAGTGTCTGAGGGTCAGGAAGGTCAGTTTCCAGGAGTGGCTTAGCTGGGTGGTTCTGGTTTGGGGTCTCTCCCAAGGTTACAGCCACAGGCTGTGGGCCTGATTGTCAGGTAAATATAGGTGTGGCTGGGGCTGGAACAGCAGCTTCAGGGTGGCCCACACCTCTGTGGCTAAGAGCCATCCATTTCACAGAACTCTGAGAAAAGTCCTCACAATGGGGCAATTGGTTTTCCCTGAGGGAACCATCTCAGAGGCAGCCAGAGGAGGGGAAGATGCAGGACCTTTCCTCTAAGATTCTACCCTACTGCTTCTATAGTTCTAGTCCTCAGGGCTGGGCCACTAAATCAAGGGGAGGAGAATCAAGCTGCATGTCAAAGGATCTGAATAATATACGGTATTATTATATGATAATATACAGTTATATTATATTGTATAACACATGGGAGAAAAAGTAAAGACTGCTTCGGGCAGAGATAACACCAGTGAGGGCCCAAGAAATGGCTCAGCACTTGCTACTCTTCCTAAGGACCCACAGTGGAGTTTGGTTCCCAGCAGCTCAGACTACCCATCACCCCAATTCCAGGTGATCTGACACCCCACTCTGTCCTCCTCGCACACGGGCAGAAGATAGACACATACACATAAATAAAGAAAAATAAAGCTTTAAAAACGGGGGTGGGGGTGGGGGGACAGAGATATGGTTTAGCCATTAAGAATTTTGCTGCTGGGACTAGAAAGACAGCTCAGTGGTTAAGAGCACAGGCTGTTCCTCCAGAGGTCCTGAGTTCAATTCCCAGCAACCACATAGAGGTTCACAACCATCTATAATGGGATCAGATACCCTCTCTGGTGCACATGCAGGTGCACATGCAGATAGAGCACTCAAATAAATAAATCTTAAAGAGAAATTTATTGAGCCCTGCTGTGGTGGCTCATACCTTTCATCCCAGCACCCGGGAGGCAGGGGCTGAGTTCAAGGCCAGCCTGGTCTACAGCATGAGTTCTGGGACAGCCAGAGTTACAACAGAGAAACCCTGTCTCAAAAAAACCAGTGCTGCTCTTTCAGAATGATCCAGATCATTCCTGGGGCCTGGATGGCAGTTCACCATGGTCTGTGACTTGTTTAAGGGACTCCAATGTCTTCTTCTGGCCTGTGTGGGCAAGCACCTGCTACACAGACATGCATGCAGGCAAAATACCCATACACATAAAATTTTTTAACTTAATTGAAAAAAAAAAAGAAAGAAAGAAAGAAAAAGCACAAAATCTTTGAAATGGGCATGTGCATGCTTGGAGAAAAGCATGGGTCCAGGGTGGCTGGAGTAAGTGAACGAAGGGGCACGGACAGGGACAGGAAATGGAGCACTGGAGAGTGAGTCCCTACTAAGCAGGGCCAGCGATGCCTGGCGTCTCAGGGACACCAGGCACGGAGAGGAGGTGTTGTTGTGGCTGAGTTGGGCTCTCACGGGCAGGTCTGGGGCTTATGGGTTATAGGCTCAAGTAACTCCCCTGCCTGTGCCTTCTAAGAAGCTAGGGCTGCTGGTTCATTTATTTAACATCTGATTTCATTTATTTTGTAATGCTGGATAACAGTCTCGGGCCTTAGATTAGGCAAGTGCTCTAAAGGAGCCTCATTCTCAACACTGGCTTATTTGTTTCTTTAGTATTTTAGAGTTTTTTTTTCTTTTTAAGACTTATTTTTACTTTTTAAAGTGTGTGTGTGTGTGTGTGTGTGTGTGTGTGTGTGTGTGTTTGTGCATGTGCATAGGGTTATGTGCGCATGTATATGCAGTACCCACAGTGGCCTGAAGTGTTGAATCCACCAGAGTTACCGGTGGTTGTGAGCTACCCAGCCTCGGTCCTGGGAACAAGAACAATGTTTCAATACTATCTGCAAGACTCCCAGATACTCCTCTGAACCTACCTTGGCCAATCTAGCCACCCAGCTCCGCAGAAATGTTGCCAGTGTCCCTGGGGCATTTTTTGTTTCTCCTTAAACCCCATATTGGATTTAAACACAGGAGCCCGAGACATAGGTGGAGGCTGACCGGTTGGCAGGCTAGAATTAAGGTTCAGGCTGAGTACCTCAACTGACCTTTACACAACCCCTTGCAGGCACTTTACAGCCTGGATGGTGCTGTTGATTTCACATGGCTGACAGCAGCTCTGCCCAAGTACCTGGTAGCCTCGCCAGGCGTGTGGCATGCATGCATTTGTTTCAGGAAGAGAGAGCTTGCCTGGAGCACCAGTGACCTTACTTAGGACAACATTTCTGCACTTTGTCAGGGAGATCCCCCCCCCCCTCAACACACACACAGTGACCACAGTTTCTGCCCTGACGGTTAGAAGAAACCAATGTTGAAAGGTTTGCAGACAAAATGGTGGTTTGCTGGCATCTTGTGTGGCTCTTTCAATTCTCTTCTACCTGCTGGACCCAAAGAATGAATGATTTCTTCCCAGTGGATAAAAAGGGGAGTAGAGAGATTGCATTTCGATGTCGCCTTTGCTGCTTTACTAATTGCATGGCCTTGGGCAAGTAGCTTGGTTTCTGTGCCTCGAGGTCCTCATCCATCTCACGGGAATGAACGGACCTAGCATAGGGAAGGTATAGGGCTTTACCAAAAAGGCTAAAACTTCTTTTTCCCCTCTGTAGTTACTCAGGAGGGATGAAGATGCTCACAGAGATCAGAGATTACAGCAACTCGTAATGGCCCGGATGCAGTGGTTTGAGCCCAGTTCCTACAGAATCCCCCCCAGTTCCTTCTGGGGTCTGCCCCGGGTGACAGCAAAGACCTGCATGTGGCACAGACACCCCGCGTTATCTGTCTTGTGTTTCAGCCTCGGTATTAGCCAGATTTATAGCAGTTGTGAAAGGTGCTTGGTTGCGGCTGGTTTCCCCGGGGGGACATGTAACTTTACAAAGGTGATCTTATAGCCAGTCTGTGGTCAGGGTTCTGGTTCTTCCTGTTGGTTGCAGTCCAAGCTCCAAATTCTCTGCACACATACCCCACCACCACCACCACCACCACACACACACACACACACACACACACACACACACACACACTTCCTGGTGGCCACTGTTGACTCCAAGATGAAGTCAAGTCAGTTTACTGTGCTTGGAAATTATAACCCAGTGAAGTAAACAAGGAGACAAGTAAACAAGATGATAGCAGGGAGGAAAGATGGAGGGAAGGAATGAAAAATCTTCCCCTGGTTCCTACCTCCTTTAGAGAGCTTGTGAGCAGTGAGCTGGGCAGACGAGGTCCTTCTGATGCTACCCATACGGGTAACTTGCCTATTTTAAGGTCCGACTGGGAAGCTTTGCGAGGCACTTGGGGATAGATCTCAACATGGCCCTGACCAGAGACCCTGATGGGACCCCCTAACTGTCCCAAAGTGTTGCAGGACACAAGCCAGGGGTCTGGTGGGTTAGGGCTCTTCCCAGTTTAGGCTGGTCATCTCCGTGACTCACTAGAAACCTTCAACTTCTCCCACAGCCACTTCTGGCCTTAAAAAAAAAAAAAGTAGTAAGACTATAACACCTGAGGGAGGATTCGGTAAATAAAAGGCACCTTGGCAGCGAGCCAGTCCCTGGGTGCCCCACATCTTAACAAAAGGCTTCTTGTGGAAGCCACAGACTGCAGGTAGAGCCGGGGCTGGAGGTTGTGTTGACTCAGAAAGAAGGAAAAGTAAATCGCTCAGAACGTTGGCAAGGGGAGTAAGAGCACCCTGAGAAAGCCCGGCCATCATGTGTGCTGGGTCCATTCCAGGAGAAATAATCACCTGAATCACACAGTAGCTCACCCCACTCACGGCCAGCGGAGGCTGGTACCCGGCAGAGGCGCGGACATCTCGTGTGTGTGCTCAGCACCTCGGAGGCGGCTGCAGGTGAGGCTGCCCTGTCCCACAAGTGCGGAGAGATGGGCACCTGTTAGGCACCTCACAGATCCAGTGCTCCCGAGCGGGTTCGACGCTCTGCCCAGGACTCTCCACCTCCACCTGGAAGCAGCCATGGCTGTTAGTCAGTTTCAAGTCAGTCAAGGACAAACTAACAAACGCCCCTTCACCCTTTACAATTAATTCCACCTGCGTGCTCTTTCCCAGCGAGGTCTCTCTTGAGCTAAATGGGCCCCAGCACCTATGGTTCCTGCGGTCTTGTATATTTACAGAACATCTGCCTCACACTGTGGGCCCTTATCAGAGCTGTGGTTATTTGTTATCGGTTCACAGGGACGGACACACACACACACACACACACACACACACACACACAGGGTCACTTCCTGTCACATCATCACTGGTGTTCTGGAGCTCCTGTTGTTGAGCATCTGGCTGGTCTCTATCACTCCAAACCCCACCTTCATCCTGCTGCTGGTTAGTCTTTACATGGTGACCCACCCGGAACCCAAGCCTTGCCACCAGAATCCTTCACCCTCCATGTGCGGCTGCTGCTACCGTCCACCTGCTCAGCCAGGACCAGCGGTACTGAAAAGCTTCTCCTGCCAAGTAGGGGCTGCAGCATCGACCTTGCACCTTGCCGTTCCTGCTGCCTCTGGCACCCTTGGGTTCGCACTAATCCATTGCTTCTCCTCTCTTCCACAAGACTAATTCATGACCTGTGGCTCACAGATTCAAACTCTTTCCCGTAGATGGTGTTGGCTGCGGAGCCTACCAATTTATACCCTAATTGTTGGTCTTTGTCTTCTGGTTCGAATCTGGCAGTGTAGTTGCCTCTTGCTAGGTTGGTTGACTTTTCTGATGCTAGGACAGAGAGCTATGATTGGCTTGGGTTCAATGGTTCCTCTCCGATCGGTTGGCCCGAGCTCTTTGGCCTGAGCTTGAGGCATGAATGTCACTGTGGTCGGTGGCAGTGTGAAGCCAGGCAGCTCACCTCACAGCCGCCAGGAGGGAGAGCAAAGGCAGAAAGGGGGACAGGCCTCGGCCTTATTGCTTTGAAGGGGCACCTTCCCAGGGCCTCTTCCTTCCTCTGGCCCGGCCCCCTAACAGCTGGACCACTTCAGAGTAGTGCCAAGCTTTAGCATGTGACCTCCGAAGACCATTTGCGTTCCAAACCCGAACACCCTGAGCCCTCTGCCTCAGTAGCTGAGTTCTGCTGCCGAAACAAAGCAATTCAAAAACCAACCGTCATCTGTGTGAGCAGCATCTTCGGCGGAGGTGGGGTCTCAGCAGCATCTGCCTCCCGACCCCACGCTGCTCCTGGACTCGCTTTCCACAGAGGGCGGCAAAGCCCAGCAAGTCCTTCCCCGTGCACAGGTGATGTCGATGGCTCAGACGAAAGGCTCTACAGGCCAGACAACAAGAAGGTGAACGAAGTGTGCCTCCCTCGCCTGCCGTGCCCCTGGCCTGGGACCCAGATCGCTCCGGCTCCGGTTGCAATCATCCACATTTGGGTCCTCATGGCTGCCAGCCCCCGTTGGAGACCTCAGGTGTTAACCTCCTGCTGTGCCCAGGCTGGTTCTCCCTGAACGGTGATTGGACAGTTGTCACCGTGTCCACAGTCTCATCTGCTGTCTCCTGGCATGAGTCTCCCTCAGGAGCTTCTGTAGCTCTGTAGTCACCTGACCATTCGGCCTCAGTCACAGCTGCCACAGCTGGAAAGCAGCCCTAGACACGGCAGTGTATCAACAGAGAAGGGCTGTGGGCCGGGACGATTGCCGTCACGGACGCTGAAGTTGGAATTTCATGTAGGTATCACATCACAGAACAGTCTTTTCCTTAAGTGCACAGTTGTCCTCGGTTCCAGGGCTGTGCAAACCAGGAGGCAGCGCAGATTTCACCCGGGGCTGTGGTCTGCTCACTCTTTTACCGCTGAAGAGATGGCACAGTAGTTAAGAGCTCTTGCTGTTCTTCCAGAGGACCCAAGTTCAGGTCCCAGCACCCATATCAGGTGGCACAACCATCTCCAGGTGTCCAATGTCCTTTTCTGCTCCTCTGAGGACACCCGCACATATCACACACACACACACACACACACACACAGGCATGCTCACATACAAACACAGGCATGCACACACACATACACACATGCACACCCTTAACAGGGAAAACATCTTCCAGGTAGAAGTATAAGAACCACCAAAGCCCTGTCCGCCACCTAGACAGCAGCCACACTAGTGCGACCTGTCCAGGGGCTCCTGCCTTCCAGCAGAGCGGGGCTGAGACAGTCACTCTTGTTGGTTTAGGCCTGAGCACAGTGGCAGCTACTTGCTGCTACTCAGCCGCATGGCGGGTCTACTCTTATTGTAGACCCAGAGCATTTTTTTGGATTTGTAGCTTTGTCTGTAATGAGGGAATGAATATAAAAATAATTTGGGATATAGATTTCTCTTCTCCAGCAAATAAAATGGTATGTAAATCTTGTATGTGTATTTGTGTTTATTTTTATTTATTTGACACAGTCTCACTGTGTAACCCCAGCTGCCTAGCACTCACAATGTAGACCAGGCTACCCCCTAACTCACAGAGCTGTGTCTGCATCTGCCTATGTCTCCTGAATCTGGAATTAAAGATGTGCACCACAACCCCTTTAATAACCCAGCCTCAAATTTTATATAAAAACAAATAAACAGTAACAACAACAAAAACAGACACTTAGGGACAGGAGAGATTGTGCAGTGGTTAAAAACACTGACTGCTTTTCCAGAGGAGCTGGGTTGGGTTCCAGTACAGCTAGTCTGTAACTCCAATTCCAGGGTATCTGCGGCCCTCTCTGGCCTCCAAAGCACGAGGCACACACAGGGTACATAGACATGCATGCAAGAAAAACACCCACACACATAAAAAAAAAAAAAGAATTGATGTCCAACTGATGAATCAATAATGAAAATGTGGTACATTTCCACAACAGGCATTATTCAGCTGTTCAAAAGTGAAATTATGGAATTTGCAGGTAAATGGATGAAGCTATGGGGAAATCTTCCTGAGTGATGTAACCCAGACCCCAAAAGACAAATTTTGTATGTTTTCTCTTATATGGGGATGTTAGCTACTAAGCCTTCAATATTCCTGTTATAATTCATATAACCCCAGAGCCTAGGCATCAAGAAAGGGACTTATGGGGAGGGGAGAGTCTCCTAAGGAAGGGTAAATAAAATATATAGTTATGAAGACACAGGGGAGAGACTGGAGAGGAGGGTTAGATGAAGAAAGGGAGAGAAGTTAGGAAATACAGGGAGGGACAGCAGATGCTCAGAGCCATGTAAGGGGCCATGTGGAAACCTATGGAAGAAGCTTCCTAAAATACATACATATACAAAGGAAATCTAAATAGAGCCACTTAATAATGGGGGAGGCAAAGCCCCAAGCAGACATCTTATACCATCAGGTGAAACCTTCAGTGCCAGGAATGTGTTACATCTAGATGGCCCACTGGCACAGGGGCCTGACTGAAATCCCCAACGATTCAGGCTCTTGCCAAGGCTCTTGGTTGCTCTCCACACATTGATGGAAAGGAGGCCCTACGGCTGAAGATAATGCACATATATCACTGAACACAGAGAAAGCCCAACTGGTGCCTAACTAGAGTCTTCACCCCTACTAACTAGCGTTCATAGTTCTGGAAGGCAATCTGCATGCTACCAAAGGAGAAAGATAAACACCAACCCTGCTACAAACACTTGAGTCTACAAGGGTGACCTGCCTGCAGGGCATGCTGCTGTCACAGTGGCACAGCAGTAACCAACCACTCTTTGATCAAGGACCATTCCACCAGCTGGAACCTATGCCAAGAAGCCTGACACTGGATAGGCTGCGGGCCTAGGTGAGAACCAAATACCGTTGTTCAGCTAAAGAAGCAAAGCAATGAAACCATGGCATTCTGCTATCCCCACAGATCAGTGCCTCATTAAGACAGCATCGGAGAAGCTTCCTCTTGCAGTAGATGGAAACTAATAGAGGGACCCACACTGGGCAGTGTGCATGGAGTAAGAGCCTTTGGAGCACACAGTCCTAAAGGGATGCTTTCAGACCCCTCCCCCAGAGCTCAGGCACATGCAGAAGAGGGGACAGGTGGCTCCAAGGAAACAGTACCGTGAAGACTCCAATAGGACTGACACATGTGAACACAGAGACTGTGACAGCAAGTACAGGGCAAGCCAGGTGGAGTCCCGGCATTTAGAGGGGGAAGGGCACATGGATCCCCCAACTCCTAACAAAGACGCTTCTCCAATCGACTCACACTTGCAAAGGGAAAATTACTTTTCTCCAAGGAAGTCTCGCTGGGCGTACTAACCACACTTCAGGACGGGCTCCGTGCCCAACAATGGACGGTCAACGCAAAACAAACTCAGTGGTATTCTCGTAGACTTTGTCTCATCTTACTTTGGGCATTTTCTAATTGGTCTTTTGCGTTGGGGGGATCGGGTGTGTTTATGGTGTTTTTTTTTTCCTTTGGGGGTTTTGTTTTTGTTTGTTTGCCTGTTTTCTAAAGACAGAGATAAAAAGAAAGGTCGCAGGGTTGGGTGGTGAGGGAAGGACCTGGAAGGGGGAGGGAGGGAAAGTGTAAGGAATATCTCATATGAACAAAACTTTTCAATTAAAAAACATGTTTAGCCTAAGTTTAGCACTATGATCTGCAAAATTCTATTTTAAATAAAATTTTACTTTAATAAATCAAAAAGTGCAAATAAAATAATGATTGCTCAGTTTATTCAATGGAGTTTTTCTTTTTTTGAGATTCTCATCTATGTGTATGGTTAATTTTGATCATAGTCTCTTCTTTAAAGATGTTTGTGTGCCACCTGTGTGCAGGTGTCTGCGGAGGCCAGAAGAAGGCTCAGATCCCTTATAGCTGGGGTTACAGGTGGCTCCGAGCTGCATGACAAGGAATCACTATGAGTTTTTCTTAGGTTATAATTAATTGTAATTATAATCAATTAATTGCAATTAATTAGTCCCATTTCCTGCCTCTAAACCCTCCCACATAGTCCCCCCCAATCCACCGCCCCCCTTTTTTACTAACTATTATTGCATGCATATATCATTACTTCTTTTTAAAGACAGGGTCTCTGTGAAGCCCTGGCTAGCATGGCACTCAGAGAGACACCCGTCTCTGCCTGCTGATCTCCAAATAACTTTGAGTTCCTATGGAACATCCCTTCACTTAACTTTTTTTTTTTTTTTTTTGCAAAATAAAACATAGCTCAAAGAAATATGATAAACTAACTAATGAATAACAATTTTACAAAGATAATGCATCAGGATACTCTGTACCAAGGAAATACATAGAAATAAAAATTTACCATGCTGAAAACAAAAACATTAATTATTTTAAATAAGCTGATTGAAAATGATTGTCTGTCTATGCATATGTCTACGATTGTCATAAAATAACATAACTTCACCGTGTCCCCATGTCAGGTGACTTTCAGTAGCAACCAAAAATATATTTCAGTGACTAAAATCTACCTACTGCCCACAAACACCTCAAACAGATCAAGTCCTATTAAACACACAGACCTTTATTAAATATTAACCAACAGTTACAAAGCAGTTTATACAGCAGCTGCGTTCCATGAGCTTGCCAACAATTGTCTGGAGGCAGCTATCTGAACATTCCAGAACTGAGTTCTCTCACATTCCCTGTGCGTTGGGCCATCAGACATTGCACGCGCGCGCGCGCACACACACACACACACACACACACACACCCCTTCTGGGATGTTTTTGTTTTGCTTCAACATGTGTCTGGCTATGATGGCCAGCCTGGCCTCAAGCTCCTGTGACACCCTTCTGTGCCATCCTCGCTCTGGCTACAGGAGCTTGCCGACACAACCAGCCTCCCTTCTCAGTCGGAGAACAAAGCCCAGGCCTTCATTGCAGGGGAGGGGGCATTTCCAAAGTCTGTTAGCCCATGCATGTCTTGCTGCCTCTAATCCTCCTGGGAAAGCCCACTGTTAGATTTTCCATGCCACTTAATATTAATAGGCCAGTTTTCACCAATACAAATGGTAGTTAACAGAGTCTCCAATGCCCTGTCAATCAGAGTCACAGGCTGGCAGACATACCCGTAGGTGCTGCCTCTGGATTGTGTTAGCCGTCTTCCTCACTGATGTCCCTTGTCACCTGGGTGATGGTTTAACCTAAGTAATATGTGCATAGTATCACAGACCACAGAATTTTAAAGTAAATTATGAGTATTTTTAACACTGTCAAATCACTGAGGAATGCTTACCTGCTTACCCGGCTGGGCATCTTTAGAAACACTGGAGAGCAAAACGCCAGTACTTATGACACCACGGCACACTACAACATGGGGCAGATGCAACGTGCCATAGTGTGAATGCTTTCATTTGAGCTTAAGGCAAAAACCTGTCAACTTTGACATGAACAAAGGGGGATGTGTGTGTGTATATATATATACATATATATATATATATTTTTTTTTTTTTTCTTTTAAATCACTTTAGAGGTCACCTAAGAAGCTGAATACCTGTTCAGCAGGACTGTCAGGGGTGGGAGGTGGAGCACTTCTCCTTGGAGCATGAGGTCTCTGCATTCCAGAGGGTTCAGAGCAGCTGCCCTTCCAAGCAGCCATGAGTCCTGTGATTTCTCCAGCAAGAAGAGACTCTTCCAGATCACAGATCCAACCCTTGGTGACCGGGTGGTTCCACTACGGCTGGGAACTGACGACTAAACAGTGGATTCTTTTTAAAAACACAGTGGTGGTGCACGCCTTTGGTCCCAGCACTCGGGAGGCAGAGGCAGAGGCAGGTGGATCTCTGTGGGTTCAAGGTCAGCCTGGTCTACAGAGTGAGTTCCAGGACAGCCAGAGTTACAACTCGAAGGAATGAAGGAAGGAAGGAAGGAAGGAAGGAAGGAAGGAAGGAAGGAAGGAAGGAAGCAAGCGAGGGTTAAAATCAAAAGAGAAAAAAGAAAAGAAATTTAAAAAAGAGAGAAGAGAAAAAAATCTACTAAGGAGACAAGAAGAGGAAACTAAACAGAACCAGAAGATTCCCCGATCAAGGCAGAAGTCGAAGAAGTTATTCTCTCTGTCATCCCACCAGACCTAGTGGCCCTGACAGATGCTAAGAAGATGGGCCTGGCATGCCAGGGTCCAAACGGGGCACAGGGAACCCCAAAGGCTAAGTCTAGAAATGACTGCATGACTGGCCCTTGGCATGAATGATCATTTTATTCCACTTCTCTCTAACTGCTCCCCTCCCGTCTCCCTGGAGCGCTCCAGACCAGTGCTTCTGCCCTGCTCTCTTGCTGCTCTTGTCGCCCGGAGGTGAGTGCTCCTACGTTGTCTCATCTTTCGGCTGGCTCACAGGAACGTCTTTCACAAGAACACTCATCTGTCACGTCTAATTCTCCTGTCCCATTCCTCAGCTTTTTGTCTGACTTACATTAGAACTCCAGCAATATTTAACTGACATTAAATTAAAATTAAACCTGGGACCTCATACATGCTAAGCAAGCACTGTCCACTGAGCTATACTCCCAAGCTCAGTTTAAATCTTGTAACATTCCTCTCCTCTGGGGTCTGTGCCTCCAGGGCAAGATACTTGAAATATAAACATTTCATAAGTAATAAATGCTCACAAAGGCAGGCGCAGGCCTACGACAGGCCACGAGGGAGCTGACCTGCTGTGTTAGGTGGGGAGTCATGTTTATCAGGCTGTACTTCTCTTGAGCCAACCACGAGGCAAGCTTGGCGAGCTCCCCTGGCGGTCCTGCCCTGGGACTATGGTGGCTACCAAGTCTGGCCCGGAGGTACTTCTGGCAAACGGGGTTTCTCTGTGTTGTTTAGTTTGGTCGTCAGAATGGTCACCTCCTATTCCCAGCTTTCTAGCTTACATACATTCCAAAGGCATCCTTCCTGCTTGATCCAGCTGCTGTCATCTGTTAGGCAAATGATCCCGTACAGTGGTCACACTATCCACCTGGACAATCGGGAGTGTGACTCACTGAGGTGTGACTGCCCTGACTCTCCTGAGGTGTGACTCACTGAGGTGTGACTGCCCTGACTCTCCTGAGGTGTGACTCACTGAAGTGTGACTGTCCTGACTCTCCTGAGGTGTGACTGCCCTGGCTCTCCTGAGGTGTGACTCACTGAGGTGTGACTGCCCTGACTCTCCTGAGGTATGACTCACTGAGGTGTGTCTGCCCTGGCTCTCCTGAGGTGTGACTCACTGAGGTGTAAAGGCATCCTTCCTGCTTGATCCAGCTGCTGTCATCTGTTAGGCAAATGATCCCGTACAGCGGTCACACTATCCACCTGGACAATCGGGAGTGTGACTCACTGAGGTGTGACTGCCCTGACTCTCCTGAGGTGTGACTCACTGAGGTGTGACTGCCCTGACTCTCCTGAGGTGTGACTCACTGAAGTGTGACTGTCCTGACTCTCCTGAGGTGTGACTGCCCTGGCTCTCCTGAGGTGTGACTCACTGAGGTGTGACTGCCCTAACTCTCCTGAGGTGTGACTCACTGAGGTGTGACTCACTGAGGTGTGACTGCCCTGACTCTCCTGAGGTGTGACTTCACTGAGGTGTGACTGCCCTGACACTCCTGAGGTGTGACTGCCCTGGCTCTCCTGAGGTGTGACTCACTGAGATGTGACTGCCCTGACTCTCCTGAGGTGTGACTCACTGAGGTGTGACTGCCCTGACTCTCCTGAGGTGTGACTCACTGAGGTGTGACTGCCCTGACTCTCCTGAGGTGTGACTCACTGAGATGTGACTCACTGAGGTGTGACTGCCCTGACTCTCCTGAGGTGTGACTCACTGAGGTGTGACTGCCCTGACTCTCCTGAGGTGTAACTCACTGAGATGTGACTCACTGAGGTGTGACTGCCCTGACTCTCCTGAGGTGTGACTCACTGAGGTGTGACTGCCCTGACTCTCCTGAGGTGTAACTCACTGAGATGTGACTCACTGAGGTGTGACTGCCCTGACTCTCCTGAGGTGTAACTCACTGAGGTGTGACTGCCCTGGCTCTCCTGAGGTGTGACTCACTGAGGTGTGACTGCCCTGACTCTCCTGAGGTGTGACTCACTGAGGTGTGACTGCCCTGACTCTCCTGAGGTGTGACTCACTGAGGTGTGACTGCCCTGACTCTCCTGAGGTGTGACTCACTGAGGTGTGACTGCCCTGACTCTCCTGAGGTGTAACTCACTGAGATGTGACTCACTGAGGTGTGACTGCCCTGACTCTCCTGAGGTGTGACTCACTGAGGTGTGACTGCCCTGACTCTCCTGAGGTGTAACTCACTGAGATGTGACTCACTGAGGTGTGACTGCCCTGACTCTCCTGAGGTGTGACTCACTGAGGTGTGACTGCCCTGACTCTCCTGAGGTGTAACTCACTGAGATGTGACTCACTGAGGTGTGACTTCCCTGACTCTCCTGAGGTGTAACTCACTGAGGTGTGACTGCCCTGGCTCTCCTGAGGTGTGACTCACTGAGATGTGACTGCCCTGACTCTCCTGAGGTGTGACTCACTGAGTTGTGACTGCCCTGACTCTCCTGAGGTGTGACTCACTGAGGTGTGACTGCCCTGACTCTCCTGAGGTGTGACTCACTGAGGTGTGACTCACTGAGGTGTGACTGCCCTGACTCTCCTGAGGTGTGACTCACTGAGGTGTGACTGCCCTGACTCTCCTGAGGTGTGACTCACTGAGGTGTGACTGCCCTGACTCTCCTGAGGTGTAACTCACTGAGGTGTGACTTCCCTGACTCTCCTGAGGTGTGATTGCCCTGGCTCTCCTTCACTGGACGTGGTGATTCTGAGTTAGGAACGTCTTCCGATTTTGTCAAGGGGACATTTGTTTCTCATTCTTGTCACTGCTTTAGTTTGTTTTCCGTTGCTGTGATACACACTGTGACCGACGGGTTGATTTCATCTTTAGGTTACATTCCATCATGGAGAGAAGCCAAGGCAGGAACCCAAGGCAGGAGAGCTTTAAGAAGAAAGCATGGAAAATTACTGCCCACTGCCTCTCGCTGCTAGCTTTCTTGCACAGCCCAGAACCCCGCCTGGGGACGGGCTTCCCCGAGTGGGACGGGCCTCCTACATCAACCAGCAATCAAGAAAAATGCTCTGCAGACCACATCCGTAGGTCAGTCAGAATTAGGCCATTCCGCCTCAGCTGAGGTTCCCTCTTTCCAGTGACTCTAATTGGTGTCAACTAACCAGCACAGTCACTGTTTGCAAAAAGAAATCTAAGATGACAGGATTCTTCTTATTCCATTAAAAAAAAAATCTTTCTGGGGCTGGAGAGGCGGCTCAGCAGTTAAGAGCACTGGCTGCTCTTCCAGAGGACCTGGATTCAATTCCCAGCACACACATGGCAACTCACATCTGTCTGTAACTCCATCTCCAGCGGTTCTGACACCCTTACACAGACATGCACATAAAATTAAAAAAACAAAAAATCTCTCGAGAGGTCGAAATGGCAGGTAAAGCATCTGCCACACAAACATTAGGACCTGAGTTCAGATCCCAGCACTGAGGGGGTAGAGACAACAGATCTCTGGGGCCTTATGGCCAACTAGTCTAGCCCAATTGGTAGGTTCCAAGCTCAGCGAGAGACTTTGTCTCAAAAGTAAAGTCAAGAGCAATCAGGGAAGACACCCAACATTGACCTCTGGCTTCCACATATAGGCACAAGCGTGTGCATATCAGACTTTTTTAGGAATTTGAATGCTGGTGAAGGGATAGAGGCAGACATTCTAGGTGGGGGAGGAGATCATGATGGGCAGAATCCAGGGCTTTGAAAAGTGCAGTGGTGCTGAGTCTCAGGCTAAAGTACTAGAGATCAAGGCTGGATGGTGGTATACACCTTTAATCCTAGCACTCTGGAGGCAGATCTGAGTTCCATGCCTGCCTGGCCTACATAGAGAGTTCCAGGACAGCCAGGGCTTTAAAGAGAAACCCCGTATCAAACAAACAGTTTTGGAGATCAAAGCATACATAAAAATGGTATTTGGAAAAATCCGGGAGGACACTCTGGATACCTTACGATGCCATACTATAAGGTTTTCTCAGCGTTGGAAGTTCCCGTGGAGGGAATCAGCAAGTTGATGGTTTACAGGACATAAATAAAAGGGGCATCTGGCAACAAAGAACTGTAGAAGGATGCTGTTAAGGTCCTGAATGAAAGAGGTAAGATATAACCATCATCGCCTCTCCAACATATACACATTACACCATAGAGGCCAACTGATTTAGTTACACATAACCTATATAATTGTAAACAAGCGCTAAATAGTTATTTAAAAATACATATAAGGGTCTGGAGAGATGGCTCGCTGGTGAAGAGAACTTGCTGCTCTTGCAGGGGATGGGGCTAAGTTTTCTGGACACCAGTGGGGTGCCCACAAGCTCGTGGGTGTCCCTAGCATATTTAGTATCCCTGACCAGCTCCCCCAGGCTTAGCTGAGACACTGGATCAGACAGAAAATGTAATGGCTTCAGCTAGAACATGCTCTGCTGACAGGCCGTATGTGTTTATCTGACACTGCTAGCTCGCTGGAGACAGAAAATAATCAGTTTATGTTTCTGATATTTCTGTCTGGCCAATAGTTCATGAGGCCAACTAGGAAGCCGAAAGAATGGGAGTAAGCTTCTTGGAAATAATTAAAGAACTTCACAGGTCATTAGCAAACTTGACTTCCCATTACAAACCAGGGAGTCATAATATAGGTTTTATTTTAGTCACTCTCTTAGCACATAAAAATGTATTCCTAGTTCCTATGTCTTCATGATCAGACCTGATTCTCCCTCAAGAGTCGAGACCTGATACTGGAGAAAAGTAACCATTTAAAACACAAATCCTAAATGTATTATATACACATAAATACCGTAAGAGAGTGTGTGTGTGCAGGAGAGGGGTTCCCTCACCGTGTAAAGGTCTAAAGATTTGGTAGTTGGACTTCAGGCGTCCCCAGGTAGCCACACGCCTGCTAAGCTGCAAGACTGTTTCCTGGTACTGTCTCTACGATTACCTCCCTAGGAATTTGCACAAGGTGTGTCTGTAGTTTGGCACTTTAGAATAAGTTTGCATGTAGCATTGAACATAGCAAGGGAGGGTGTTCTTAATCAAAGTCGGAAGGGCACAAGTAGGTTCAGTCCTTGGTGCTGACCGTCTCTTCAATCTTACCATCAGCCACAGAGATAAAGGCAGCCATGTTCCACCAAACGGCCGCTGCCAAGAAGTTACCTCATATTTAAAAGATGTCCTTCACCACACCCAGTATCAAACAAGCTCTGTGCCTAAACCACACGACTCAGGACTGTGCTCCAGTGGGTCAACAAGGTACCATTTCTAGAACTTCAAAGACAGAGCCATGCTTCGGAGACTGCAGGTCACCTTGTCTGTAGGACAAGGAAGTGGCGTTTCTTGCACTTATGAGGAATGAGAATGGTGGTGGGTTTGAAACTGTGAAGGCAGAGCACACACACAGTTCCCAGTTAAAACTCTCCAGAGCGAGTCAGAGGTCTATGTGGGTGGTAAAGCGACTAGATGCCTGAAGCCCTAGGCTCAACCCTCTGAACCACACCCCCCAAAATACAATCTTCAGTGGGCACCGACTGGTGCTTACAGAGCAGCAGCTTATGTGTGGACCAGTCCCCTCCTGGTTACTACCCTCTGGGAAACCGACTTCAGAGTCATTGATGATATCTAGGTATTTTTCCTTGACTGCTCTAAGAAATTCCAGGTGATATGGTGTGCAGTTATTCACGTGAAAAGCCAAACAGAGGTTGTTATTTCGAGGACTTTCATAGCAAAGTAGATTATCTGGAAAATTTATCAAGGCCATGTAAAACCTGCATGCTGTGGAATGTTTGACAGGCTACATTACTTCTGGTTAATTACTGAACTTGAAAATATTCGTATTTTAAAATGCCCATATTTCCTGCCCAAAGACTTCAGGAAGCACAGAAGGTTGTCTTTTTCCTTCCTCATAGTTTGCCTACCAGTAAAACTTTACCTGTTTTCAGAGGTTATCTGCAACAGTCTGTTTTACATATTTAATAGTGTCTTTTCTTTCAGGAGAAAGAGAAATCTGTTCACACGTGAGAATCAACGGAAAGGCCCTTCCTTGCAGAGCTGGACTTCTAGAATATAACCTCCAGCTTCTCGTATTTGAAAATTTGAGCTGTGAAACAGTCCAAACAGTAGCGGCACATGTTTGTAAACCCAGCACTCAGGAGATTAAGGCAGGTGAGTCCTAAATTCAATGTCAGTCTGGACTACACAATGGGTTTGAGGTCAGGCTAGACTACATAGTAAGGTCAGGGCCAACCTGGGCTACACAGTAAACTCAAAGCCAGTCAGAAACTACACAGTGAGATGTAATCTCAAAAACACACAAAGAGACTAGAGCTATATGTAACTCCATGTCCAGGAGGATCTGAAGCCTTTCCCTGAGGCATGTGTACTAAGGTGGAACATGTAGGTATTATGTGTGTGTATATATATATGTGTATGTTAGTGTGTATACACACACACAATCTACACACAAACAAAAACACAAACGCTGTGGTGAATGTGCAGGTCTGTTACTCGCTCCTGTCCACGGGATGCCACTCTGAGATGACGCCCCCTATCCTCCAGTTGAAGAACTGATTGGGTCTTTCACTGGGTACTGGGGGTGCCATTAACCTAAAGAGGCAAAGCCAGTAACTGCACGTATGTGAAGACAGGATTCTGCAGACTAAACTAGCAAGAGGCAGAAAGGCCATCTCACCTCGAGCAGTAACTGCCATCTGGGGCTCTGGTCACACAACCATGTAACGTATGCCTGTAAGGGTTTACAGCAAACTGACAGATGGATTGGGCCAAAAATCAATTCCCACCCCCCAGACATGATCTATGTAGCTCTGGCTATCCTGGAACTCACTCTGCAGACCAGGCTGGCCTCGAACCCAGAGATCTGCCTGCCTCTGCTCCCGAGTGCCGGGATTAAAGGCGTGTGCCATTGCACCTGGTTGAAGTTCACTTTTCAATACTTGGTGAAAACAGAAACTCGCTCAAGTTTTCTAAGAGAGCACTCCACTAACCTAAGTGGAACCAAAACATCCTTGCTGCGGGTTCCTGCCCACAAGTCTCTGTTATTCACTTGAATCACGGCCTTCAGCTTATTAGAGATTAAGAAACAGGAAGGAAAGAAGAAAACTGTATTCTGATATACCACCACCAAAAAGCCTCACTATCCTGGTAGGACTGGAGGGAGGCTTTATGTGGATTTTTGCAGTTCATGTTGGCAGAAAGTTCAACATGAACTCCATTTCTAAAAGTATTTTCTAAAGATACTGGAAATGTACTCACACAAAACAGAAAAAGTAATGCGGACGACAGCAAACATTTGTAGAAAATAAAAACCCTGCCATCCAGAAGGTGTAACAGTTTGGCGAGGGTCCATGAAGGTAACTGCTCTCAATGTATACACTTAAAAAAACAAAAACAGCTAGTGTGGTGTGTAGACACTTGGAACCCCAACACTTGGGAGGCTGAGATAGATTACAGGTCCAAGAACAGCCTGGGCTACTTGGTTCCAGGCTAGCTATCTCAGATAATAAAATTTAAAAAACGGCACTTTATCACTAACCACTTGACAGTAAGTGGCAGTGTTCCAATATCAGTAACTGTGGTGGTTTAATACAAAGGGTCCAGACAGGGTCATGTTTGAAGGCTTGGTTATCAGGGAGTGACACTACTTGAGAAAGATTAGGTGTGGTCTTGCTGGAGGAAGTATGTCACTGAGGATGTGCTGTGAGATTTCAGAAGTGCAAGGTAAACCCAGTGACTTTTTCTTCCTGCTGACTCTGAATTCAGATGTAGAACTCTCAGCTACTTCTCCAGCCCCATGTCTGCCTGCATGCTGACTTGGTCCCACCATGACAACAGACTAAACCCCTGAAACTGGAAGCCAGTCCCAATTAAATGCTGTTTTTTTTTCTTTCAGTAAGAAGTTGCAGTGGTCAGGCTCTCTTCAGTTGTAGAACACTGATGAAGACACTAAGGTCTCGCTCTCTAGACTCGGCTGGCCTGGAGCTTGCTATATAGACATGGCTAACTCACAAAGATCCACTTGCCCTTTCCTCCTGAGTTCTGGGACGAAGGCCTGCATCACCAAGCCCAGCCTCTTCAGTACTTTTAGTAGCTACATAGCATTTCATTACTTGAGAATGACCTGCTTCCACTGGCTGACCCTCTCAATTTTGTCACAGTAGAAACAATATTACAAAAAGTATCTTTAGTATGTATTTGATTATTTTTGCCTACGGAAAAAAATCCCCAGTGATTACTGAATGGTACATATATTGAAAGAAAAAAAAGTACTGAATTCAAATTACTATGTAGAATGGTCATGGGAATTTACTATCATAAAGATAAAATAGTAGATACTTACTTTAAAAAGCTGACCTTGCTCATTTGTAACTTCACACTGTTCAAACAGATTAAGATGCTGACTGGGGTCAGGTGTGGTAGCTCACATCATTAACTCAGAATTCAGAACTCAGGAGGTAGAGGTGGGCAGGTCTCTTGTGAGTCTGAGGCCATCTTGCTCTACACACCAAGTTTTGGGCCAGCCAGGGCTACACAGTGAGATCCTGCCTCAAAAGAAAAAAACAGTTGACTGGGATGGAAGCAAAGATTTGATTGGTTAGAATTAAACTAGAGTCGGGGTTAGGGTTAATACCTGTGTGATATAGCCTGTGGCTGTCAATGAGTCCTTTTCAGTTGCTAGCCCTTCTCCCTCACACATCTTACATAGGGGTTTCTTGTCTTCTCTGCCTCATACATAGCTTCTCTGACCAATTGGACATAACCTAAGAGGTGCCAGAAGCTTCTAGAAAAACTTTTACTCTCCTGACAAAACAGACAGACATAAAAGAATTGCCCGTGTCTACCTGTAGTGTAAGCACACTCCTCCCGAGCTGTGACCACCACTGCAGCCATGAGGAAAAGGCCAAGGGTTCTGCCCACCGACGTCGACACCCAGATAACTTGCAGACCGTATGATGAGAGCAAAGTAATTGCCCAGTTCAAACTTCTTACTTTTGTTACCTTGTTGAAAACATTTTTCAATTTTTCTTTCAATCGTGTGAGAGATAGGGTATGTGTGCATACAGAAGTTGGGACAGCTCCTGGAAGCTGGTTATCTCCTGCACTGTGGGATCATCAGGTCAAAACCTCCTTCAACTACCTTGTGAGCCCTCATCTTCGTATCGTTTGGGAACATGCGTTAGAAGGGTGTCTGGACACTTGGCATCGAGATGGCTAGGTTGTCAAGCCTGATGACAAGCCATGGAGGGATGAAAGGAATGACGCCAAGCTGTCTTCTGACCTCTACACACAGCACAGCACAGACACAAACAGCAAATGTGACTTAAAAAGAGGACGTGTAGAAAAACATCGGATATTAAAACAGGCGAGAGCTTGGGGAAAGCCACAGACTGTATCAAATGCGTGTTTGAGGGAAGGTCAGGAAAATTAACAAAATGGAGAAAAGGCGTGGTGAGCAGCAGAGGACTACTGTTACTGAAGCTAGTTTGTCCCCGGTTACTTCATCTCCATCTTTCCTCTGAGACCAAAGCCTAGCTCATGGAACACGGCAGAAGGGACGATTCCATATCTAGGCTGGATCCATTTAAAAAAGAAAAGAAAAGACTCATCAAGGCTTTGCTTTTTCTCCATCTGGTGGCCAAATGAAGATTTTTTTGTTTTGTTTTGTTTTTAGCAGAAACATGAAATGGAAGGGTCTGAGTTTGCCAATTACTGTATGAACAAACATGCTCCCTCTGCTTTGGACTTGGGATGAGCCGGTTTGGCAGGCTGCACCTCTCACACTTGTAGAGCTGGGAGCGGGCGCGAGGAGAAAGGGAGTGACCCATGGGATGTGCTGCGAAGCGGAGAGGTTTCCCAACCAAACCTAAATGACCATACTAGTTGTTCTTATGACACACTTGACAAAATTGTCATTATTTAATATAATTTTTTCCTTTTCTCATTTTATCCTTTTGTTCCTTCCTAAATCCACTGGTTTGGTTTTGTTTTTTTTTTTTGGGGGGGGGGTTGCTTTGTTTTTCAGACTTGACGTTCCTAACTTCTGATATTACGATTTTTTTAATTGCATTTATTCACTAGCTATGCATTGTGTGTGTCGGGGGGGTTGTCTGAGGGATTAACTCAGGTCCTCAGACGTGGTGACAAGCCACCTCTGGGGTCTCACCATGATCTTGAATTGTATACAACTGTTCCTAAAGAATCGGTCAAGAAGAAAGTCTTTACTGAAATTCACAATCAATTTAATATATTTATAAATATGTCAAAATAATTCTTTGTTAGACCTTTTTGAAATTTAAGGGTACACACCAAACCAAGTTTTCTATATGACCAACAGAACTTCAGTGGTTCAATCTGTATGCTACCTCAAAAGGTGATCTGAAGTTCAAAAGCTGCTGGGGCTCAGGCTGGGTGGTGGTGCTTGCCGAGCACCCACAAGGCCTTGGTCGCCCACTACCACAAAGGGAAAACAATTCTAGGAACGTGTCTCACTCAGTCCTTCCTCGGCTTGGATGTCTTGACATCTACAACATACCTATTACACATCTATTAACAGGGATACAAAGACACATAAAATCAACTGCTAAATTATATATTACATGTTTATTAGGGATACAATTTTTATGTAAAATTTACATTTTATGAAAAAATCAAAAATATTTACAAAATTTTGGAAGATAGATGTCATCTAATTACAACCCAAGTAGTAAATAACGGTCCCTAAAAGCTCACGCTTGTTAAGAGTTCTGTGTTTACAAATTCTCGGTTAAAGAAGCAGCTACAAAGTTATCACTGTACACAGCAAGAACCAGCTTGCTAGAGAGTCTCCCACTGACATCTACTGGGCTTTTTTTTTTTTTCTTTTAACAACATTAGTGAATTTTTAAATGGAAAAAAAAAATCACTATAAACTCATATGGCTTTAAAACTGTAACCTGTACCCAATACAACTTGCATGTGGACACTCAGTGTGAAGGCTGTGGGGTTAACAAAGTGCACGAGGCTAACCATTCTGCTCATTTCAACATTCTAAGGTAATACTTGATTAAAAACAGACATTGTGAACGCAGCAGTATCAGAATACAAATAGTAAAACAGTAACTGCCCAATAAAAGCAGATTTAGTCAATATCTTAGTAAAGGTAATCGCAACTGGTATTTTAAAGAATGTAAGTTAGAAATTCTTAATTTTGCTAGTTAGTAAAGACTAACATTTCAGTAAATTGTCTTATGTTTGCTTAAGTCAAACCTAAATTTAGAATTGGAGTAAAACTAAATACATAAAAATGTTTATTTTGCATTACATACTGAGAAAGAGTAGATTTTCTGCTGTGTTTAGTACTGCAAGATGTTATGTGTCTAGTAACAGGGGTTTTATTTTCTGCAAAGCTTAACAAAATAATTAGTGGCTTACATAAATTAACAGATATAGCACAAGTTATCACTTCTTTGAAAAACATTGGTATTTAGCCTAAATTCCCATTTATAAATTATAATACTTTGTCTGAAACATTTTTTCTTTTGTTAATCAGAATTTGCTGTAAAGTTACTACTCAGTATGAGTGGTTCACTTTAAGAAACATTTAACCAATCCTTCACTTCAAATAGTTCACCTACTCTTACCATATGGGAATTTGATGATTTTCTAATTGTTAAAGTGAAAACAAGTGACAGTACTTTTCCTGTTGTCAAAATGAATCTTTAAAAAAATTCCTAAAATGCTAGAGAATATGTTCATGTTCACAACACAATAGTAACTAATGTGCAACTTCTCCTTGACAAATAAGGTCAAGGGAAATGATAAACTAGAGTTAAAATACCAGTTACCAATTTGTCACCTAGTTTTCAAAGCTTGTCCACTTCACATACTTACAATGAGGTCAATGTTGAATATCTGAAGGTGATTTTATTCCCAGTAAACATACTCCATTAGGCTTGTTTTTCTAGTGGCTACAGTGTATCACTAAGGAAATGAGCCAGGATTTTAAAGTATAAATTATCTTTTAGTTATTTTGAATTTTCTTCCCAATTATAGGCCAAAAGTGTTTTAAAAAAATGAAAATATCTTTGAGTATGCTTGACCACTGTATAATTCTGAATACAAGATCCAGAGTGAGAAGAAAGTGAGGCACATTAATTAACACAAACTAGAGGCACACGTCTGGGTTTTGTTATTGTTTTTAAAGGCACACATTATGTAATCCATATAAAAATAAATTAAATCTACAGCATTAATTCATCAAAACAATCACAACTTCTATGAAGTTAATTAACTGCAGAATTAAGTTTTTCTGCTGTCCTTTGCAAGCTTATTTTAAAACACATTGCACTTGAGAATTTTTTAAAAATCATATAAAACACCATTTACATTTTATTAATATGCTTATGAGAATCAGATTATGGTTTGTTTTTTTTCCTGCATACAACTTGGACTCTGATCTGATTACCTTATGGCACATAACTCAATCAGATTGAGTTCTGAGTTAACATTCAAAACTTAAAAATTCACGTTGTTTACAGTCATTCGCTATCAAACTTACGGAACTCCAGCGCTATCTGAGTCTAAGTACTTATGGAAAGCTAAATAATTCTGTGCTTGCTCTCCTGAAATTTTAGGCTTGTTACTACATTCTAACCCTTTAAAAACACAGACACTGAAGATAACAGTCTTCATTTTAGTGACAAATTGAATACATGTGCTTCCTGAATATTGCATTTGATCATTTACTGTGTACAAGGTCATTTCAGTGCTATTTCTTTCAATGACTCACTTTGAAAGTGCAAGTTAATGTAGTCAGCTTTCAAAGACGAAGTTTGAAAGACATCATACAAGTAAAAATAGTGTTTGGAAAGAACAGATGATGCAGAGTGGCAGGTCCGCGGTTCCATCAACAATCCGCCAAGTATCGTCCTGAAAAACACCAAGCAGACCTTCAGTTATAGTTTCAGAAACACTCAAATGAGCACAGAGCTCCTGTGGTCAAGACACAGAGCCTTAGTCCCCACTGCTGTTCACAATGCACCAGAATCACATCACACAGTCGGCTCTGCTGACTTGAACTCTGTATCAAGACTGTCTCTACCCGGCAGCTTGTAGCAAAAAAACAAAACAAAAACAAAACGAAACAAAAAACCCATGTTTTTAAATTAAAAACTGTTAGAGTACAGGTGTTTCCCATGTACACTAAAGAGTTCAAAATATCCCAACTTACCAGTGGCAAAACGCTTCTTTACTAAAGAAAGTCTATAGCCAGTGCCAACAAGCTCAATATCTACCCCTGAGAGGGTATTTCCCTCACTGAGGAATTGCACAGCAAGTGTTGTAGGTTTGCTGGGTCCTTCTGAAAGATCAAATTTTGCTCTGAGGGATCCAGAGCCTGCAAACAAAAGAATAAAGAACTTGTAAAGGGTAAAATACATGTGCACCAAATAAAACTAAATGAGCATCTAACTAACCCACCTCAAGTCTTACTCGGTGAGCCTGAATTTCCACTACGTAATCTTAACCTACCCTCCTTTTTACTTGGCGGTGACATTCAGAGACAGATGCCTGGGACACGTGTGTTAAGTGAGTCAACAGGAATGAAGGGAGGCGTGGAGAGCAGCACACGGGAGCACAGGCGGCAGAGTGCTGGGTGCCAGATCATGTGGTCCAGGTGGGAAGACGAGGCAGCTACTACTGCCGGGAGAAGGCACCAGCCCCCCTGCTCCCACACCTTTACCGACCAGCGTCGTATTCTAATCAGCTAATTCCATCACTTACTTCTGAAATTTAACTAGTAGCATTACCCTTAGATTTTGTGAGTCTTTTCTTCAGACATAATCACTTACTCAACAAATCCCAGTCTCACTGCAGCAGATCTAGGGCATCTGTGATGCTAATGAATCCAATACATGCAGTCTGAAAACACGCGTTCTGCTAAAGGTTACAAGCACTGCTGGCACAATGCTGTACATCTCAGGCGGAAGTGGGTCTGATATGGAGACAGGAGACCTGTGACAGCGGGCTTACGAGAGCCACATCCACGCCACAGGGCACAAGTGGAGGACGGCAGCAGATGAGACTAGGATACTGCAAGGACCAGGCCACAGCGAGAAGTTTATGGCATAGCCACAAGGAAACACCTAATGAGAATGCAAGAATATCTCAAAAGTGTCCTAATACAAGGGGGGTGGTGTGGGGGGGGGGTGAGACGCAAAGCAAGGAGGCCAACTGCAAGACCGTAAAACAGCTCTAGGTGACAGGAAAGGGGAATCTGAGCTAGGGCCAAGGTAGGAGAAGAGAATACAGTGCTTTAAAGAAAAGAAAGAGGTCTAGAAGGATTTCTCATCTAATGTAACCTGAGTTTCTGGTTAGGGGAAGTGGACAGACTTGCTGTGTAGCAGCAAGAAGACATTTTAAGCCCTGTATGTAAGTTAAACCCTACAGAGAAACATGGAACAAGATGTTACTGGGCCGCCCTATGTCCTGTCTGGCTATGTGATCCAGAGTGGAGAACTGTTGCCTAACCCTTTCTATTGTCCATACCACCCTGAAAGTTGCGGATCCTTGTCAACAACTCAGCTCTGTGAAAGCCGCACGCCAGTACCAGTGAGGAGCAGCTCTTAAGCTTTACAACTGCTTTCTGTTCCTTTTCTGGGTACCAAGCTAGAATGAAAACAGACTTCCACAGTATTTGAATCTGGGTATTTCTACATAAAGGTCTGACTGATCACTTCAAAACCACATTCATAAAACTCTCCCATTTCCTCACATAGAAGAGACACTTTCATACCTGAGTAGCAGAAGGAAAGTAGTAAGTGCGTGGATAGAAAATGTGAATCTTATTTTTGAGAGAACAAATTCCTTTGCTGGTATATTTACAATTATTGTATGTTTTATTAGATATAGTGGGATCTAATATCCTCTCTTCCTTACTAGCTGGCTGTTAGCCTTTAATACAGAGGATTTCTGATTTACTTCCAGTTTAAGTTAGAAATTTCAGTGTGGTTCACAAAAAGCTCTATGGAGAGAAGTCAGCGAAGCTACCAACTAAAAAAGCTACCTGTAAGTACAAACAATGAAAAGGAACTGCAGGCCAGCCTGGTCATCTCACCTCGGGTGTGGCTCTCTAGTACTAATCTCATCCTGCATAGATTTGCTGATGGTCCTTTATATAGAAACAGGAGAGGAGCGAGACCACTGACATACTCGAAATATTCAAAAAGGAAAAGGTGAACTGAAAGCTAAAGCACTTACTCAATAAAAACGCAGTGGAGGCTGCTCAGGAAGACAGCTCTCTTTTAGCTAAGAGAGACTGTGCGACTGACCGTCATGGGAACTATATGCTAGTTCTAAAGACACAAACTGAGTCGGAAGAAACTGGAGTGATAACTAGCCACACCGTGAACACAGACAAGTCAGTAGGAGGAGACAACTTGTTTTCTTCTTAAAATCGCCACACAGAACTCAAGACCACTGGTTAACATCAACAGGAATGAACAGAAAAGGTTCTCTTTGCAAGATGGAGCAAGCAAGCAGGCTTTTCAAAGCTTTTTTCTATGTAAGTGGGGAGGGGAAAGCAGGGGTAGCCCATTAACAGAATAAGCTCAATCATTGGCAATCAGTTACTGAGTTACCTACCTGGGGATTGTGAGTGTGTGTGTGTGTGTGTGTGCGCGCGCACGTGCATGTGCAAAATGTTAGATATTTCTCTTATGTAAACACAGACAGGACTTATCTTACAGTTAAAAAATTTTAAGAGTCATTTTTCATACAGAGAAAGCACATTCAAGAGAAGGGTAAAAACTGTTCTGAATCTCAGCTTGTACATTCTTATGTAGGGTATTAACTTCCACCTAGTGGTCAGTTCTAGAACTGAAGGCATGAAATTCCAGGAGAAAACTTTCCATACATACGTCTTTAAAAAAACAACCAAAGGCAAATGGTTCAGCAAATAAAGCTCTTGCCACCACGCTCACAAGCCGAGTCTCATCCTCAGGACCCACAAGGTAGAAGAAGAGAGCTGACTGCTGCAAGCTGTCCTGTGATCACACCGTGTGGACTCACACACATGATAAAGGTAGTAACAGAATAATAAAAAGCAACCGAAGCCTCCCAGGAGCAGCAGAGTAGCAGTGCCAGCCTAGCGTGAGCCCACCAAGGGCCTGGATTTGATCCCAGCACAGAGAATGAGAGGGACACACCCTTACCTCCACTGTCTGACTTCTCAGAAATCCCAGATAACTTCCAAAAGGCTTTCATTTGTTCTGCATTCCTGTAATAAGAACAAGTATTTTCAAACGCAGTCTCTCACAGTATCTAATACATGCATGGACACCAAATAAATGCACTTCAAGTATTTTACTACTAAAACCATAGTGTGGACTTTAAAAGGCACAGTGAAAATGGGTTTATAGTAAAATATACATCTATATAATGATACAGCTTTCTCAAGTAATCAAAGTTTACCGAATTCCAGAATTTCTTTCATTTCCAGTTGTCAGAGGAAAAAACCTGTGTATATGTGGCTTAGTGGATTAGTCAAGGAAAACATTCTTAATGGTAATTTATAGAGTTGTCAGAATCTACACTAGTACCACTAAAGGGTAGGAAGGATACAAGAGGTGGTTAAGCAATGGCAGTAACTAGTACTAGTAAACACTAAGCAGATATCCCTATAGATATGCCAAGTGCTACACTTAATCCTATCAAATAGTAATTGTTGTTCTTTACAGTCTATGCACGTACAGGAACGTGCTTACCACTGGCACACGCAGGGGTCAGAGGATCTCCTTTACACGGGTTCTCAGGGCCCTTTACAAGGTTCTCAGGTTTCCTAAGGTGTCGGATTTGCATGGCAAGCACTTAACACACCACGCCATCTCACCAGCCCAATCATTGTTAGTTTTAAGCAGTTAGAACTGTTGCAGCTGGAGCCAAACAGAAAATAGTTTACCATATTGCAGGGGGAAGGGACTGCATGTTTGTGACTCCTCCATCCACTGGTACCACCACTTGTATGTTGGAAAGCACACTAGGTGCGACCATAGCTTCTGGGTTGTACTTATAATCCACTCTCAGGTCTGTGGTGCTGGCACTACATTTCCAGTACGTTGCGAGATTTAGAGGAGTGGACTGAATGCCATTTGATGATACCTTTAAAGAGGATCAAACAAATAACTGTCTTTGCCTGAAGAGTAAACAGACAAGTTCAAAACACAAACACTTAAGTCTAAGAATCTGTAGTCACAACTAAGCAGCAAGGAGAGTGGCTACTGCAAGCTACAGTAAAGCACTCTTGGCACGTTGGTTCTGGGACAGCCTACCTGCAAACTGCCATGGTGCAGTTACCCTAGATCCAACTGCAGAAAATCTGACCTTACAGATAGGGACACTGCCCAGAAATCAGTACTTTATTATGTGACTTTTTAAATTTTATTTGTATGAAGTCCAAAACCTCTCAAAGCAGGATTCTGAGATTCTTAATTAATTACATATAAAATTATAAAGAATTTAAGATACATACCAGTGAGAAAAAGGTTCACCACATAATTCCCAAAGCCTAGAATTAATACAGTTTCAACTTCAAATATTTAATAACTTTAAACAGAGTGAGCAGCACAATCCTCCTGACTGCTCAGCTCCTTCCTCAAAGGGCCCCTTGAAGCCATTTCCTTCTGTCCATACCATTTATTTTCTAACATAACAATATTATTTACTGATCATGTTTACTATCGCCTTGTCCTGTTCCCAGCAATTACCAAGCAATGACTACAAATGTCTTTTTTAGAAAAACAAGTTATTTTAGTATCGTTACACTATTAAAAATTCGAACATGAATGTAAGATAGAGAACTTATCTCCAGCAGTATGTGTGTGAGTGCATGTGTGTTGCTGGGGATTAAACTAAAGGCTTCACATAGTCAGGACAAGTGCTCTCCTGCTGAGCTCTGACAAGCCCTTCCCTTGGTTTCTTCACTCCCCATTGTAAGCGCAAAGCCACTGTGGAAGAGCAAAACTGCTACAAAGGAATTCTTGTAGCCCCTCTCCCACAGTTCAAGGCAACAAGGAGAGAACACTTCCCTGAGGTCTTGGGTTCCCCCGCTGTAAAGATGACACAGCTTGGCTGCTAAAGGAGTGTGGGATGAGACTAAGCTACAGGTTTCCTTCATTATGCAAATAAGCCTTTGGATGAGAGGGCACAGAGTTTTTGGAACACCTGAGGAGCTTCTGTATCAATAAAAACCCCTGAGATCAGAAGATCAAGGTTCCACTGTCCAGCATGGCGCTCGCCATGACAGGTGGTTCCCTCTGCTGAGGACTGGCAGGTTTGCATCTATCGAAGTGTCTCCTTGTCTACCTTACTAAGCTACATGTACACAGTACCATTGGCTACAGTTAACATCATGCGACATATCCTTCCAGACATTTTAGGAACATGAAACATGGGTCTATCTCATTCCTTGTAATTTTTTTTTGTTTGTTTTGTATTGTTCTTTTTTGTTTGTTTTTTCAAGACAGGGCTTCTCTGTTATAACTCTGGCTCTCCTGGAACTCACTCTGTAGACCAGGCTTGCTTGGAACTCAGAGATCTGCCTGCCTCTGCCTCCCGAGTGCTGGGATTAAAGGTGTGCGCCATCACCACCCTGCTAGAGATTGTAACGGTTTTTGTAATACACTAAGACAGTGTACTCCTCTGCTGCAGTACATTTAGCTGGCCTGGAAACAAGGCCACAGAAAGTCTACTTTGTACCTCTTTGTCTGCTATGAAATTTCTGAATAATTATTTCTGAAAGAACTTTGAATTAAACATTCCTTCTAAAAGGTTCCATTAACTTGTATTTCCTAAGAATAAGTGATTATACCCCTCTTAGTATTGGTTGGAGCAATCTTTACATTCTTAACTGCCTTAACCACCGTTCTGAATACTACTGAAGTAGAGCATGCTTCCAAGAGGTAAGCATGCTCCCTTGTACTCACTAATTTGTAAAGGTCCTTAGAGTAATCCCTTCAGTCTATCTCACGCATTGCCAACGCCTTGTATTCATACCCACTTCTTTGTTTTTGTGTCAGTTGGGTTTTAAGTCTTTATTATTACTGTTTGTGTGTGCATGTGCATACACACATGTACATGCCGTATGGAGGTTAGAGGGCAATGTGGAGTCAGTTCTGCCGTTGCGTATTTATATGAGTTCTAGGGACTGAACTCGAGTCCTCAGTCATCAAATCCCGGCTGTGAGGATTGTACAACTTTAACCACAGAGACATCGCACCAGCCCCTCTTCTGGGTTTTAAATCATACTTGAAAATAGCCTTCACATTTCAATATTAAAATTATACACTAAGCAAATGTTATGCATGTAACATACATACATAAATATATTTGCTCAGAATTTATTTTTAGCCCGTTTATGGCTTCATTATTAAGTATTTTATTCATGTGAACTTAGGGCTTCAGATTAATTTTTTAAAAACATTTGATACTTTTATGTGCATGCCTGTGCAAATTTATGTGCACCATGTGCAAAGAGCCATCAGAGGGCATAAAAGGATAACAGATCTCCTGGACTGCAGTCGGAGACAGTTGTAAGCTGCCATGTGGGTGCTGGGACCCTGTCAGCTTAATACAGCTAGGGTCAGCTAGGAAAGGGGAACCTTGACTGAGAACATGCCTCCAGCAGAGGGCCTGCAGGCGATCTGCAGCCATTTTCTTGTTTACGTGACTGATCTCAGGCAGTGCCACCCCTGAAGGCAGGTGACCCTGGGCTGTTTAAGAACGCAGGCTAAGCAAACCATGGAGGGCAAACCAGTAAGCAGTCTCCCTCTACATCTGCTTCAGTTCCTGCCTCCAGGCTCCTGCGTGAGTTTCTGTCCCCACATCCCACAGTGATGAAGTGTGATGTGGAAGGGTAAGCCAAACCCTTTCCTGCAACTTGCTTTTGGTTATGGTGTACACAGCAGCAATTGAGAACAAACTAAGACAGAATCGAACCTGGGTCCTCTGAAAGAGAAGCAGGTACTCGTAGCTGATGAACCATCTCTCTAGTTCTGGATTCAGATTAATTTTTCCCCTGATGTCTACTTACTGTTCCTATGTAATTTGCTGTAAAACACTGCTTTGAAATGCTACTTGTCCCATAAGACACTCTGCATTAATCCTTAGCTGTGTATAATCTGTTTCACTCCTCTGGCCTCTGTTGCCACACCACTTCTGAACTATTAATACTGTATCTCATAAGTCTTTCCATTAAATCTATATAATACTGCTCCAAATCTACTGAAAACACTTTTTTAATTATTTCAAGTTTTTTTTGATAGAGAATATAAAACTGATTACTAAATCTCTAACAGAAACACAGATATAAGAAGCTCTACAGGGTTTCTTATTAGGATACAGTAACTTTATAGTCAATTTAAAAACAAGTACACCCTTTACAACATGAATCTTCCCTTACATAGTAAAATACACTTTTCTAAATACATGTTCACGTTCATTTTTAAACTGGTCACTCCACCAATTCCTCTACATTACAACAGTTTTTCAATTGATTCTCTTGAATTTTCCAGGGATGTTATCACTTCTGAATAATAACTGATTCACCTTTTCCAATACTTATTACTTCTTATTTTATTCCATTATCTAACAGTACAGAAAGATCCAGAAAAACACATATAATTCTGTAGTATTGATATAAACAATGAGTGTTTGCCATATCTAACTTTAACTGACTGCTTTGGCATTTTTTATGAAGAATGACGATCCTGGAGATTCCAGGTTAAATATAAATTCATGTGTTAATATTTACTCAGCAGTTTAGTCACAAACAGGTGGAGAGCACTTTATCATTTGGCTGACTTCCGTTCAGTCATTAACTTACTAATTTTCAAATTCTGAAACCATCCTGTACTCCTGGAATGGACCTCATTTGGCTGTGACATTTATTCATTCAGTGTTCTGCCAGATTCCATCTGTTTACATACAGACGTAAGGCAGTGGCAGGACTCACCTGGTACTTTAACACATCTACATTATAGTAAGAAGCGGCTGGATTTTGCTCTGATAGCTTCTTGAGGTAGACAGTAACGGCTTGCATGTTCATCCAAAAGTCTTTTGTGTTGGAATCACATTGTGATGGATCACTATACATATAAGAAACATTTTTGTTATTTTATTTGACTTATCTTTGTCCTTACTACGTTTAGTCAGTTGGTGACCTGGGAAAGACTATTAAAAATGAACCAAAATGTGGGATGAGGGAAACTAAGATTAAAAGATGAAGAACAGAACCCAGCACAAGTTTGCCTGAAAAATAACTAGCACCAACACCAAAGAAAAAGGACAGCACAGAGCTGCTTAACTGTAACACAAAATTTTGGCATTGTCTTCAAATTCAACATTACTTCACAAGGAGAAAACACTTCTTAAAAAGAAACTCCTATCTTAATCTTAAGACAAAGCACACAAACCTGAACACCAGCTGTGAATTGGGAAGAATCTGCTCGAGTCTGCTCATGTTCTTCACCCTAAGACACAGCACAGCTGGAGAGGGGTTGCTCGTGAAGACTCTAACAACTCCACTTGGGAAGGACACTGTCACGTCCCCAGTGATCTTCACAATGCACCTGACGTGGAGGACATCGGCAAGCATTTAAATAAGATAGTCTGGTCTCTTCTCAAAAGTATGCTTGGCTTAAAAAGCATATGTGCGTATATGTATGTATACATACAGCTGTGCGTTTGTTCATGCATGCATCTATTTATACCCTTTATTATAATTATAGACGAATTAATCGTAGAAAAATATAATGGCATACTCCTACTATAAACATAAGCTTACTTTTTTGGGTGCAGTAGCCATCCTTGAAGACCTGTTTGGGCACTGCTTCCATGGTAACACCATCACTAACTAGTTGCAGTCCCTTTCCCCTCTTAAGCGCTCTGAAACCCTGGGCTTCACGATGGCTGCTCTTCTTGTTCACTGCCTCTTCCTTTGATTCCTCTGATTCACTGTATTGCTCAGACCCTATCCCCTTCAAACTTTCAGCATCCCTCTTTGTTCTGAAACCCTGAGTTCCTGGCTCACTGCTAATCTGTCTCTCCACCATTATTTCCAGCAGAGTTTTCAGGGAAGTTCAACACCCATCCAGATGGTCCTCTCGGTGTCTTTGCTTACCTCACTCTTCAACCTCTTCCTCCCAGTGGCTGTCTTTAGCTTCCCTCTGCCGCGCCAGTCCCTCCATAACCACTTCACAATCTTCACTCATCTCCTCAGATTCCTATTTTTCTAACTCATTTCATCTAGTAGCACAACTTAATACTCCACCATCTACCGCACCTCTCGCTAATCTTTCAAACTTTGCATCCTTACGTACCCCAACGTGGGATGTCCAGGTTCCTCATCAACACTCTCCATTGCCTAACCCTCCTTTACTCTTTCCCTAACCACTCAGACCAACAGTCTTGGCTAAATCTAGCTCCCTCCCCACGTATGTACTGGAGAAAGACACATGGCGAAACCTTCCATCTGCTCCCTTGGCATGACCTGGTGACCCTGTCTTGTCTAGCCACTCACTCCTCTGCCTTCTCATAGCTATTTCTCCTCTAGCCAGCAGTAATTCCTCCCCTACACTCAGATGATTATTTTACTTTTAATTTTAATGAAATAAAATCAGAAAAGAACTTCCTCACACTCTTTACTGCTAAACTCTCAATCTGTCAAACCTGTATCTATCCTGTTCCTATCCTCCAGTTTATGGAAGACTTGTGTGCGTGTGCAGGTAGATGTGTGGAGGCGAGAAGCTGATATCAGATGTTTTCCTTGATTATTCACCATTGTTTAGGACCGTTCACAGTAAATCTGGAGCTCACAGATGCGTGCTGTCTAGTTTTTTTTAATATAATATTCTTACTATTCTTTCGAGACGTCCATAGATGTATGTAAGTATATTTTGATCTCACGCGCCCTCTACTCTTCCTCCAATCCCCATCTACTCTACCACTCCCTCCCAACCCCACATGCAGCTTTGATGTGGATGCTGGGGTCTGGATGCAGGCCCTCAGTGCCTGTGCTTGTGTTGTAGGCATTTTACCAAGTAAGCTAGCTCCCTGGTCCCTACCATCTTTTTAAAAAAAGAAAAAAAAATTTTTTGAGATAGGCTCCCATTTGGTGAAGATGGTCTTGAAGTCACTAAGTAACTGAGCATGACCCATAACTCATGATCCTCTTGCCTCCATTTCCCAAGTGCTGGAATTACAGCATGGGTCACCACACGCAGCTCTATTATATTTAATCAACCCATAAAAACTAAAATAAAATGTTCTCTTTTTTTTTGAGAGGAAGGGGTTCAAAACAGGGTTTCTCTGTTGTAACTTTGGCTGTCCTGGAACTCACTCTGTAGACTAGGCTGGTCTTGAACTCACAGAGATCATCCACCTGCCTCTGCCTCCGGAGTGCTGGGATTAAAGGAATGCTGCATCACCACAGCCCAACTTAAATAAAATTCTTTTATTTCTGCTACTATTCCATTTCTCGGCTTTCCCTCAGTAAAATATCCAAAGAATTACCTACATTTGTTCTTTCCATACAGCTGCTTAAGTCTGCACAATCTGCTCCTGCCCTCTAACAGGCTTACTACACTCCTACCAGGCCACTACAATTGCATGGCTGGAGGTCATTAGTGACCTTCATCTTGCCAATACCAATGGCAGCATAAGGAATTCTTTATACCTTCCTTCATGAAATGACTTTCATATTCTGGACACTGCTCAACTGGTTCTGTACTCTTCTCGTGCTTCTTGTGGTCTCAAATTCCATTGCCTGATCATCCTTGTCTTCTGTATTTCAACAAGGAATCAAGACCTTGGTTCTCTGATCCCTTTTCTGTCTACTTCTTAAAACCCTGATTTCATACATTTTATACAAATCAAGGATGCCTAATATTTTATCTCAAGTCTATACTAACTCAGTGAGCTCCAGAATTATGAACCAACGTGTCTACATTAATAGCATTTAACAACTACTTCAAACCTGGCATTCTAGTCTTTCAACAAACCCTGATAACTATTTTCAAATTATATTTAGAGCATCATCAACGCTTACCACCTTCCCTGTTAATATACTCATTCAAGTCATCATCATCTCTTATCTGGGTTTCTGCAGCTAATCTTCTAACTCTCCTGAGTTTATTCTCCAAAGAATACAAAGCATCCACTTGGCTTCTTGCCTTATTAAAAATGAATTCCTAACTCCTTATTGTGGCCTACAACACCCAATCTGATCTGGCACCTCTCTGGACACGTCCTACCCATGCTCCTATTTTTTCCTATTTCAGCGACATGCTTCATTTTGCTGTTTTCCGAATATGCCAACCATGCCTTTATCCCAGATCCTACCACAGTGTCCTCGTCCTGGAGTGATTCTCCCAGATGTGTGGATGGCTTGCTCCACCTTATCTTTCAAACATCTGCTTAAAATCCCAAAAAGGTTTTTGCCCTACTGTAACTTCCCACCGTCTTACCCCCTTTTAATGGCACACATCAGTACACAATCTGTCTGCTTCTCTGAAGTAGCCTTAGCACATACTGAAAGGCCTGCTGGGCATGATGGCACACACCTCTAGTCCCAGCACTTGAGAGGCAGAGGAAGGCTTATCTCTGAGAATCAGGCCAGACTCCTCCACATAGAGAATTCCAGGCCACGCAGGGATACACAGAGACCTTGTCACAAAACAGCCAAAAGAGTCTTACACAAAGTGAGCGCTTAAGTACTTTGTGAGTGAGTGTATACTGAATAAGACTTAAGAAAACAGGAACGGGAGTAGGAAACAGCTTGAATAATAAGAGTGCTTGCTGCTCTTACAGTGGTCCCATGTTCAGTCCCTAGCACCCACATCAGGCAGCTCACTGCAGTTCCAGGGGCTCTAATGCCTTCTTTTCGCCTTTGTGGGTAACAGGCATGCTCATGGCATACATATATGTATGTAGGGAACATAATACACATAAAACAAAAACAGAATCTTAAAGAAGATATAACCAATTCTGTAAGAACCCAAACACCTCGTCTACATCTCTTTAGGAAATGGCACACTCTAAAAGATACACCATCAGATATGCCATATTGGTCAAAAAGTTTGGGCAAGAGTATAATACACCATTCATTGCTAACTGTAGTATGAATGAGTGCACAGTATAAAGCCAACAAATGCTTAAAAGAAATTCCAAATCTACAAAGAATCAAAAAGTAATGTAAAATTTACTGAAAGCGCCAATGCCCCTAACGCCCCCAAACATAAGTGCATACGTATGTTTAAAACTAACTTGGTTGGATCTGCTCCTTTAAAGTAGGCATTGACGGATTCTGTAAGGGCAATTGCCACAGGTAAGGTATCCTGGTTTCCAAGGCTGACCGGGCTGGGACCCCGTGATACACCTAGAATAGACATAATTCATTAAATCATTCTAGAAGATAAATGCCAAATACTAAAATTCACACCATAAATACCAAGACAGATTTATGTTAGGTTGTCACAAAAGACCCTATTACTGGTTTCAAGATGCTGCAAGTATAAACCTAGAGGTTAAGAAAGACATCATAAAGCAAATTAGAACATAATGTGAACCACATACACACAAGTCTGGAAGGCCATCAAACTGACTTTTAAATGGAAAGATACAGGATGGTTAAGGACTGTCAAAAGGTAAAGGTCACTAATTTGAAGAGTCAAAATAACACTGTGGCTTCCAAAACCTTCAAATATCAATCTTTTAAGGTTTATCAATCACAGACTTAAGGGTATTTTGTATTGTTGTCGGCTATGTTTCTCCAAATATAATTAACGCATATACTACTTATTATTACTACAATCCTCTTTGAAGGGTATATAGCCTGAGTATATATACCTTGTCTGAAATGCTTGGGTCAGACATCTTTCAGATTTTAGAGTATTCGGATGATCTTCACTCACCCCATCACCCCATCACCCCTAACCAAAAGCTCCAAATCTAAAATCAAACTTTTTAAGACTTATCACCAAAGTTTTAGATTTCAGATTCTGAACTTCTGGATTGAAGGTGCTCATCTTGAACTGCAGTCCCATATTACTTTGACTGAGTAAATGTTAGACTAATATCATTATTTTTAAAATTAATTTAATTTTCATTCAGATAAAGTGCCTTTTGAATTCTATCATATAAAGATTGGGATTTTAAAAGCACAATAAAATACTCAATAAATCTGTGAACTAAATTTAAATGTTAAACTAGTTTTATGGTCATTGTGGCCAAACACCTGACACAACTTAAAAACAACCATTATTTATATTGGCTCATGGTTCACACGGGGAGGGGAGTGACAGGAAGCAAGGAGAGAGACAGGGACACAGGACCAGGTATAACCTTCAGAAGCTAGGACTCTCCTCTGTCAAGGACCCACTCTATGTGTCTTATACTAACAAGCAAAATCTTCCAAAACAGTGTCACCAGTTTGGGAGCAAAGCACTCAACACAGGTGCCTGCTTGGTGTCTGGGTGCCTGAGCGATGGCCGAGTGCCTGCTGGAGGCCCAGGTGGCCTGTGGGTTTGGGCAGTTAAAAGCTCAAGTCAAACTTTTTCATGCTCAGTCTTGGGCTAAAACGGGCCAGGTGAACGTCCACAATCAGAGCAGCCTGCTGCCTCCAAGGACCATGGCGATGCCTGAGATCCATGCCCCTGGCACACACGCTGAAATAAATTTATTTATTTATTTATTTATTTATTTATTCATTCATTCATTCATTCATTCATTTATTTATTTATTTATTGAGGGCATAGAGTAGGAAGTTGTAACAGGGAGGAATGTGACGAGGGTGTTATCAAGAAACAGTGCGTAAAACTCAATTAATGAAAGTATTATTTTAAAAAAGAAAATAAGCAAGACAAATATTATATGTTCTCTTTCATACATGGTACCTATTTAAATTTGTATGTATGGACTGTGTGTGTGCATGTGTAGACACACGCATGTTTGTAGGCTATGGAACTAGAAAGGAGACAGTGAGAAGGGAAGACGAAATCTTAGGAAACAGAAGGGGAAAAGACAGCAACAGAAAGGAGGCTGTCAGAGAAGAGACAAGGGATGTGTAAGAGAGGCAGGGGGAACAGCAGAGCAGGGGATATACACAAAAAATGGCACAAGAAAATTTGTATGGTAACTTGAAAATTAATTTAAAAAATACCACAACCAGGTGGTGGTGGCGCACGCCTTTAATCCCAGCACTCAGGAGGCAGAGGCAAGTGGATCTCTGCAAGTTCTAGATCAGCCTGGTCTACAGAGTGAGTTCCAGGACAGCCAGAGTTACAACAGAGAAACCCTGTCTAGAAAAACAAAAAACAAGACAAACAAACAAAAAATCTGCATTATAGAGAATGATTATGTAACAGGTAAGAGAGTAATCAAGAGGCTTGAGTTTGAGCACACAAGTGAGAAAATGCTAAGAAAAATACCAACGGAATACCAAATGAGCTCACTGATTCAACTATGAGTACATGTTTACAGACAGGACAACGTCTCTATAAAACCTACATTTGAATCCACCAACTTCTTCCCTGTCAGTCTAAAGTAGGTCATCAGAATTTAAGGACAGCACCCTTTTAGGGAAAGAGGAAGGCTCTTTTCTCCTTATTTTTAGGTTTTATCTATTTTTATGTGTGTTGGCGTTTTGCCTGCATGCGTGTCTGTGCAAGGACGTTGGTTCCATTGGAACTGGAATGACAGACAGCTGAGTGCTCTTAACCACTGAGCCATCTTTTTAACTGTGGTAAAATATGTGACAAAATTTATGGTCTTACCTCCTATCTCCTTTTTTTAATCTTTTCTTTTTTGAGGCAGGGTCTTGCTAGTCTTACCAATTTTTAGGTATACAGTTAAGGTACAAAGAAATAAAATTAATAATACTGAACAATCATCATTACTATCTATTTGTGTAACTTTTTCAATCAGACATATAAAGCTGAAACTCTATACCGACTGAAAACAATCACCCTACAGACCTATACCCCCACTTTACCGGCCTCTGGCAACCACTACTGTACTTTCTTGTCTCCATGAGCCTGACTCTAAAGAGCACTCTAAAGAATACTTCAAAGAGGTAGGATCAAATAATACTTGATAGCACAATGTACTGAATGCTCAGCTTGCAGTATGTCAGAATCTTCTTCCTTTCTAAGGCTAAGTAATACTCCATGGCATGAAATACTCCACCACAAAAGCATGAGGACCTGAATTTGGATTTGCCAGCACCTATACAAAAATATCAGGCATGGCAGAGCATGTTTATTACCCCACTACTAGAGGGGATAGACAGGCAGATTCCAGAACTCGCTGGCCAGCCAATCTAGCAAAGTCAGTGAAAAGACCTTGTCTCAAGAAATTAAGGCGGACCACAATCAAGAACACACCTGCTGCTTACCTTTGGCCTCTATGTGCACATACCTGTACATACACACATACACACACACACACACACCACTGGGGTGCTCGCTGACAGTCACTGACAAGCAGGTACACAGCCCTGATCTACAATACTAAATTAAAAAAATATATGTATGTATGTATATACATATATATGTATGTGTATATATATACATATATGTGTGTATATGTGTATATACATATATACATACATACACACAGTTGTTTTTTTTTACAAAGTCAATTTTCCTTTCAATTTTCCAATTTGGTCACATGATGAGAATTCTTGAACTAATTTTCCTATAAACTGCCATGCTTCCTATAAAACACTGGCAAACAAAGGGAAGGATGGGGCTCAAAACCCTTTTACTATTTGGCACATCCACATTTGTTCTCTAACTTTGTTTTCAAGATCATATTACACAAGCAGATTTCAAAATAATGAACTTACAAAGGAAATGTTTATCTGTCAAAAGTAATACACTCATTCTATATTTTTATTTAAACATTTTTAGAAGTGACAACAATCTGTACTCTTAACAAGGATAGTCTCATTTCCAATTTATTGATTTTTTAATGCTTAGAGGCAGGATGGAAGAAGATGCAAGATGCATTTTTATAACTAGATTCTGGTTTTGTACAGTGGCTGGACATAGTTAGCACAAAACTGACACAGTTAATCTTAGGGTTACTCTTGACTGCTGACAGACCATACATTGCTGGAACAAGAAAAAAATAGGTGAAATATTTTGACAGCTTTAGGAGCATTAGTCACATGTATATTCGTTTCTGATAAATACCTGGTGATGTCTCACAGAGCTTTTCAATTTCAGAGAGTGTCCCAATCACATTATCGTCTTCTATCACATTTAAATAGGATAAAATATTACAGGGAAAAAAACATTTTCAAGAAACAAGAGAAGTCAACAACCTCAAATCTAAACAGAGCTGAATAATCATAACAAAGAAAGAACTTTCTAGGTTGACTAAAGACCCTCTGGTGCAAAAACTCCATCTGCCTTGCCTGCCTCATCTCTGCTACCTGCTACTCTATCTCCTACCGCCAATATTAGGACTGAAATGGTACACAAATACAAACCAGCTAAATCACAATCAGCTTAGGGTTTCCATCACACACAGACGCCTTCTGAAACAGGCACTTCTAATGGACTGCATGCATCCCGGGACAGATGTGAATGCAACTCAATACGTACATAGATCACAATATCATGTAGGTGTCAAAAAGCTGGGCATCCCTTAGGCAATGAAAAAGCTGAAGCTTTTATTTTGGTTACTAAAGCTACCTGCTGAATTTCTAGTAGGGTCAATCTATTCTTATGACTAAAGTATAAATTTTGTAGAAATAAAATTAAGAAAACCACATACACAAAAAGGCTGTTCACTAAAAGAATAAACATTAATTATACTAAAATACATAAATTTAGAATGGGAAAATGCTATGTAAAAGGCTGTAAAATAAGATGATAGTATCAGGCTTGAACACTTAGAAATCAAACCACTCACATTTCCTTCTAGCCTATACTACTTATGTTATTTTTATATCATTACACAGACAAGATGCATTTCTTGTAAGTAAGCTTTGACAAATTAACCTGGATTTAATTAAATTAGCTCAATTATTGTTCTCATTCACAAACAGCATGTATCACAATCACCTGGCAAACATGCTAAAGCCTGGCCACTCTCGGGTGTCTGACTTTAAATGTCCACATTTCTTTTCGCGCTCAGGTGACAGTGCTGCACCTGAGACACAGCTGGTGTGCTTCAGCATCTTTTTGTGTGTTTCCACAGTGACAAGGAGTTAGAAAAATAATGAGAATTTGCAAGAAGCCTAAATAAAGGAGAGAATGCTAAAACAAATTCTTGAGTAAAATCCAGATAAAGAGAAGACACTGGGGCATTATTTATTTATTTAGGTAAGGCTTAGATTTAGATTTATTTATTTTCATCAGATAACTTACCAATTTTGAATTCTTTAAGTTGTCTTTTTTTTTTCTGGGGGGGTGGTGTTTGAGACAGGGTTTCTCTGTGTGGCCCTGACTGTCCTGGAACTCACTCTGTAGACAAGCTGGCCTCAACACAGACATCCACCTGCCTCTGCCACGTGAGTGCTGGGATTAAAGGGGTGTGCCACCACCACTTGGCAAGGTTTAGATTTATATAAATAATTTCAGCCTAATAACTATTTTTAATATTTGTGATTACATTTCTATAGAAATAAACAATCCACCAGAAGCACAAAACATTCTTGAATTGAATACAATGTTTCAGGAAAATGATTTTCAAACACAAACTTTGTTTTTTAAAAAATAGACATATTTAATTATTTTATTCAATGTTTATGTGTGTGTGTAGTTTGAGTGTATGTATGTACACAACATTGGTAAATTAACCTGACTATATCAGGATCCTCCAGAAAAAGTTTCAGGAAGTTGTGAGCTGCCATGTGGGTGCTGGGAATCAGACCTGGGTCCTCTACAAGAGCAGTAAACACTCTTAACCACTGAACCATCTCTCCAGACTCCCAAACACAAACTTAAGAATGCAACTGTCAGTTCACAGTAGAATTGACTGCACTGTACATTTTTACCTTAACAATTTAAACAGACCAACAGTTTATAAAATGACCAATTCTTAATAGTTTTAGCAACAGTTAAAATATTCCTACTCTAGAAAATAAGAACTAAGATAGAAAAGGAAATGTAGCCAGTTCCTCAAATGTCAAGGACGTGTTCAGAAAAACAAAATTTCTGATGTTCAATTCTTCATTATCCACTAGGAGAGAAGAGGGAAAAAAGGGCATATGCATGTGTACATCTCCTTGCCCTTGTTCAATGTCTTAAAGCAGGATGAGTCCCTAACAGCTGTACTGGAGTGACCCACAAAAGTCTGGCCATGGTTCTCACTCTTGCTCCATCTACTCAGCTACTAGAGTAGGATCCATAAATACAGACTGATCATTGCTGGCATGGATCTATTAGTATGCAAAGGGCACAGGCTTCATTAAGTTGGATTAAGCAATGCTTCTTAAATGTACTATTCAAGGCCATCTACTTAGTGAAAGAGCTGATACTAGTCTTTGTACATACAACTAAAAAAATTTAGGCCTTCAAAAAATATATATGTGGTGCTGGCCATGGTAGCACATGCCTTTAATCCTAGCAGAGACAGAGGTACAGGCCTCTGAGTTCCAGGCTAGTCAGGGCAATGTAAGGAGACCCTGCTTCAAACAAACAAATAAACCAACAACAATATGCGCGCGCATGTGTGTGTGTATTTCATAACCGACAGTAATCACTTACCTATTGTGGGAGTATTGGCAGCACTCAATGAAGCAGATGAAGAGATGGAGGAAGAACTCTCTGCCCGGGCTAAGGGAGCAGTAGGAGGTGGGCTGGTGTTGGAAGTTACAGGTGGGCTGAATGGCCTGGGCTTAAAAACAAAAGGTTATTCATCAAAATGCTAAAACAAGTCTTTGTCTGAGAAAAATTTTAAGTCATAACAAACCATACAACTTTACCATGAGTTTCTTTTAACTAGGTACTAGATGTTACGTCGTATCACTTCCAAGAACGTACTGAAGCCTGGAAAGGCTATTTTAAAACAATGCTATAAGAAAGTTTTTGCATAAAATATTATCTGTATTTCAAAAAGTATACTTACTATGGTACTCAGAAGTGAAATGAAAGTTCTTCATATATACTACCAAACCGCTTCCCAGGAAGATTACGTACACTATTTCTATAAACACAAGATTAGTTATCTCTACCCTGTCAGCAATAACAGATGAGTCACAGAATAAGGAAAAACAGTTTTTAAATGTTCTAGTAAATAAGATTTCAAAAAGGCATATTTCCACTGTTTTTTTTGGGGGGGGTTATTGTTTATGTGTATGTTTGAGTGCCTGTGTTTATATGCAGTTGGTATGTAGATTCTTATAGAGGCCAGATAAGAACATTAGATCCCCTGGGCTGGAGTTACAGCTGGCTGTAAGCTGCCCAAAGTAGGTGCTAGGAACCTAAAATTGTGAATCTGTGAGAAGAGCGAATGCTCTTAACCACTGAGCCGTCTCTCTAGCCCCTGTATTTTCACTTTTATAAATGGCTTTGGAAGGTCTTATTATTACTTGAATTTTTACTAATCCTTAATATTATCTGAATGTCTACAAAATAGAGCTGTACTACATTAGCATAACAGTGAGAACCTAGAAATAATTATCAAATTTCTAAAATCTTTTAGAACTTTAATTCTACAATGTAGAAGACTTATACAATGAAATGTGCTGCAAAAATTTAAATGTTTCTTCCTGAAGCCCCCAAAGTGTTTCCAGAAGGATCTCAAGGGAAAGAAGGAGAGGGCCAATGAAAGCATTCAACTAGGAATGCCACTTTTAATTAATTAATTTTAATTAATTGACAAAGGAGTCTACTACTTTTAAAGAAGCTTGGAAACTGTAATAAAATTAATTCACAATAGAAGATATATCCAAAATACTTTCAAATAAAAGAAAATTAGAAATATGTAAAATACATGCTTCATAACAACTTTTTGAGTAATCACCTGTACTCAACAATGTCCTTATAGTTTTATACGTATTAAGTCACTTAAATCTCACAAAGCCCAAGTATTATTATTTGCATCTTCTCTGTAGCTCTTAATAAAACTTGTCTAACACTGAATAGCTATTATGTCAGTCCTTATAGTAACTGTTAGTTTACTGTCTCTGGTCAAACACTTATGCATTAAGAAAGCAATAAAAGAATATATATTAAAATGGTAACATAGTTGGTAACACATGAAATGGACTCAAATTTCCCTTGTGCTTTCTTATTTCCAACTTGATTAGGGGGAAAAAAAACCCAAGTTTTATAATCAGAACCAAAAAAAAAGATGTGTTGAGACTTAGCAATTCTTATAGCACTTAAATAAGTCATCTCATTGGCAGACCGCACTAGTTCTTTCACCTCACCTCCAGTAAGTCAGTTCACTAGGATAAAAAGAGAGAACACCATTTCCACACATGACCTACTCCAAGTACATTCTCTATCTATGTGCCAAGCTACAGGCTGTATGCAAAATACCGTGGACACGAGATTGGCTCATACCTAATCCAGTAAACAGAACAGACACAGTCTACACCCTCGATGTGCATGGTACATAGACACAAGCCAAGCATATGGGAGTAAGCAGAGAATGATACAATCTGCTGGAGAAATGATCAAAGGCAGTCCTGGGTCTTAAAGGAAGAGGCCATTCCTGCCTCAGAGAAAACTGTCACTTCAAACAGAGGAGTACAATAGAAAACATGGATGTGTGAAATAGTATGAACCAGCTCAATGGTACTGTGTGTGCTTACCATGCACGAGGCCCAAGGTTCAATTCTATCCCTCACCACCCCTTCCCCACTCCAAATAATAATAGCAATGATAGTAATAATTAATAATAATAATAATAATAATTAATAATAAATCATATTGTATTCGGAGAACACCAGAGAGTTTTGAGTGGCTGGAAAGACAGGAAGGGGCAGCTGGTATGATGATGCAGGATGCTGAGACGACGTTGTAAGGTAACGTCTACATTCAGCTAAAATACTCAACTACAGTGATTACATTGCTGGAGATAGATAAGCCGGAAAAAAATTAAATAAGCTTGGCTTTCAAAAATGTAATTGTGGTAATTAAACAGCAACTAGTGTGAAAGAGGAAACAAAACAGCAAACAGGAGGCACAAAGGCTGGCTTGGGACTCGCTGAACAGCGAGCACAATGTCTCTGCCATTATTGGTGACTTTTGAAAACCAGTGCTCTCCGTTCTTTTGTACCTTTTTGTCAGCTGTCTGTTGTGGGCTCCAGTCTCCTATGTATAACAAAGAGCTGGAACAAACAGATGCTCCCTGGGAATCTCCTAACAGTGAGGCCTAAAACATACCACATTTTCTTCCTTAAATATTAGCATTAAGGCAGAATTACACAAACTTGCTTATTCTGAGTAAACGCACACTGACTTGTGTAATATGCCAACTTTCTGAAAGGAAATCTCTGTCCTCTTGGGCAGTGTGTTCCTTTGCTAGTATGATTTTGAGATTACATGAGAGACAGAAATATGAACAGAGAAACTTCTTACTCTTTAAGGACTTTAGAAAAAAAGCATCTAACTATGCAAGGGGATATAGGAAAAAAACTGTTTTTTAAGCCAAAGTAATTATATCATTTTTAGGGACTGGTGTGGTAGCACAAACTTCTAAAGGCACAGACTTTCAATCTCAGCACTTAGAAGGCAGAGGCAGGTGAATCTTTGTGAGTTTGAAGCCAGCCTGGTGTACATGATGAGTTCCAGGCCAGCCAGGACTATACATTGAGGCCTGTCTTAAAAACAAACAAAAAACCAAAATAGTCATGTAATTTTTAAAAATCTGAGTACATACTATTTCATTAATCCCACTCAGCTTGCCTGAAGTAAGCTTTGGTCTGGAGGCTGGCCGTGGAGGCGGGACAATGGTGCCTAGAGAGAGAGGGGTTGTGGGTCTGGCTGATGGGAGAGAAAAGAGAATTTGAAGAAAATCATTAGTATGCAGCAATCCTTAGATAAGACAAAAGAGCTGTTGGAATTCAAAGATCATTTTCCAAGAGTTTTAATATAACTAAGATATTTGTTGAAATAGAGAAAATCAAATATTCTTTTATCAAAGCTACTGCTGATATTCACAATATTCCGCAAAACTATTACTCCTTCTAACAAACTGACACACGGAGATATTTTATTCCTGTTTCAATTATTTATACATATAAAAATTAAATCTTGTAGGTCAGTTGATAAAAACAAACTAATTTAAATTCAAAGGTCCTTGGCTTACTATCAACACATTTAATTCACAGAGACTAATGTGAGATCACGGCGTGGCAGCTGTGCCTTCAGAATAGCGTGAATGCCAAATAACACACTTAACCTTAAACTTTCTGATCTTAAGTAGAACCACACTGTAATATTCTTTGGAATAATTCAAAGCATTAAAGACTTTATTAATTTGCTAAAAGGTATTACCCCAAATCAATGCAACTAATTTTAAATGTTTATAATACCCTAATTCCTCTTGAATCCTGTATGAATTTAGTATTCATTGTTTGACAATGCCATTTACAATGTTTTATAATTTTAAAAATCGGTATTCCTGATTTAAATACCTTTATCATGATATTATATGAAATTAAAGTGTCTATCATCAAAAATCAAATATAGATATATTAGTATAATCAAAACGAATGAATTAGAGGCAAATATCTAAGTTAGCCTTACAAAGTCCTTACACTTACTTCCTTTCGTGTGCATGTGAGAGTGTATGCATGGAGGTCAGAGGACAACTTGTGGAGTCAGCTCTCTCCCACATGTGGGCTCTGAGGATGAACTCAGGCCATTAGGCTTGGCCACAGTCCCTTTACCTGCTGTCATCTCATTGGCCCTTAAATTATCTTCAAATAGAATAATTTTCAAAACCTTTGGTCTACTTCAAAGTATGTGCTATAATTCAAACACTGAAAAATACAGTGAGTAGGAAAATTTTATTTAGCAAGTTCTCCACATTTACAGATGTGCAAAATTAGAAACACCTAAAGCAGCCGATTAAACACACGAGAGGATGAAGTACAGAGCTAAAGGTCCTCCACCATCAGAGAAGGCGTGGAGGTGAAACAGGGAGGAGTAGGAAGAAACAAAGGCAGAGAATGGAATTATCATTAGAGAGCACGTCACATCGAAACATGCACACACCAGGAGGCAGGCAGTCAGAAGCGGGTGAGATTCTCCCAAATGAACCAGTCTTTTCATGCTGCTTTGTCCTTGCACTGGAAGGTACAGTCTGGAAGAAACGTGCGCCAACCTGATGACAGCAGCGCTTCCCTGTGCTAGTCAGTAGCTATGTTAAAGACCACATAAATGTCACATCAGCGACACTAGTACTGAACTAGACTCAGTATTTCAAGCTTGTGAATGAGCTTAACCCAGCAGACACATTTATACATGAATTACTTATCAGGAGACTTGTCTAAGTGACATTTTAAATGGTCTTAAGCCAAGCACAGTAAAAATGTGAAACTCAATTTCTTCCAATAATCAGAATTTACCTTATAAGGAAAACTAATGACAATACTTATAAGCAAAGTATTTATAAATGAGTATTATATCTGCATCTCTATGTCCCTCGGACGGCGCTTGTAGGAGCTACTGGAGGAGATGACTATAATTATTTCCATTCTAAGTGTTCTAAGGTGCCTTGTTTTTTAACTTGTGGTGGTAGTGACGGAACTATAACTGGACACAAATGCAATCAATCAGGAACAAAAGGAGCTACTGTATTCCAAAAACAAAGTATCTCTCTCATATACACGCAGTTTTCTTTCTTCTTTACCTGATGACGACGAAGTCAGTGACGCTGAAGAGGAGGAGTCAAGCGCTGATCCGAACAGGGGGTCCCAGGCGAGTAAGTCACTGGTTCCTTTCCTAGCATGTAATTTACAAAACAAGGGTTAGCAGGATTATTTTATTAATATGAAATTATTTATTTTTGTCCCACAGACTTTTAACAGTTCAATAAATGTTATTAAGTAGTTGGACACACTGAGAAATTTAGTTAACAGACTTAGCAAACAGCTAAGCAGAATCCACAATATAACTTATGTTGTTGTAAAGATTCATCTCCTCTGATCATACCTTGCTAGACTCCAACTGAGTATGCACAATGATTTCAGATTACAAATGACGAAAAGCAGCAGTCTGAATGAACTACCAGATAGACAAAGCTAATAGATTCTAAAGTCTGAGTTCTAGCACAGAATCTAGATATAAAATTTAAATGAAATGAAATCTGTAAGAAACTTCTAATAGAATGCAGGCCTACTACGTCAAAATTATTATAATGACCTAAAATCATATATCTAAAATTTTAAAATACACCAATGCAACATGTTCTACCTTGAATTATCTTTAAAAGCAATAAATACAATAAATGCCATGACTGTGCTCACTTAGTACCTCACAGGTATCAAATAATCTTAAACTATCCACTTCATTAAGCCCACTTTTCACTCATGTAAAAACATTAATTCAAAGAAAGTATTGCTGACAGAGAAGTGAGAGAGGACTCAGGAACACTGGCTTAACGGTTATTTTTTTCCTTCTCCTTTTTAAAGAACTAGTAAGATGGCTACCTGGCTTCTTGCCTTCTCGTCTCAGTTGAGACACTTCATCTTGACGCTCATGACATAAAGTCCATTTTATAAAGTCATGATCCAAAGTGGAGGGGAGAATGAAAGGGAGAAATGAGAAAATCCCATAAAAAGTTGAAAACAGGTGTGCATGAAACTGAGTTATCAGTATTTGTTTAGAAGCAGGATGGCTATTAAGGCCAAGCGCAGTTAAATGTGTTTTTAGAAAACCATCATGAAAAGACGCTTCACACGAAAAGAAATTAAAATATTTAAAAGTTCCAACACAAATTTTACAGTTCAGAAAACAGCACAACTAACACTTAACCACAAACTCTAGAAAATGAAGACAAAAATACTTAAAGTCTAAATGTGGTTTAAAAGAAGGAAGAGGAGGAGAGGAGGAGGAGGAGGAAGAGGAGGAAGAAGAGGAGGAAGAAGAGAGAGAGGGGGGAGGAAGAAGAGGGGGAGGAGGAATACTGAATAAGCAGAGCGTGAGATTTCCACGCAATAAAATACGGCTTATAAAGCTACAATGCCAGTCTTTTAAGAGTTGCCCCAAAGGGATGGGATGGGGGAGGTGCCTAAACCCACAGGTACAGACTAAGGTGATCCCTCTGCACTGTGCACTTTGGATGGTATGTGTCGAGTTGCAAGTTCAACTGTAACATACGTACTAATCTGGTGAGGGATCCCAAGAAGGAGGCTTGGAATAAGGGTGGGGACTATGTAAGGGCAATCTCTGTACCTTTCACCCAGTTTTGATCTTAAGCTAAAACTGCTCTAAATAATAAAGACTATAATAAAGTCAATTAAAAGAAATAAACAGCAAACTTACTCATTGGGTAGAGAAGATGGCTTTGATTTTGTTAACTCTTCATCTAATTAAAAAAATTAAAAGTATTATAAAACTAATAATCTAAGAAGAAAAGTAATACTTTAATTAAAAATATTCTATACAAATACATATTCCAATGATAAGAGCAACTTTTGGAATGGAAAATAAATATAAACAATTGTGGGAAAAAAAGGTAAATAAGCTGAATTTCTGCTGGCTCTTGATTTCTTTCATTAGCTTTATAAAAGAAAACATGGACTGTAACTTTAAAAATTAGAAGAGCCAGGCATAGCGGCTCACGCCTTTAGTCCCAGCACTCAGAAGCAGGTGGATCTCTGTGAGTTCAAGGCCAGGCTAATCTACATAGCAAGATCCAGGACTACATAAAGATACCTTACATCAAAAATAAATAAGTAAACAGATAGATAAATAAATAAGAAAACTTAGAAGAAATGTGTAAGTGCTTGTGTGCATCCTACTTAAGAATTTTAATTGGTGCATCTCACCATCAGTTTTCAAGCTCTCAGAATATTAGTAGTGACTATTAAACAAGAGCTCCCGCTCTTTTGTGCTGCACTTTGCATTTGTGATGTGTCTTACTGCAGAAGCTGCTGACAATTAAGAACAGCACTGAATGAAAGGTCAGGTCAGTGAGTAGTCAACTTTGTCCATGCCTTAAACGTTCTACAGCCACAAGCAACAGCTGGTGACTGCAGCACACTAGAGAGCACACCTGCTCACACTGCAGTCTCCTGGCTCACCTGGGATGTTTGCTGTCTCAGAGCGTTTGCTGCACTACCCTGCACTTTCCAGCACTTTACCCCCAGTACCATAATGCAGCACCTCCACTTAACCTCATTTTCTCTACAACTTATATCATCGAACATTTCTATTTAATGGCAAATCCTTACTTTCATAAGTCTGATTTTTTAGTGCATAAATCTCCAAAAGATGTTACCATCCTAACAATTTTAGTAGAACAAAGTTACTACTTTGAAATTATAAAATAGAAACAATTGTAATATGACTTTAAATAAGAAAAGCTAAAGATTACTATTTTATAAAACATTTTCATACCACCACCACCACCCCACCACCCCACCCCCGCTAAATGCTGGGGTTTAAACCCAACAGGCGTGTACGTGCTAAGGCATGTGTTAACAACTGAGCTATATCCCCAGTCCATTTTAATATTCTTGTATCAGAAGTCATTCTCTGGCTTTGTTGATTTCTGAAAAATTCTCTAAGCTATATGAAAGAGTAAGATAAGAGAAAAAGTAAAAGTAATGTCTCTTAGTACAACAAGAAATCTACAAGCAGTTTGTTTTCTGCATAAAGTATCCTTCCAGTCAATCAACAAAACTGCTAACCTGAAAGGAGCATTAATTCCTTAACTACACAAGGCTGAGACTAACAAACTGCCTGATATTCTTACAGGCATAAAATAACCAATTCCTATGTCAAACTTACTAGATGAATTCCGATTCATCTGTACCTAAAACAGAAATACAAAAATTAAATATTATTAAACAAATAATTTAACTTGGCAACAAAATATTTGGCAAAATGTTACTAATAACCTAATTCTAATAAAGGCACACACCTTTAATCCCAGCACTTTGGAGGCAGAGACAGGTGGATCTCTGTGATTTCAAGGCCAGTCTGGTCTACAGAGTAAGTTCCAGTACAACCAGGGTTACAATAGAGAAACCCTGCCTTGAAAAAAAACCAAAAACCAAAAAAAAGAACCTAGTTTTATGTTTTCTTTATTATATTTTTAATTATAATTAATTTAATCATTATTTTTAATTATAAATTGCATTTACAAAAAATATGCTTTAGAAAAATTCAGTAGTTATAAATATACCTCTAAATATAAGCACAATAATTTCTTTCTATAGTGTAGTAATCTAATTGAGAATATAAAATACAGGTAGCTAGGGCTGAAGAGATGGATCAGTGGTTAAGAGCACTGGCTATTTTTCCAGAGGACTTGAGTTCAATTCCCAGCAACCACATGGGATCTGATGCCCTCTTCTGACATGCAGGCGTACATGCAGACAGAGTACACATTAAAAAAAATTTTTAAAAAAAGTGAAAAAAAAAATACATGTAGCTAATAAAATGTTCTTAAAATATTAAGACAGTATCTAAAGCGAAATACTACAAAACTTACTGGCAATTTAAATTTAACAAAATGCTGAAAATCAAATGTTCAATTATATTATTTTTTTTAAACATCATTAGGCAAAATATAAAATCTTGTCACTTACTGGACTGTGTCTCTGGCAGTGCATGGAACGAAAGAAAAAGACAGTGTTCAGTATAGAATTCAACTCTCTTTTTGTACTTAATAATTTGTCTCTTCCCTTCTAAAACCTACTTAAAATTTACACATCTTAAAACAGTTAGGGAATAAAATTATGCAATTAGCCAAATGGGCAACAAAACACACGATATGTTCAACAAAAGATATCTTTCCCAGTATTCACTATTAAAATTTTTCTTATTACTTTCTGGGTATGAACATATTCATTTAAAAGACAAAAGAGACAAATGAGACACAAAAACTTTTAAAAAATGGTCCATAAAGAGGCTCATAACATTTTGATACATACCCATCCTTTTGCTTTTGCTTACATGTATAATCAGTTACACTGTTGCACAGTGAAAACTTTCAATGGTACACAATTCTCTATTCACATGTAACAAGTCTCTTTATAACTACACACTAGTCAGTGTTAGAACAGGAAACGTACATAAAACCTCACTTTAGAAATCTGAGGCATGCCCTTGAGAATTTAACTATAGAACTTTCTTCCCCCTCAAAAGTTACTCCCTCTTTCTTTCCCCTCCCTGTGTTACTGGGCACAGTGCTTGCTAGGCAGATGTTCTACCCGTGGTTTGATAGAGAGAATAGCAATGTATGTCTAAGAGAAAAACACTTTGCCCTCCAAAACAAATGTATATTTAGACTACTTAGAACGCATACTTAGGGCCCGATGTGGTAGAACATGCCTTTAATCCTAGCAGTGTGGAGGCACAGACAGGTAGATCTCTGTGAGTTCAAAGCCAGCCTGGTCTACGGCATCTATCAGGTCAGCCTATCTCAAAAATAATAAACTAAAATTCAAAAGTAAATTAAAACACACACAAACTAGGTAATATAAAATGGTGAGAACTTCATTATTAAGAAAAACAGCTCTCATTTAAATAACGATGATAGTATGTATATATATACTTCTCATTCTAAGACATGCCTTTGCTCCCTAACACTTCTGAATCCATGACATTTCAGTGGATTCATTACGTAGTGTTTTCCTCTTATCATCACTGTATGTGTAATACATATGTAGACACAAATGCAGGCAGATGTGGGTGGAGCTAGAAGACAACTTCTGAAAGCCAGCTCGCTACTTCCACAGTGGGATCCTAGAACTGAACTTGAGCTCACAGAGCAGTGCTCCTAACAGCTGAGACATCTTGAAAGACAAGAAAATAAAGATGCAAAAGTCTAGGAATGTCACTCAGTGGCAGAGTATATTTGCATAGCACAACAAGGGCCTCATCCCGTCTCCAGCACTGCAGGGGGAAAGGGGCAAAGACTGAATTTAACTTTTAAGTTGATTTCATGACATCTTTTTACATTAGACTAGAAAATATAGAGTAAAACCTTTAAAATCAGATGAAGAAAATACTGTCAGTTCATAAGGTTTTGCCAGACACACAGCACTGTTTACAAAATATAACAAATAACATATGTTCTACATTTTCACTTTCTTAAATTTTCAAGAGCGTAACTAAGCCAAATCAATAACCTTATCTGTCTATATAAAATTATAAACTAAGCAGGAGATGGTTCAACAGCTGGGAGCACTGGGTGCTCTTCTACAGGTCAGACTGAGCTCTCAGCACCCATCTGGAACCCCAGTTCAGGGCATCTGAACCCCCCTTCCTCCCTCGACACTTCATACGCATGGCACACGGACATACACACAAGCAGATGTCCATACACCTAACGGTTCTAGGGAAAAGAGAAAATACCAGAAAAGGGGTTGGGATTCAGCTCAGAGTTAGCGCTGGCCTAGAAGCATAGGCCCTGGTTCATCCTCGGTTCTAAAGGGAGCAAGAAAGTAACATTCACATACATAAAAACAAACAAATCTTTCTTTAAAAAGGTCACAAAATAAATATTTTCCCTACCATCGTACTTAAGTACTGCTAAATGTTTTAGTTTTTTTTATTTATTTACTACTCTTCAAAATGAACCATGAATGGTGCAGTATCTCAGGGGGTAAAAATAGCACCTGCCACACGCCAAAGCATGACAACCTGAGTCTGTCCCCAGAACCCAGGGAGTTGCTGGCTGCCACACCCTGTGGTAAATGTGCAGACGCCCCTCTGCACACGCCACTCACATACACAAGTACACAATTACAACTGTTTAAACTAAGCAGTTGTTGGTAGATGAGATAAAAGGCTTCTATGTACAGTACCAATTGGCTTGTTCAGATACTTACAGATACTGCTGGGGACAGTGTTATATTCCCTATGGATACTTTCAATTCATCCAAAGAAGCCATTGTGTGATGTAAGTTATTTGGATGCACAGGCTTGATCTCTATCCGGTACCTCTTTGGTTCTTCATCTTCAGAGTCGGAGTCACTGGATGAGTAGAAATGGTTCTCTTTGGTATGTGAGTATGAGTTAAAGAATTTAATTTCTACACTATCCTGAATAACCAGTTTTCCACACATGTTCAAAAATGAAGAAAGCCTTATAAGAGTACCATATGAAGAACAGTCATATTTTAGATAATTAAAAATAGAAGAGGCTTTATGAAGTACATTATTTTTAGTTATTCATATGGCCAACACAATCTGCTAAGAATACCTAGATCATAAAAGGATATCATTCTGATTTGCTTCTGGTTTAATACTATAGCCTTCTTCATCTACATCAGGAATATTCTAGAAAAAAAAAGTAAAAAATTACTATAACAACAACACCAATATTCAAAGACACTAAAGATTAACAAACTATTACAGTCTAAAATATTACTAAGGAGCCAGGCGTGGTGGCACACATCTTTAATCCTAGATTTGGGAGGCAAAGGCAGGCAGGTCTCCATGAGTTTGAGGTCAACCTGGTCTGTACAGTGAATTCCAGGAGAGCCAGAACTGCACAGTAATATACTGCCTTGAAAAATACCAAAAATTAAATATATATTATTGATCATGTACCTCAATCAAGAGGATGTGTGTATACAATGTACATAGATACAGATGTTATAAACAGAGTCATAATAGTAAACACTGAACAGAAGCTACTGGCTTAAAAATAATGCGTATTTCTTATTTGAAGAAATACTGCCAAATTATCCAGAAAACTGTCCCAATTTATATTAATGCATATGTAATGACATGTATATATCAATATTTCTGCCAATATTATGGACTACTATGTGTCTGTTTAATTTTGCATCACTCTAAATAACATTAACTATGGTTATTCACTGCTTATACTTCTTTGGAAGAAAACTACTTCTTTCTATCTTGTATCATTCCCTCGCTAGCCAGCTGCTTAAATTCTGAACTGATGTGTATAAAAAACAAAAGTTCCTTTTTGCTGATTATCTTTTAATACACATTGCCAATATGGTGATAAAAACTCCTTTGTGGTATATTTTTATCTAACTTTACAAATTTTTCATTTCTACAGTCAAATTTACCAATCTCTTCTTCCATGGCTTAGAACATCATGCTCTCTAAGCTCTTTCTTAAAACCCGATAATTACTATGTAAAGTCTGAAATCGGATAATGATCATTATATCACTTAGCTGAAAGAATTAAAAGACTAAGAGAATATACACATATATAAAATACTTAAGATAGTAAAGGGTTTAAATAAATTTTGCGACCATCAAATGCTGTAATTTCAAAATAAATACATGATGAGGGCTACAGTAGACGTCAAACATATCTGCTAGCTTCCTTGTTCAGTTGAACAACATGACTTCTCACTCTTAATTGTCACATACATTTTTAAAAGACATTATTTTTATTTGTGTGTATGTGTGTGTCTGTATGAGCCTACATGTACGTGTGTACAGATGCAGGAGACACAGGGTATCAGATCCCATTGGAACTAGTACAGACAGCTGTGAGCTGCCTGATGTGGGGACTGACAACCAAATGCTGGCCTTCTGCAAGAGCAGTTCATGTTCGGAACCACTGAGCCATCTCTCCAGCCTCAATTTTCAAACAAATTTATTAATAAAGCAAAACTTTCTTATTTGAAAGTTGAAATAGTGTCTAATAAAAATACATCTGTTAAAACATTACCGACAGCATTTGCTAAATCTACTCTTGTGTTATATCCACTGGGAGCTCAATTCATTATCTTCTTTTTATTATTCATAAAAATACATTTAACCAAGAAATAGAAACAAACCTTAAAAACAGAAAATCGGTGATCGTAACTGTTGCTGTAATTTCTAAAATGATGTCTTAAATAAAAACCAAGTATACAAACAGATAAAACCACCATTTAAAGAGTAAATTAATAAATTAATAAAGGTCCCTCATTTGTAAGGGATGTAGATTTTTTAAAATCTCTCATTTCCCAAGAAAACTTTACTGCCATGATATCACTTTAATTTTAAAAGTAAACTATTTCTCAAAGACAGTGAGAAGTATTTTCAACTTAGCAGGAAAGTGCATTGCAAGGTGAAACTGAGAATGCATCTTTAAAATTATTTTAGTAGCAAATTATTACATGGTTAGTATTTTTCTTTGAAGACTGGTTAAAAAAAATTAAACGACATGATTTTTTTAAATGAAAATATCTAATTTACATCGTTTGTAATAAAATTAAAATTACTTACAAGTGAATCTGCATCAGGACACTCCCTGTTTAAAAAGAATGAATTATTATAAAGTTCAATTATTAGAACTATGTGTTGATTATACCATATTTAGAATATCTATCTTGTTATTTAAGCATAGATTTATTTGAACTCTACAGAAATTTTTTGAGAAATCAAGTCATGAAGATTAAAATCATATCAATTTACCTTAAAATTCAAAAGTGGAACTTTTCATCTCAATAATAACTTAAAACTTGAAGAGCGCACACACAATCCACAGTGCTTGTGACTGTACTTTTCTAGGGACACACTCACCAGTGCCACCCAACAGAGCTGCCTGTTCCACAGGGCTTTGATGCTCACATTTTTACACTTTATGGGTGGGGACCCACAGGAGAATCTGCAGGACCCGCTTCTGCTCTACTACATGCAGACCCTAGGCACTGAACCAGCTTTATCCAGTCTTCAAATTGTAATGTAATGAATCAGAAAAAGTTAATGCTATGAACTAAAAACAAAGAAACTGGCAAATCTAGTCATTGAGAAAGGTTTTTCTTCTTCCAGTTTAGACATATACTTTGAATACTTTCAAGAAAACTTTTTCTTTTCAAAATCAGTATAATTCTTAATCACTTAAAAATAAAAAGGATTTGGCAATATTTAAAATACTTACACAGATTCTGCATCCTTTTCCTTTTTAATTATTCCAGACAAAGCAAAAGTCTTTCTTTTCCTTGGTTTTATGCCTTTAACATAAATGAACAGCACGAAATAGATAAAGGTATAAATCTTGGTAAGGGTATAAAACACAAAAGCCCAGACAATTTTTTCATAAGGGTCAAGCAAATGTTGGATGAAAGAAATAAAAACATCTGGAAGAGTAGTGGTGCACACCTGTAATCCTAGCACTCTAGATGCTGGAACAGGAGAATTTTAAGTTTGTTACTAGCCAAGGATACATGGCAAAACCTTTTCCCAAAAAAATCCTAAAGAATAGATGAATGAATGAATGGAGTGAGCAAATGAACAATACAAAGTATCAATTAGTAAAGCCTACAACTTAAACCAATCACGGTCTGTTTCAATTTTTATGTTAATATAATATAGTTCATTAAGAGATTATAGAATATTCACTTAATGAAATTCTCTTTTCTTCTGATAAATATTCCCTTTGTAACTTCAGGTAAAATAAGCATATGAAGACATATTAAAACTCAAAAAAGTACATAGTTCATTACATGTATTTTTAAAAGTATTATCTTGGGCGATGGGTGTGGCTCACTAGTAGAGTACATGTCAGGCCATGGGTACAGCATCCAAGACAATTAAATATATGCACATAACAGTGTGCTAACATCGATGCATAGCAGTCTCTTTGTATTTGCTCATCAAGCATAAGACACTAGCTGCCATGTGAGTCAGTATATTACAAGCAGTCATCTTACCTTCGACTGCACTAGCAGGGTCACACTCTTCAAATTCAATGAGGCCTGGGTGAGAGAAGAAAAACTTATTTTAAAAAAGAATTCCCAGACAAGCTTTTAACTTTTTTAATTTAATTGAAAATATTCCTAATGTTTTTAACTTATTACTACTTGTGTGTGTATCTGATGCTATAGCACACATGTGGAAGTCCAAGTTCCTTGTTTGCATCTTGCTGAGGAAGGGTCTCCACATATCTGCTGTCTGTGCTCCAGGCTGGCTGGTTGAAAGCATACTGATACACAACACTGCAGCAGCTTTCCTACACAGGTTCCGGGATATTACTCGAGTTGTCAGGCTTGAGCTGCAAGTGCTTCTAGCTGCTAAGCCACCTCATCAGCCTGACAAGACACCCTTTAAAATCATGCTATAATGTGTTACAGTAACAAAGAACTGTGTGTGTGTAAAAGAGTGAGAGAAACAGCAGGCACATGCAGTGGAACACACCCAGAGGTCAGGGCATAACTTTCAGAAATTGGTTTCTTCCACCCTGGGTTCCAAGGATCAAATTCAGGTTACAAGGCTTGTGTAGCAAATGTTTCTACCTGATGAGCCATCTTAGTAGGCCTCAGTAATAATCTTAAACAATATTTATTTTTATTTTGTGTGAATACCTGCATGTGTGGACATGTACCACATACATGTCTGGTGCCTGAGGAAGCCAGAAGGTGTCAGATCCCTAGAACTGGAGTTATAGACAGTTGTTAGCCACCATGTGGGTGCTGGGAATTGAACCTGGGTCCTCTGCAAGAGCAGCCAGTTCTCTTAACTGTTGAGCCATCTCTCAGCCTCTCAGTAATTACTCTTTTTTCAGACAGAGTTTTTCTGTTGTAACTCTGGTTATCCTGGAACTCATTCTGTAGACTAGATTGGCCTTGAACTCAGAGATCCACCTGCCTCTATCTCTTAACTGCTGGTATTCAAGGGGTGCACCACAACTACCCAGCTTCAGTAATTATCCTTAATTAAATAATCCTAACTGAAAAAAAACAAAGAAAAGAAAAAACTAAGCTCTGAAAAGATGGCTCATCAGGTAAAGGTGCTTGCTGACCCTGAGTCTGATCCCTGGAATGCACATGTAGAAAGGATGGAAGGAGGGAACTGACTCCTGTGAACTTTTCTCTGACCTCCACAAGTACACCATGGGGAGCATGCCCCCCCCCACATCCGTGAATGCAAATTAAAACTTAATAACTGAGACTACTCAACTAATACCTCAATAATTTACTAGGAACGCTTCCTATGTTATATGTACTGAAGAAAACTGATCCTCAAACTTTTCTTCTATCATTTATCTATTTTTCTGAATCCCATACTATGGTTTAACTTAAGCTGACTGAATTACTTTTACCTGTGAATGAAATAAATTTGTGACATGCTGTAGTAAGTACTAAAGTCAGGAAGTCTGGGAGATCCTGTATATAATAAGTAAAAAGAGACGACAGCTGCCTATTACATTCATAATATGCACAGTAATACGTTCATAATATGCACATTACAAGGAGAATATGGGACCAGGCATGATGGTGCACACCTTCATCCCAACACTTGGGAGGCAGAAGCATGCGGATCTCTGTGAGCTCGAGGCGAATCTGGTCTACATAGAGTTCAAGGAAAGCTAGAGAGACCCTGTCTCAAAAAACCAAAATAAATAAAAATTAAAACATAAAATAAACCTTTTTTAAAAAGCTGGGCAGCGGTGGTGCACGCCTTTAATCCCAGCACTCAAGAGTGCTGCAGAGGCAGGAGAGCTCTGTGAGTTTAAGGCCAGCATGGTTTACATACTGAGTTCTAGGCAACCAGGGCCACATAATAAGCCCCTACCTTTAAAAGAGAGAAAAGAAAGATAGAAAAAAGGTAGAATTTAGAGCTTGGGGTCATTTATTCACAAAAACTGAAAGCAGGACTCCTGCATCCGTGCGTTCACTCGCTGGTGTGCTCCTAAGGCTCAGTGCAGTTAGCATGCAATGAAAACGTTTCTTAGAAATGCATGTGAATGAGAAAGAAAAGCCATTCAATTTTGAGAAAGGTTCTATATTGGTCTCAGTGCTGAAGGGTTAATATTTCCTCCCAGTATTTCTTTAATAAACAGGCCTTCCGTGTCTGTAACTAACTCTTTTAGAGATCTAAACAAACTGCAGATAGATTCACTTAGTAAAGGGTTATGTAACCATAAAGTAACTAAATCATTAGCTGATGGGGCCCGGAGACATGCTCAGTGGTTAGAGCACTTGTTGTTTCCCAGCACCCACATGGTGGCTCACAGCCATCCATGACTCCAGTTTCAGGGGATGTGACACCCTCTTCCAGCCTCCTCGGGCACCAGAAATGCACATGGTATACATACAGACACATAGGAGAAAGACTCCTAAAGATCACGAGTAGGCTATGCTACAGAGCAACACTCTGTCTTAAAATAGTGATGATGATGATGATGATGATGATGATGATGATGATGATGATGATGCAGCAAATATGTTTCCTTGTAGTTTATCATCTTACCAGGTCTTTCTTTCCCTGTGCCTTTTGACTCAGCAAATTTTTGTATCAAACTTTCAATTGTAGTATTAGTCATATTATTTATAAATTCTTCATGAACCTATTAAAAAAAATAAAGTTTTTTTTTTGCTTGTTTTTGTTTTAAATAACATTACTTTAATTCAGAAAACTACTACAAAGCAATTAAGAAAGTTATACCAGACTTTTTTTTACCTCCCATGATGCCTCCTAACTACGCTTGCAGATTTCTGGAGATCCGCTCCTGGCTACCTTCTCCACTAAGACATCACCTTGTAGGCAGTTTATTGTTGCCATTTTTCATTACTTTAGAGACAGAATTCTTATGATAAATAAAACTTATAAAGACAATGTTTGCATTTTTAGTAGCAAAGGAAAAGGCTTTTCCTCTCCATATCACTAAACACATTCTGAACACTTTCACATTTAAATTTTCTAATTACTGAAGTTGCTACTCTAACCTGAGAGTAGCAACACCTGAAAAGAGAAACTCAGAAGTTGTTAGCGTCCAATTTTAATGAAGAGGACGGCATAGTTAATTCTTAGAAGTAACAACTATTTAAAATAAGCAGTTGTTTAATATAATACTAACTATACGGTTATAATTTATATAGTAATACTGACAAGTACAGTTACAGAGTAACTATATAATTACATAGTACTTAGCTACTTTAAAATAACATGTTAAGGCTGGAGAGACAGCTTAGTGGTGAAGTGCATGAGCTGCTCTCCAGAGGACCCAAGGCCAACCCCTCCGCCCAGTAAGGAGGCTCACAGCACCAATGCCCCCACTTCCAGGACAGCCTGACACCTTCTTGGACTCCAAGCACCTTCACTCATGTGTACATACCCACACACAATTAAAAAGACAATACAAATAATCTTAAAAGTAATAAATCACCATGCTTGGTGATCAATAAAAAATGTGTATATAGTACTATACTCTTCATCTGAAAGAATTCAGTATTGTATATATGGTTTCCAAACAATGCAATAATAAAGAGCTAGAAGTGACCATAAAATTTCATAAACCACTAACATAAAGCAAAAAAAATTACCTGGCCTATTTGTAAATGAATTTCCTTTATAGCATTTGACAAGGATCCTATAATTTCCTTTATGTGAATGAGATGGGTTTCTTCAATATCTTGAAATTTCTGGGTTTGAGATATGAAAAAGTTTTTATTATAAAAATATACATAGATACATACAAATATATACTCTGGAATCAAGAAAAGTTTTAGAACCTATTTCAATACAGGCAACTGAATTAAATGAATTAGCACTATGTTTAAAGTGCTTCGAGATCAATGGACCGACTGAAGTTGATGCTTTAATATCCCATTTTCCTAGACAAATACAAACTCTTTCAGTCTAAAGATGCTACCAGTTAAGCTCTACAATCAGGATTTTTAAAAATTAGGATATCCAGAAGATAACAAATGTATTGCCAAAGCCAGAGAAGAATTTCCGAAACTAAAATCAGACGGTGGCAGAGCAAAGCCTTATTGTGGAACTCTGAAGTCTACAATCTGGCCAGATTCTCACTCAACATGTCTGTCTAACTTCTGAAAAGTTACAGTCTGTGATCAAAGAACCTTGGGAAAGCCTGAGCATCTGTCTCAGCAGTTCTCCGTGGAAGGTGGGAATGCACTAGATCACCTGGGGGTGCATCGCACCAGAGCATGGGTCTCAGGATGCCTGGAGAGTGGCGCAGGTGAGAATGCTCTTGGGAAACATTTCCCAGTATGACAACATCTATTCCCCAGAGAACAGCACTGCTAGCTCAGGCTTTGCAATACTCATGATTAAGAACCCCGAGAAACACTGAAACAATGGAAGCTGCCTCACTCTGCTTACCCCAGAATTTTCTAAACTTCTTCAACTCACAACTTTGAGTGTTCTCCTTCTCTAAAACACAATTGTCAGTTCTGTTGCATAGATTATTGTTTTGTTTGTTTGCTTTTGGTTTGGTCAAATTAAATCAGTTCTAAAGAATGGTCCTAAACGTCCAATCATTTTCCTCTGGTTAAGCTATCAAATTAAATTAGCTCTCCACACATTAATGTCCAAATTTATTCAGCACTGAGTTACTTGATCAGAAATCATTATGATAGATTAATATCTACATTTGTGTGAATCAGTTAGAAAAATGTATCAATAAGGGCAAAACTATAATTTCAGAAGAACTGTACTACAGTTCCCACACTTCACTCAACCTTATTCATGAGGGTGACAGATAACAGAGCGAATCCTCCTGACCAAGCTAATAAAATATCCATCTCAAGGTCCTGAGCTATCTTTAAAACTGAAGAACACCCAGGCATGAGATGCCTCAATGCTTAAGAGCAACACTGCTATTGCAGAGGGCCCAAGTTCAGCTCCCAGCACCCAAGTCAGACGGCTCATAACAGCCTGTAACTCCAGCTCCAGGGGATCTGAAACCCTACTTTCATCTCGATAGACACGAATGTACACACGTAGAAACACACATAAATAAACTAAATCTTTAAAGAAGGAGGGAAACCCAAGGGACATATAATAGGAGAATGATTCTTCTAAGCTCATGATAGAAGAAATGGTCCAGGAAGATGGCTCAGTGGTTAAGAGCACTGGCTGCTCTTCAAGGACCAAGGTTCAGTTCCCAGCACCCACATGGTGGTTCACAACCATCCCTAACTCCAGGAGATCTGTTCTTTCTTACTTCTGCAGGCATCATGCACTCACATGGTACACATACAAACAAGCAGGTAAAACATTAAACATTCACATAAAATAAAATGAATACATCTAATAAGAAATTTTTAAAAAAAGAAATGTCAGAAATTTATTAATATTTTCTCATAAATAGAACCAAAAAAAAAACTGACTCATATAATCAAGAATTCATATGGATGGCTCCCTACTTCCAAAGAAAGTGTGTCTTCATTTCCTTTTAAAATAGCTTTACCACATAAGGTATATATTGAGCTACTTAGAAATGTCTTTTTATTTCTTGTGTGTGTTTTGCCTGCATGCATGTCTGTGTGCTATATGCCTGCTGTGCCTGAAGAGGCCAGAAGAGAGTACTGGTTCCCTAGAACAGGAGTTACAGACAGTTGTGAGCAGCCATGGGGTGGGTGCTGAGACTTGAACCTAAGTCCTCTGAAGAACAACCAGTGCACTTAACCACTAAGCCATATCTTCCGGCCCCTACTGAGAAGTATCTTGAAGCATGAATTCACATATAACTAACTCAATGCATAATTGAGATACTATTCTGAGATTGTGGGATTTTTCTATTAGGATAGAAAAAGCATACTGCTAATGGTAGTACTCAAAATTAGCAACTAACACTCAGAGCAATTCAACAGTAGAATATGAGAATAGACTTAAGTGTTAAAGGATAAATGAATGCATTTTCTTAAACTTTTAAAATTTTTTGTACGAAAGTATGTATGTTCACATTCATGTGTATGAATCCAATGCGTACATGCTACACAGTGCATGTATGTCATAGGACAACCTCAGGTGTCAGTGCTCGCTTTTGACCTTGAGTCAGGGTCTTATCATCAGCTAGCATACGACAGTGAGGTGCCCTGTGAGATTCCTTTCTCCTGTCTCCACTGGGATTATAGAACACACTGAGCCTGGTTTCATGTGGGTTCTGGGGATCTGAACTCTAGTCCTCACTCCTGGGTGCCAAGCACATCATCCACGAAGTCATTCTCCACAGCTCAACGAATACACTTTTTTTAAGCTAATTAAATAAGCTTCCCCCTTATAATGCTCACATTTACTGTTACATTTAAAAAGCATAATCATGTCAGCCACCAAAGATACCCAAAAGCAAGCACTCTAACCCTACAACTCCTTATCCTGCACATGTTGCTCAGAATCTATTTTCACAGTGGAGCAATCTTGCTGTATCTGATAAACAAAAATTTCACATTATGTTTCTAATTTTTAAAATGTCCCATTAACTAAGTGGAAAAAAGCATGAATGTAAAGAGAATGTAAAATGTAAAGTTACATTTTAAACTGACATATAAAAACATAAAGGTCACACATATTAATGGGTTACTATGTAATGTTTTGATACATGTACATATTTCACAAACATATAAACATATCTCCTCAAACATTTATTAATTGTTTTTAATTTTCTTTTCTTATTTTTAGTTTTTTGAGACAGGGTTTCCCTGTTGTAACTCTGGCTGTCCTGGAACTCACTCTGTAGACCAGGCTGGCCTCGAACTCACAGAGATCCTCCCGCTTCTGCCTCCCGAGTGCTGGGGTTAAAGGAGTGTGCCACCATCTCCCGGCCATTTATCAATTCTTGACGGTAAAAACTTGAACACACCAGACTTCCTACCCCTACGTTACTAACTTAGTACTCACTGATCAACTTCCCCTTTCCATCTCCAGTCCTCTGACAGCTACCATTCTACTCTCAGTAAAGTTACAATCAATTTCAACCATTCTTATTCTGTCCCCAGGTGAAGAAACTTAAATCACACACACTTTGAATAAGTACTAGCCATTCAGTACTCTCTCTTCCGGGCCCAGAATCATTGCTCTAGGCCTCTTCACAAGCCTGCCAGAACCAACTTTTAAAATACAGACCGATCATGTCACAAGACTGAGGTGGTCACCACGCCGCCAACTGCTCTCAGGGACAACTGATCATTAGTGTATCCTAGTCTTCACCTATCTGTTAATCTCACTTCTTTTAACTATTTTCTTCTGATTTTTCTCAGTTTTAATTTATGCTTTATTTTCTAGAATATAACATCTACTTTATATTTCTGGATTTTTATACTCACGGACCCAAAGCCTAGTATTGTACTCATTTTTCAAGTCTAAGTTTTATCTCTTGTATTTGTATCTTTAAATTTATTTGTTCTATTGGGGGGGTGTTGCCATGGCTCATATGGAGGTCAGAGGACAACTTGCAGGTACAGAATCTCTACTTCCACCAAACAAACTCCAGGGATTGAACTCTGATGTTAGGCTTGGCAGCAAGCGCCTTTACTCGCTAAACCATCTTGCTAGCCCCAAGTTTCATTCTAAATGTCACTTCTCCAAAAGGAATCTCTCAACTTCCTGATTCTATTTCCTGGAAGCCTAGTCCTTCCCTTTATAACATCTATAAAACTGTGACTTTGTAAGATGCATTTCATGTCTCCCCATCGTCTGTGCTGTCAACTGAATACAGCCTACATCTAGCGCAATACCTTTGGTACAGAGGTAAACACAGACGTGAGTGCCTGCATGCACACATACAAACACATATGGGTTTATATGTCACAACCTTTGGGTTTGTCAGATGTAAGTCATTCACCTCCTCAAGTGAAGAGACAGAAAAAAGAACTAGCAACCAAAGTTGCAGATTTATCAAGACCTCTTTCATATCTAGTAAATGCCCACCAAAAGAAACTATTTTAACTGCTAAGAAAATAAGAATAAACAAAGTATCAATCCTTGTTCTCATATAATTTACATTTCAGCGGGGAAGACACAATAAAGACTGGGAGTGAGGAGCCAGTGCACTTTACCATGCTGTAGTCCCTCAGAAATGGTGGCTAAAATGCTCTACAAAGTCCTACTATTAGCCTTGGGCCTAGAGCTGCAGTACACCGAACAGCACAATCCGGTAAGCCACTGTGATCTGGTCCTCTGCTATCCACCAGATGAAATTAAATTCCTGATGTCTTAAGAGGTACTAGGTGCTAAGAACATAAAACAGTAAGGCAGAGTCGAGTAGAAATGTTATTAGGTAGTACTCATAAAGTGCACCTACCTTAAAAAAAGGCCTGCAACTAGGACTGAAAGAATACGAAATTACATATAATTTATCCCAAGTTAAGAGAACACAAACATTTTCATTGTCTACCTTCCTCCACTAAAATGTAAGTCCTTTGAGAACAGGGCTTTGACATTCTGCTTCCTGCTGCATCTTCAGTACTATATCTTCCACTTTCTTCTTAAGCAGAAGCCATACAGTCAAGACTCAAGCCTGACAACCAGCACTGTCCCCACCACCTGCCAATGCCTTCATTCTCCTCAACCATCCTCAAACATCTCTTCTTATTTGTTTGAATAAAGTTTTATGACACTGCTATAGTCTAAATGTGAAATGTCCTTTACAGGCTCGTGTGTGTGAACACTTGGCCCTGGCTAGCTGAACTGTTTTGGGAGATCATGGAATCCTCTGGACAAATGGGCCTGGCTGGGATATGGAGAAGATAGAGGAGGGCTGGGAAGTCTAGGATGGCTCTACTTCTAGACCAAATTCTGCTTCCTGATCTGTTAAGATGTAAAAATAAATAAATAAATAAAACCTTCGTATTTTCTGTCTTCTCTATTATGAACTTAATCCAGCCCTGTCTCAGGTGTCTGGTCACAGCAATGTGAAAAGTAACTGTTACAACAAGCATCAGCACTCTGGCATGGCTCTCAACCTCTCAAACAAGATGCCAATATAAATCACTACAGCACTAAAATGTTCATTAAAAATTTTCTAATATTAAAAAAAAATCCTATTATTTAATCAATGTACACAAATATAAGCATCCCGTCTTTGACTTAAAGCCTTTAAAATACCAACCTGAGCTGTTTCTGTCATCTTCTGTTCAAAATCAGCTTTTGTTAATGCATACTTTTCCACATAGAGCTTGTAAGTATCTGTAGCTTTCTTAGATTTAACAGCTGCCTGTAACAAAACAAAAGCATTTTTTAAAAGATGTACTTAATCTTATGTGTATGAGTATTTGTCTTCATGTATCTGTCTGGGAACAACATGCATGCCCAGTGCCTGGTAGGGCAGAAGAAGGCATCAGGTCTTCTGGAACCAGAGTTACAGACGGCTGAGACGCCACATGAGTGCTGGGAATCAGACCTGGGTCCTCTGCAAGACCACTCAATACTCTTAACTGCTGAGCCATCTTTCTAGAACAACCCCCAAATGCATATTAAACTGAGGTTAATCATTTTGCTTTATTAATGTAAGGCAGTGGTTCTCATCTTCCCTAGAGCTGTGACCCTTTAATACAGTTCCTCATGTTGTAGTGACCTAAACCATAAAATTATTTTCATTGCTACTTCATAACTGTCATCTTGCTACAGGTTGAGAACTGCTGGTGTAAGGAAATAAGAAGTAAAAATTTAAAATACATTTTAAGAGTTTGGTATGATACACAGCAAACTTTAACCTTTTAGTGCCTGCCTCAATCACTTTCTTTTTGTTATGGGCAGACAATAACTCTGAAATTAAATATGGACTCTTCCTGAAATTGTTTTATGCACTGTTGGGTGAGAGGCTATCCTAGGTCTTTTGTATTGTCTGCAGGTGTTATATTCTGTGGGAGATGTCTGAGTACTTATGATCTGCACATGGTATCAGTAGAACACCTAAGGAGTTCTGAATTAATAAAACACCTGAGCACAGACCTCGGGGTTCCACTGTGATTATGGCACTGGCCATGCCAGACCACTGAGGTCTGGCAGGGTTTGCAATTATAAAAAATGCCTCCTTCTCTCTTGCTGAGCTGTCACAGCAACATAATACTACACTTCTAATGGGATGTATTTCAAAAAATTCAAACACACCCACTTTATAGCCTAGAGCAAGATTGCATAAACATAAGAAATAACCGTGTGAAACTTCCTGACAATGTAAAAAAGTGCACCAGTCAGAAGGCACCTGACACACTTTTCTACAATTGTCTTCCTCCTCGCCCATTAATGCTCAACTATTCCATTTAATGTCTGATTAAAGTCTATAAACCAAACTCAAAATTTAAAAGATTGGTTCGCTATGATAGTTCTGTTTCTAGGCTCTTCCAGTAAGCCAATAAATTTGTTTTAAATTTTTATCTATTCTTCAGGATCTCTTTTACAAGAACCTACTCTGGTAATAATACAGTTTTTAATTTTATCAGTTACCTAATGAAAATACTAAATATTAATAAGAGGGGAACATGAAGTTAAGTTATATAGAACATCTTTTCCTCAAGGACTTGGTCAAATAACCTATGTATGTATAGAAATCAGAAAGAAACAAGACAGCGGAAATCAGTATAAACCTTGGGTGAGACACATCCGGGGAGAGGTATACTAAGAGATGTACTGGGGCAGACACACATCTATAGTCTTCACTGCTATAGACAGTGGTATGCAGGCAATCAAAGTACCAGGCCAAGGAAGTGGGTCTGGGAACAGTAGTCCAGTCTTGGGGGAGGCAAGCAAAGGAAGAAATTCCTGCTGTCTAAAGGCCAGTCAATTTAGAAATAAGAAGATGGGTTTGTGGAATAAAAGTTCAAAGACGAAGGACAAGCTGTAGGGTTTCAATATAGAAACATCTCCATTTCCTTGATGAGATAACAGAATGTCTAATGAGCAACAAACAGTAGGATATGCTAAGGAACCCTATCCTTGGCAAGAACAAAGTTTCGTCAAACTACGGCATGGGAACAGATCAGGTAAATAAGTCTAGATGATTAAAAATATTGCTAAATATTTTTAAATTTACTTTAAATCTAAAGTAATACCAAGAGCCAAGTTATTATTATAAAGCTTTATAACAGGACATTTGTGTAGGGTCAATCAGTGCCAGTATGTAATTATCTTTAGCTTAGTGTTTAGTGTTTCCAGGACAACAACTAGAAACAGGAAAATAGCTTAGCCGTAGGTTGAGACTGGCAAAAGACACACATGGTCTTCTCTAAACAGAGAACCTTGTGTTCTCTAGAATGCAATAAAAATTATGCTAGATACGGTATATGCTTTCCTGCCTTTTTACAAAACATTTATTTATGGTATGTGTGTGCCTGTCACATGTGTGTGAATACCCAGAAAGGCCAAAGGCATCATATCCTCTGAAACCGGAGTACAGGCAGTTTTAAACTGCCCAACGTGGGTGCTAGGAATCCACTTGCAGCCATCTCCCCAGCCCCTTTCCTGCCATCTTAAAGACTACGTAGGGTGCCATTTCACCATGTTCTATAAATAAAACTGGACTTGGAGACAGAAGATTTACATTGCTCTCTTACTCCTAAAACAGGAATAATACCAGCTATTTTTAAGGCTGCAGTGGTGACCCAAAAATAATTAGAAAAAGTGCTTGGGGACTAGTGAGATGGTCGTGGTCAGCAAGTAAAGGTGCTCGCCCCACACCTGACAACTCTGAAGCCCGCATAAGGAAGGAAAGATGATTCCTGCATTCTGTCTTCTGACTTGGGACACAAGCACACTCACACAAAATAAGTAAAAAGAACTTCATGCTTGTGATAGGATCTGACACACAGGCAAATTTACAAAATAACTGTTAACAGCTGTTCTTATGCTTCTAACAAGGAACATAAGAAATACACATCATTAAATTTTGTTATGATATAAAGACTTGTCTAAGATAGTGGCTTGCACTGAGGTACCCATCCCTAAGAACGTGACTAGAATCTGTGACAGTGTACTTTGTTCCTATAGTTTTTAACAACTTTTCTGACTATTTAGCCTCTTGACCCCATCTTCTCTAGTATCTGGCCCTACTCAAATCAACACTTAGATGGAATGCCTGTGTAAAATTTACTAAGTTCCATCCCAGGAACCCTATATAAACAAGTCTGCTAGAATTTGTTTTAGAAAAAAAATCTAATGACATGGTCATCTGGGTTTCTTTTTGGATTCTTCTAACTAAAATTTTAGTTTGTACATGAGCAATCAATAATCTACAGTCCGTGGAGTGGTTTATAGTACCAGCTTAGCTAAATGATGCAGCCTGGCTGGTAACCCTCCTTCCCTTCACAGCTCTTCTGCTATTACATTTTGCTAAATAGTCCATATGTCACATACTAATAAAGACATGATTGAGAAATTTACAATTTAAAAGGAAATTCATAAATTGTGACTATACTTTTTTTTTTTTTTCTGAGACAGGGTTCCTCTTTGCAGTGCTGGCAATCAGTGCCTTGCTCAACCCACATCAGAGAAGCTTCTTCTTGAAATGGATGAGCCACAACTGGACAATATGCAGAGTGAGAGACTTTGGAGAACTAAGTCCTAAATGGATGTCTTCATCAAACCCGTCCCCTGAAGGCTCCGGACTGTATGTGGAGGAGCAGGAAGCTGTAAGAGCCAGAAGTGATGGGTAACTTAAAGGAAACAATGTCTCAAGATGCAACAGGACTGATGCACATATGAAATCAGAGATTGTGGCAGCATGCATGAAACCTGCCCAGGTTCAACAGACAGAGTCCCAGAACTGGGAAAGGGAAATGGACACTGGAAACCATTTGGTACCTGCTGGCAAAGGGAAAATCAACTTTCTCCAGTGGAGTGCCACTGGGTCTATCAACCACACTCCAGGGCAGGCTCCAGGCCCAGGTGTAGGTACCCAACACAAAGTGAACTCCTTGTTTAGTTTTTGTGGGCTTTTTGCTTCATTCGGGCATTTTGTGTCCTATAGTTTTCATTTTCTTTTTTCTTTCTTTTTTTTTTTTTCAAGAAAGAGGGGAAAAAAAAGAACAAAACTGTGTGGACAGGAAAGTGAGGAGGATCTGGGAGGAGTTAGGGAGGAAAAAATATGATTAAAATATATTGTACAAAAAATATTTAAAATTAAAAAATTCAAATTAAAGTGCACACACACAAGGCAAGCGCTCTACCACTGAGGTACATGCCACGACATGATTTTCCCTTTCATGTGTTCTCTACAAAATAATACTCCTCTCTTCCTACAAATCACCATTCTGCCCTCTCTCTAATTCTGGCTCTATACTATTCTATAATGTATTTTAGTTCTCCAAGAAAAGGGAAGCTTCTTGAAGACAGAAGATAACATGTATTTAGTTTTTAACCACATCACAGCATAGCAAGAGGCTAGGAACCAAAACATTTATTTACTACACCATGCAGATTATTATACCATAATCCAACAGCCAATCACAAAATAGATTTGAGCAATCATTTATTTGCAAGCTTATAGCTAAAACAAACTTGTAAATTTGTTTCTATTATATTAAGGAACTGGAAAATTCATAAAATTTCCCAATGAAACATATATGCTGCCACAGACAATGTAATGATGGCTTCTCACAATAGGAATACTGATACCACTATTATAAGCCAACAATAATAAAGCCAACGCCTTAGAGGAACATACTTCACACAGAAGATCTATACTAGGTAATTATGTCTCAATATTAGTACTTAACATTACATGGGAACTTAAGAGGTGGGAGGATGTTCCTCAAACATCATTTCCTCTTCCTCAAATAGTTTCTAGAATTCTAAATAGTTTTGCTACTCAACTCTTCACTTAGAAGGCATAATATTAATTCAGTAAGGGGCTGTACGGGGCTGGCTCGGTTAGTAGAGTTCTTGCCTAGCACACATGACATCCTGGATTCAATCCCAGCACTGAACAAATTGGGAGTTCTGATACAGAACTGTAAATTCCAGTATTCAGGAAGCAGAAGCAGATCAGGAGGACCAGAGTTCAAGATCATCCTTGATTACACAGCCAGTTTGAGGATAGCTTGAGCTACCATTTAGCTGTCCAATCATGCAATCAAGTTTGTCAAAGCAATGGAGTGTCTTCATAAATGCCATGTTACCAACATCAATTGAACATGTACTCTGATGTGCACTCTTTCCCTCAGAGATGTGAGGGAAAAGAAATACCTCCTAACTTTTCACATTTTCCTTTTCTCTGGTACTAAAATCTACATTTATTTAATATTCTTAACCTCAAACTAAGACTACTGAATTTCCTCAATTCTGATTTTGGTTTGAACTACTGACTCTCCAAGCAGTAGCTGCATATTGTTCCCTGGATTTTTTTCATTCCCTTAGAAATTTATATTAAACAAATGAGGGTGACTTTATTTCTCTGCAGTAAGTTCTGGGTAAGGTTGCTTAACACAGGCTCGGTACCCCTGACCTAAGAACGTGAAATTTTTAAGTATACAAACATACCAACAAGTAGAAAAATCCAGTGGGACTTTAGATGCAAAAAATATCTAAAATATTGTGGGTAGTTATCTTTAATATCTATATATAAAGTATAAGCAAAACAATTTAATTAGTAGGATCTAGGTCTTACTACTATCCTATTATACTTATTCACATACTCCAAACCCAGTCAGCCATACTGGTGCTTACCATCAATCCTAGCACTGGGAGGCAGAGGCAGATGGATCGCTTAAGTTCAAGTCCAGCCTGGTCTAGTGAGTTGTAGGTGAGCCAGTGCAACATAGTGAAACTGTTTTAAAAGTATAATATCATTAACATTATTAACAATAATTATAAATACCCCAAATCTGGAAAAGATACAAAAATCTGAAAAAGTTCTAGTTCCAAGCATTTTTGATAAAAAGTATTCAAGGTGTCCTATCTTCCAAATTATTTCTTTAACTATAACTTCAACTCTGTTGCTTTAAAAAAAAAAAAAAAAAAAAAAAAAAAAACTTTAGTATTTTTTTTCATTTCACGTTTTCATGTTAGCTGGGTTTTATCCAATAAATCATGTTTCATCATGCTCCCATTAATTTCTTAGCACTCTCTAACATGATTTATATTCACTTACTTCTTTGCACAACCTAACACAAACATTTATTTTTGTTGATGCTTTTTAAATTTAAAAATTTAAATTTACCCACTGAGAATTCTTATTCCAATTACTAAATGGTTTAGTGGCCTGCCTCAATATTAGATCTCTTCTGTGTTCTAGAGTTTACTTGTCTGCTCATTCCCAATGAGAGGTTTTCCTCTTCTCTCTTTCCCTGGCCATGAGACAGGAAGAACAGCTCACAGGGTGCAGGCGAGTAGTATACCCTCCACATGCGTTGTGCTTCTGCATTCACACACAACCATCTAGTTTTCAGGTTATCCACGGCCAGCTTGCCAAGATCCAATTTAATATTTGTTTTTAAAAGACACTTTTAAAATACTTTCCTGTTAGAATATTAGGAATATGCCCAAAGTCATAAACTAACTCTACAGGCTGCCTCTGGGTCAGGACTATGAACCTACAGTCGGTGTCTACAGACTGCCTCTGGGTCAGGACTATGAACCTACAGTCGGTGTCTACAGGCTGCCTCTGGGTCAGGACTATGCACCCACAGTTTGTATCTCTAAGACCCATTTCTGAGAGTCCCTGGGCTTAGACCGCAGTCTAAGGACCTTTGTTTCAGTTTCACGGCTTCAGCAGTGAGCCAGGTTCTTTATGCCTCATCTAAGTTAGGAACTTCTGTTCCCCTTTGTCGTGTAAGAGCCAAATTCCATCTCCTACCTTAGAAGTTTGAGTCCAGCAAGTTTTGATTACAATCTTTTCATGCCATGTTGGGCTTCTAATACCCAAAGACAATACTCTTCCTTTGTATTCTGTTAAGTGGCTTTTGTTTTAATATTTTATTTAAAATTGCTGTATCTGAAACACAAGGTTTTCAAACTATAAATTTAATTGCACCTCATCTTTCTCTTACTTCCCAATTTTTATTTATTAAATAAACTTTAAAGGAGCTTACTACTCCAAATTCTATCAGCTTTTTATTTCTCATCAAGCTTTTACCTGAAAGCATATGTTTGTTTTTCTAGCTAGGTATGTTAAATACTTTTACAAATTCCTCAAAATTATTTCTAAATGAGATATGCATCAAATAAAATGAATGGTTTAGAGGAAAGAAAAAAAGACCTACTTTCAATTAAAACAGAATGGGGGAAAGGGTTGTGGTCCACTACAATGCAACAAAAATTTGGTCAGTCACCAACAACATATACTTAAGTTATCTTCAATTGACTGTGTTTTTCTAAATACACTAAATGATCCCATCAACTATCTTACTAGTAAGTATCCAGGGATTGGGAGACGGCTCAGTAAAGCTCCTGCAGAGGAAGCATAAAGACTTGCGTTCAGGTCCCCAGCATCCATACAAAGCTAAGCACGGTGGAGCACTTCTGTAACCCTGGTAGTGAGGACTTCAGGGACCGAGGGCCTCCTCAGCAGTCTGCTCAGCTAGTCCCGGCTGCATTAAGAGACCCTGACTCAAAAAATCAGGGAGAGTGGCAGAAGAGGACAGAGTGACCTCTGACCTCCACCTGTGCATGCACATGCTTACATACACCACACACATATACACATACAAAAAAGAATATACTTTGGAAGTATAGAGATACTTTTACTATAAGTAACTTTTCTAGGCTGGGCAATCGTGGTGTATACCCTTAATCCCAGCACTCAGGAGGTAGAGACAGGTGGATCTCTGTGAGTTCGAGGCCAGCCTGGTCTAAAGAGTGAGTTCCAAGACAGCCAGAGTAAACAAAAAAAAAAAAAAAAACAAAAAAAAAAATTACCTTTTCTATTTCTCTTTGCGTAGCCCCTTCCTTTTTCAGACGTTCTTGTTCTACACACTTGGCATTGTAATTTTCCTTAGACTTCTGGAGGGCCTGAGTTATGTTTTGAATGGCTTGGACTGCTTCCAGAGTCCCTGCAACTTCTTCTTTAGTCTGTTTGGTAAGACATGGTTCAATAAAATGAGCTCTAGAGCACTTACCATGTAATCATTCAGTCCTTTAACAAGAAAGAAGTTACCTTCTTATGAGATTTTACTTGTTCCTCTCCATACTTCTGAACTTCCTTTATTAATTCCTGTAATTTTCTAACAAGATCCAAATGACAATTTGCTAGTTTCTCTGTAGATGTTTTGAATACATCCCACACTGGTGCAAATGTTCTAAGGGAAAGCACAATATGGGGATAATTTATTAAGAGAAAAGGAGCAGTGAGACGGCTCAGAAGTAAAAGCCAGCTTGCCATTACACCCGATGACAGCTCACTCCCCTGAGCCGCCATGGGAAGAGAACTGACTTCCAAAAGCTGTCCTCGTGTGCACCTCATGCTCTTATCACATGTGCCACAGCACAGGTGTGTCCAGCCGTGCACACACTATCACCACATACCACAATAAAAAGTAAAACAGAAAGAGAAAGGTTAACGCTCTAAATTGAACCCAATGGAATTAATAATGCTATATACAACATTTTCCTTAGGTAAAAAATGAAATTAAAATAACAAAATGACCCATAGATTATGATCTGTCCTTGGTTAATTTTATGTCACAGGTCTTCATAGTACCTCCCATTTGATTGCATTTTCTGAATTGATTGGGTTATACAGACACATCACGAGCCTGTCTGTGATCAACTAGTGTTAAAAGTTAACTTTTCAAACTTTCGAACTACTAGTAACTCACTGATGCTTCATCAAAAATAAAGTTTCTCTGGGATTGGAGACATAGCTCAATGACTGAGTGCTTACCTCATATAAGAGACACTGGATTTAACCCTCAAAGTCACAATAATAAAGGTAACAACAATAAAACCTTCGCTTCTGAATTTAAATAATTTAAATTTAAATAAGCAAAACTTCCTTTGGTAATTTAAATAAGCAAAAATCAATTTTTACATGGGATTTGTTTTGTGCCTTCAATAATTACACACGAATTATTTAACAACAACAATCTGAAATTTTTACCTGAGCTTTGCAATTGTTCCTGTGTACTCAAATCAACAGTAAAGATTTAAAACGGTCAGCAGGCTCAAATACATCCGAAGACTTACACAGTTACCATCCTTTGGATAGCACTAAGATGTCTATGGTTAGTTTAAACAAGGCTGTTCAGTGGACAGTCTTCTAAGGATAGTTAGTTCTGTACTCAAGTACTTGCTTTAAAAGTCTCTACAATAAAGCTTCTAATAGAACAAATAGCATCGCAGCCTCTGAGGCAGAGGGTCGAGAATACAGTGACTTGTAACGTGCACTCTTGGCCAGCTGCTTAATTCCTAACCAACAGAAAAGTTAGCTTAAACAATCATGATATGCAATCATAAAGAAGTTCAGAGGTTGGTTAAACTCTTTAGGCTAGGACTGTTCTGATTAGATCTTATCTTACTTTGAAATTTAATCAACAATAAATATGATAGTGGTTACATGGAAATTTTCAAGAGAAAAAAATACCTGAAAATACATGGACTCCATTTCCTATAAGCCTGATATTCACTAGTCAGGAATTGACAAGGCAGGTAAGACAGTGTGCCTTTACCTACAAATTCTTTACACTGAAAACGGATTCAATACAATTTCTCTAAAACTACATTTCTTGAGGCCAACAAGATGGCCTGGCAGGTGAAGGTGCTTGGTATGAAAGCCCAATAGCTTAGGTTCAGTCCTTGGAACCCATGTAAAGGTAGAAAGAAGAGAAGTCCACAAAGGTGCCCTCCCCCTACCATCCTATCTGCCTACACGCAAGTATTTTTCAATTTGTATTTATGTGTACAGGTGCTTTGCCTGTGTGTATGTCTACACACTGTGTGTGAGTGTCTGGTGCCCAAGAAGGCCAGAAGGCACTGAGGCCCCTGGAACTGGATGATTGTGGGCCACCATGTGGGTGCTAAGAATTGAACCTGGATCCTCTGGAAGAGCATCAAAACCTCTTAACCACTGAGCCATCTCTCCAGTTCCACAAATTAAAAAATTTAAAATAAAATTTTATTTTAAACTTTTATTATTTTTTTTAAAAAGGTGCAAATTAAAGGGGGGGAACCACACATGAAATCAATCAGACCCAAAGACACAACTCTGAACTTAGGGTAGTCAGCTGAAAGAGAGGCTGTGCAGCTTTACGCTGGAGTCTACACTTTCAGAACTGAGTGTGTTTTTATGCACTTACCCATCACCAAAACCAAAAACTCCATGGTAGAATCAGAACTAAAAAGACAATTAGCTTTATCCTTTTTAATAAGCCATGCTCAGTGTTTCTATTTGGTCCTTCTTCGTCCAATATTTAGCCTTTCTTGTCTTCTCTTCTACATGTTATTGTATACGCACATGTACATTTATTTACACACATACACACAGATATAAGTTATTGGCTAGGTTCTGCATAAGGGAGAATGTGTAATTTTTACAAATTCATTTAAGAAATTTCAAATACTACTGGGCAGTCGTGGTGCACGCCTTTAATCCCAGCACTCGGGAGGCAGAGGCAGGAGGATCTCTGTGAGTTCGAGGCCAGTCTGGTCTGCAGAGTGAGTTCCAGGACAGCCAGAGTTACAACAGAGAAACCCTTGTCTCCAAAAAACAAAACAAAAAACCAAAACAAAAATATTCAAATACTATTAAATTCTTAAGTTTAATACAGCTCTGGAAAAGCAGCCAGTGCTCTTAACTGCTGAGCCGCCTCTCCAGCACTTAACACTTTTTAAAACACAGACTCACTTGTAAATTGGATCATTTATATAGGCCCTCTGATTAGTAATGAGATATATACATACACACACACACACATTAGATTTTGTATTACATTTCAAGAGACAGATTTATCAGAATCCTAAATACAGATGAATCTTTTACTATAACCATCCCCCAAACTCTTGTTAGACTAATATACATTCAGCCAGCCGTTCTTCAACTTTAACCATTCCTACTGGAGTGGATATAGTTTATATTATATAATTATTCTTTCCACAGGTATTACAGCTGTGTGTTTTCATTACAAATAAAATCTTATTTTTATTTTATAAAGAATATAAATTTTTCAAAGGAAGATTTAGTAAGTCTATTAAACAATAGGAGAAATTTTTAAATGATTTTCATCAGTTAAATGAAGTTTATCTTCTAGTGAATTGCTATTGCTACTGCTACTGTTTTAATTTTAAGATAGGGTCTCACTATGTAGCTCAGACTTGCCTCAAACTTGAGATCTTCCTGTCTCAGCCTCCTGAGTGCTGAGATTCCAGATCATATCACCTAAATTACCCTAGGTAATTTAAGTGAGTTTTTAAAGATCACTGCTAAAGTGCAACAAAATGTAAAGGAACTTCCAGAAACTAGAATACTCTACATGTATGTAATTGCAATCTCAAAACTTAACTATACTGAATGATTACATTGAAAAAGTTAGTTTTATGAGGCCTTAATCTTAGACAAAGAACTCCCGGCAATTAAGAAATGTTGAGAGTGGGAGAGAGAGTCTTCCCTACAGAAGAGCTCCTCAATTGGTTATCCAATACCAAAGAGTCAGCCCTGAGACCATGTACACATCATTAAGTGCTGGGCAGGTTTTATTTATATTTTCATATACACACATACAAATATATGCAACGACAATTAAAGAACTAGAGGCCATGAATTTGAGAGCAAAGGAGGGTATAGATGGGAAGGGTTGAGGGAGGAAGGGGAAGGGGGAAAATGATGTGACTGTATTTTAATTTCCGTTTTCTTTCTTTTCTTTCTTTTTTTTTTTTTTTTGGTTTTTCGAGACAGGGTTTCTCTGTATAGCCCTGGCTGTCCTAGAATTCACTCTGTAGATGAAGCTGGCCTCGATCTCACAGAGATCCACCTGCCTCTGCCTCCTGAGGAATTTAAATGGAATTTAAATTGTGCGCCACCACCAACTGGCTTCAAAATTTTTTTTAAAGTTTCATTACCTTTTACCCATGATTCAGTAACTTCAATGACATGTTCTACCAGGAACATATTCATATGAAATAAACATTTTAAATAAGTGCATAATACACTCAGTCACATGCTAGGTGGTATTTGTTCATAACTAATCATATGTGCAACAACAGACAACAGTGGCACCGTAATCTCATCACCGAGTGGAATCAAGGCCATTTAGTTTTTGTAAATATATCTATGCTGCTTACAAATGACAATATTGCCTCACTCATTTCTAAAATGTATTAGCAGTAAGCGATATATGACTGAATATAATTATACTTACAAACTATCAGATTCTTAATAGGAACTTAATAGTCTCAAGAACTTCGTCTTGATAAACATTGGAAAAATAGCCAGAAATTAACTCACCCAAGTTGTGAATAATTGCTTGCAGATTTTGCTAATTTTGTCATTGATCTGGAATATGCCTCTTCTATGGTAGCTCTGTGAAATTAAATTGCTCCATTATAACAACTATTATTTGGTGATCAAAACATAGCAAAGTTACAAAAATATAATAAAAATACAGAAATGAGAGCATGCCTCAAAATAAATGTTAAATCATCAGGGAGGCCCAGAGGATGTCTGAAATCATGGACAGTATTAAGCTCTACAGTGATGGTTGGGATGTGTAGTGTTCCCCCCAAAACAGCTCCTGTGTTGAAGGTTTGTTTCCCAGTTGGTTAGACAATCACTGCCCTAAGCAGTGGGTTAATCCTTGGTGGACTCATCATCTGGTGACATCATTGGGAGGTGGTGAAAATCAAATGGTGGGGCCCACTTGGAGGAAGTGCGCATCCTGGGAGGACAGACCTTGCTCCTAGTCCCCTGTTTATCTGGCTCTGTGCTTCCTGGACATCATAAAGTAAGCAGCTCCTGCTAGACTGTCTCACTGTTGTGATAGTTGGTCTTGCCCAGGCTCAAAGCAATGCATCTCATGGGCTAACACCCTTGAAACTGTTAGCCAAAATATATCTTTTCTTTCATATATTGCTTTCCTCAAGTATTTTGTCATGACAATAACCAAGTATGAATAATAACTTGCCCTATACATACATCTATGATAAAATTTTAATTTATAAATCTGGCAAAATGATAGTAAAATAATTACTGTCACAACAACAAAACTAGTAGAGCCATGCATGGTGACACATGGTGACACATACCTATATCCCTGCACTGGGGAGATCAAGGCAGGAAATCACAAGTTCAAGGCCAGTACACAGATGACTTTAATAATCCAGCCTGAGCTACAGGATGAGCCCCTGTACTTGACATACTCAACAGTTTCATTTTTGTTCAACACTGTGATATATATTTAAAATAATGAACCTGGACCTGTGAGATGGCTCCATGGGTGGATCTACCTCACCAAGCCTGAAAACCTAAATCCAACCCTGGAACCCCCACAAGGTGTCCTCTAACCTCAGCCCACACATGTGCACTCCCATGCACACAAAACAAAAAAGGGTGGAATAAAAACAACCTTTAAAAGATGAGTCTTATGACAAAACTAAGTATGAGTCACCAGCAATTCTGAGGTCCTGAGTTTCAGAATTTATTTTGTGATTAGGGCTAAGACATTAAGTATTTCACATCAGAAAACATTTATATAACTACTCTCAGCATGAAGATTTTAGGCTAAGAAACCAATCGAAGTCATTAAACTCAAAATTTAAAACACACAATTTAGTAATGTTACATATAAAATAAATACTGGTGTGAGATAAACACAAATTGTCCCTTTACCTTCTCCATAACTTCCCCGGCCCCTCTCTGGTGTGTGCTAACGCTATAGTGGGATCGTCTGAACCATCCCTGTCATTTACCCACTGCGATGGGCTCCCTTGCACTAATACCCAACTCTCCCACCCACATCACCTCAACTCCAAACTTCTACACTCTTCTTCAAATTCTTCCTAGTCACACAAAAACAACTGCCTAGAAAGTATTAAGAGAAATGTCCCCTCACTGGAAGCACCGTGATTTTATTCTGCTCCTTTAATCATGCATGTGCCAGGCATGAAGGCACACACTTACAATCTCATCTATTCAGTAGGCTGAGACAGATCATAAATAAAGTCAGCCTGGGAAACACAGCAAGACAATACCTCAGACAGACGGACAATAACAAAAAAATTAATTATTCTATATTTTTAAATAATGCTATGAGTAGTACTTTGATCATCTTTAAAAAGCTAATACAAGAATATTAGGATCTTAATGGTTAAGTTTAGCTAGAAAAACACAGGGCTAGAGAGATGGTTCAGCAGTTAAGAGTACTAGCTCCTCTTACAGAAGCCCTGGGATCGGTCCCCAGCACCCACACAGTGGCCACAACCATCTCTAACTCCAGTTCCAGGGATCTGCTGTCCTCTTTTGGTCTCCGTGGGCATTGTGCATTGATGATACACATATATGCAGGCAAAAGATCCACATATAAAAACAGAAAATGTAAAAAAAAGAAGGAAGGAATGGAGGGATGAAGGCAAGGAGAGAGGCAAGCATCAAAGTATCTACGAATTAGGACTGGGAATTTGATGCCAAAGCAATGTACGGAAAGCAGTTAGAAAAGCATGGGCCTCGGAAGTAGCTGTGAGTGGGCACATGAGGCGGGGTATGAATGAAGGGAAAGCATTTCGGAACTAATGAGACAGTTTAAGCATCAGCAAGGCTGTCCCAAGAAGAGAATCATGTATATTAGGCAGCTTTTTCCTTTGGGACACCTAAAAAAGCAGCTAAAAAACTGAGTGACAAGTAAAACAGGGTTTTTCATGGACAAAAACTTAGAGTTAAGGAAATCATGCATGACCTCATTATGAATGGAGGAAATGTAACATCTGTGAATCTAGTATTGGCTTTGTAAGAATTCAGGGCTAGCTGTGGATTAAAAGGCACGCTTTTAATCCCAGCATTGGTGGCAGAGGTAGGCAGATCTCTGTGGCAGAGGCCAACCTGGTAGTGAGTTCCAGAACAGCCAGAACTACATAGTGAGAACCGGTCTCAAAATAAATAAATAGATAGACAGATAGATAACAAAAGCCAAACAAATAAGTTAAAGGGAGGACTGGAAAGATGGTTCTCTAGTTAAGAGCATGGGCTGTTCTTCCAAGGCCCAGGTTTGATTCCCAGCAGGACCCAGGTTTGATTCCTAGCACCCACATGGCAGCTTACAGCCAGCTATCTGTAACTGCAATCCCATGGGATCCAATGCCCTTTTCTGGAGCCTCCTCAAGTGCCAGTATGTATGTGATGCAGATGCACGTACACACAAAACACCCATATACATTAAAAAAATAATTAAAAAATTAGCAAGAAAAAAGGCACAACAATGATATATAAGTATGTATTTCCATAATAAATGTTTTGAAAAGCGAAAAATCAGCCAGATGTGGTAGCACATGTCTGTAATCCTAACACTTAGTAGGCCAAGGGAAAAGGATTGCCATGAGTTCAAGGCCAGCCTTGGCTACATGGAGAGGACCAAGACCAGTTAGGGTTTATACATCAAGACCTTAACTCAAGAAATTAAAAGTTTTTTTTTAAAGAAAGGGGTGGATAAGATGGCCTTGCCACTAAGGCTGATGACCCACAGGATGTGGGAGAGAGCCAGTCCTGCAAATTGTCCTCTGACCTCAAGACAGGAAGATGTGATGCTCTAAGGTTGCAAATGTTCAGAAAAACACCAGAAGTAACAATAGGCATTACATACTAATAGGACAAGGAACCTTTGTTGTAATACCTAAAATAATCATGAAACCAATAGAAGAAAAAAAGATCTTAAAAGAAGCCAAAGCAGACAACAAACTGAAGAAAAAAACACGAAAACAAACTATAATACTGAGATTGTCAAATTATAGCTCCACTAAATAAGTACAGGAGATAGAACAGAAAGAACAAAACATTCAAAAAGATGACACAAGAAACCAACCAACCCTGCCCTTGTGGGCTTTATTCAGACAATAACAACGGCTAAATGCTGAGGTACAATAGGACACTGTCGCATAAGTAAAACAAAACCACAGAAACAATACAAATGAGTAATTACAAGATGCTAGAAACACTGCAAGAGATCACAATAGGTGTTTTACCCTAGTCACAGAGACCAGGAAGGGTAGGATAAGTGAGCACCTTGCAAAACTCTGAAAAATAAAAAAGCATTAACTAATGTAAAGAGAAACAGGCAAATATAATGCCCAGAGTGGAGGAAACCTGTTCAAGACTGGAATCTCAGAATGGAAATAAGGAGGAACCTGGTGCGAGCTAAGACAATGTAGGCTTATTTTAACAGAAATGGAAAACCCTTGAAATGGTTAAATAAGAAATCAACAAACTGGTCTGTAGCTCAAAAATAAAAATAAAAACAAACAAAAAAATCCTTCTAATGAGCCAGGTGGTGGTCACACAGACTTTAATGCCCACACTCTGGAGGCAGAGGCTGGTGGATCTCTGAGTTTCGGGCCATTCTGGTTTACAGAGTGAGTTCCAAGACAGGCAAGACTACACAGAGAAACTGTCTCTAAGGAAACCTAAAACAAAAGAACAAAAATACCTACAACACAGAGAATGAGCTATAGAAAAAGAATCAACGCAGATAAACCAGTTAGGAGCAACTGCTGACATTCAGGCAAAAATACAAATAGAGTCAAGATAATGAAACTGCAGGTTCATCCTTTACAAGTGCTTACTCAGTGAGTGCCAAATGCTCTAATAAACACAGAAACCAGAGTACACACAAATAAATAAAATAAAATAAAATAAAACCTCCACCACTGAGCACTTCCGTTCTAGTAGGAAGAGTCATGCCTGGCGTAGTGGCACAGGCCTTCAATCCCAGCACTTGGAGGCAGTGGTAGGTGGCTCTCTGTGAGTCTGAGGCCAGTCTGATCTACTGAGTGAGTCCCAGGACAGCCAGAGGTACACAGTGAGTCTCTGTCTTGAAAAAAACGAAACAAACAAGGAGTCAAATATCAAGCACGATTATAAATATGAAGGAGAGGTTACCTAACTGCCCACAGAATCAGAAGGAACTGTATTCCAGGTAAAGAATCACCCTGCATGTGCTTGACTCCGTGACTGACATAAATAGAGGTCTCACGGTAGATAGTGACAGCAGTAAGAAAGTGCTGGGAAGAGGGAAGTCCAGGAGATGAGTCAGAGATACTGGCTTTCCTTTATTCCTGCTGATGCTGATTCCAGGAAGGACAGCCCTTTACCCAGAGCTCCAGGTATGAGATTCCCTCTCCAGGAGACAGGCGGAAACCTGAAAACTAGTTCCTGTAAAATCATTATATCCCAATTCCTACGTATCATTTATATTCCCCTTCCTCTAAACTTCGTGAAAGAAGGTGTATATTTGCAACTGTATCTTCAGAATGCCATCAAGTGCCTGGCACAAAGCCAACATGAGATAGCTATGTTGTTGAAAAAATAAATGAACAAATAGAACATAATATTTAAAAGCCAAAAGTCCCTATATAATCTAAAGATTTTAAATGAGTTCATTAAAAAAAAAAAAAAAAAACAAATACAAAAAAAGCAAACAAAAACACAGTAAAGCAGAGCTAGTCATAAAGCAGCTCTAAGGAGCAGCATCAACAAGCCAGACAGGTAGCACAGGCCTGTTGTCCAGCCTTGGGGAGGCTGAAGCAGAAGAGTCCAGGTCCCCTTTAGCTACACAGAGAAGTCGCCAGCCTGAGCTAATTCAGACTTTGGCTATTCTGGGTGGTGGGAGTGGAGGCAGGGGCCAGCATGGTGGCATTGGCCTTCAATTCTAGCACTCAGATGGCAGAGGCAGGCATAGGCAGGCTAGTCTGGTTTGCATAGTGAGCTCTAGACTAGCAGAGCACAGTGAGACCTTGCCTCAAAAAAAACAAATAAAAGTGGGATAGTGAGTCCAAGTACAAAAGTAACTTTGTCACCATCAAGTTATACTGACTTCTAATAACTTTTAAATTGACTATTATATTCTAAAAGTTGAAAGAAAAATCACATTTTATAAATTTATAGCATTCAAAACAACAAGACTTCAATAAAACTTATAATGCACAACTAAATTGAGCTTGGGAGAGTCCTTTCAAATTATTTTGGCATATTTGCTTAAGGAAATGACAATGTTTCATCCTGTGAAATTCTTGTTTTATAACATGTTCAGTGTAAAGTGTATAAATATAAAGCAGTTGTTTGCCAACCAGGGCATCAACAATGCTACTCTGAGCCATTTTGTCAGCTCTCAGTGTAGACATGATACAAGTTTGTAAAACATTCCTTTAAATTATAATTATATTATGTTTTTAAAAAGTAAACTTGTATTACTCAATTCCAGCTAAAATTTTTGCAACTATTTACATTCTAAAATTTAAACTGGTAAGTTCTTAAGCCACTTATAAAAACACATACCTTTCTCTTACAAAGTCTGCCAGCTCTTTAGTTGATATCTGCCCATGTTTCATGTTATGGTAGAGAACATCAAAGCCATTATTCTTCTCCCCCTAAAATTCAAAAGATAAACAAAAACAGACATAAAAAATTTGAAAAAATACAATAGTGCTACATTAATTATTATATAATTCTTATGTTCTGGAAAGTCATTTTTCCTTAAGCTATCAACTGTTAAATGACATACTTTCAAAGCGATTCCATACCTTTGATAGCATTTACAATTTATTATATACATGCGTTCTACAAACATGCAAAACTCTACAATCAATGAAATGAAATCTGGAACTTTAAAAACACACAGCATAATTTAGGAAATATAAACATGGACCTTCTAAAATAGATTATAAAACCCCATTATACATATCAAGAAACTATGGATTATTTAACTAAGAGTTTACACAATAACTAAATTCTAGTTCATCGTGGTAGAGCATACCTTTAATCTAAGCAGTGGAAGGTAGAGGGAGGAGGATCTCTGTGAGTTCAAGGTCAGTCTGGTCAACATAAGAAAGTTCTAGGCTAGCCATAACTATAACAAAACCTTGTTACAAAAAAAAAGAAAAAGAAAACAAACCTAAATAAACACATAAATAAAATAACTAAATCCTGCCTTTGTCAGAATGGCATACTAACAACATAAGCTTTGAACATCACAAAATATTTTAAATTCCTATTCAAATTTTCAATAAACTTAACTTGAAAAAAAGCATAAACTTTTTAAATGACTTATTTTTATTTTATGTACACTGGTGTTTTGTCTGCATGTATGTCTGTTCCCCCCTGAAACTGGAGTAACAGACAGTTGTGAGCTGCCATGTGGGTACTAGGAATTGAACCTGGGTCCTTTAGAGAGCACTTCTTAACTGCTGATCCATCTCTCCAACCCCAAGATTTTTATTTCCTTAAAGATAAGAAAGGAAAGATAAGAAACAGGCTATTGCTTTATCTCCAACTAATGGGCTATTAAAAGAATCACACAAATAGATAATTCAGAAAATCTTTATGTTGTTTAACCCTGTAAGTTCTACATTATTAAGTCATCACAAAGAAAATACCAAAAATGTCCATTTAACCTGTAAAATAAGGACCAATAAACTAAGCTTAACAACTCCCATATTTATGGTTTATGTTTTTAATTTTCTTGAATGAAAATAAAATGAAGAATTAAATGTATTTGTAGAATATAAAAGCAATACCATAAACAAGTATCACAAGATCGGAAATGTTTTCAACAGCTCCCCAAAAACAGGAAACAGGAACTTCAAATCAAGCTGAAGTAATCTCTAATAAAGTCCTAGCTTGTAAACATCAAGTTCTTTGCCACACATACAACAAATGAAAATGTCTTATTTGTAATAATATAAATACTATCATTTATATTTTGAACATCCATTTTTATCTATTAAGAAAAATTCAAATTTACAGCCTCCTATGAATCCAACATTTCCACTGGGCTTAAAAGGTTTTCATATTTGAGAATGTATTATCTAACTTTAGATTTTTGTAGGTTTTTTTTTTTTACTTTTGCTTTTTTTCACACCATTTTTCCAGTCAAAATAAGAATATTCTTTCAGCTAGCCATTATCAGTCTGTACCAGCAAAAGTAATATCATCATGCAGATTTAATAGTAAGAGACAAAAAGCAAAGGATCTAAATCTTCCAAGGGATTCCATCATTTGAATATAACACACAAACTACCCACCTGAGCTTTAAACCTTTAAATACAGAGACAAAAATATTGAAATACAAAACCACAAAAACCCAAGTCTGAGGATCTATGCACCAGGGTTCTTATGTGCACATCATACAAGTGAGGTTACCTGAGTCCTCAATGTACATTATAAATATGAAAAGGGTAGCCAGGAGTACAGGTGGGTACAAGACCTTTGGTTCAAACTCTAGCCAGCCACTCCAAATGTATGTGTGTGTGTGTGTGTACATATTTAAAGGGAAAATCAGAGTTGGGAGCAAAGGGCTAATACCAACAAATATACAGATTATTATGATAAATATTTGCTAGACTCAAAAGGAAAATAATAAAAACTCTCATTCTGTAAAGTAAACAGGAATTTGGAGACCATCTAGTAAGCCCCTGAACAACACAGCACCTAAGCATTCAGCAAGGCAATGCTCATGGGTAGAAAGAACTCTTGCCTACTATGCATTAAGCCCTGGGGTTTGATCTAGTCACCAATAAAAACAAAAAAACTCAGCCAGATGTGGTGATGTTGGCTTAGGTTCCCACCTCTGGGGTGGCTGGAGCAGAAGGGTCTCTACCCAAAGCCAACTGTGCTGCATAATGAAACTCTGTCTCAAAAAAAAGTAAATAAAATAAAAATAAAAAGGCTGAATTACATTCAGAGTCTACACTCCAAATGAAAAGCCCTTGAAGTGGACCAGAGTGATGGCTTGGTGGGTAAGAGTACTTGCTTTGCAAGTGTAAGGACCTCAGTTTGAATCTCCAACACCCATGTAACAAGCCAGAATAGCTGTACATGTGTATAGCTCCAGCACTAGCAGACAAGGAAAGATGAATCCCCAGAGCTGCTATCCAGCCTAGCCAAAATGGTAAGCTTCTGGTTCAGCAAGAAACATCTCAAAACAATAAGGAGGAGAGCAAAAGAGGAAGACACCCAATGCTCCCCTTGACCTCTGCATTTATACATACAGGCATACATACATACACACTAATGTAAATTCACCTTAACCCCCCCCACACACACACACACAAACACACACACCCTTGAAGAACAAACTACTTATTTGGGAAAGTCAAATATCTGAACAGCCTATTACTTAGGAAGTCCCAACAGAACAAATGAGGTTCATTTACTAGTTGCTATACAACACAGTAATGCTACCTTGAGATCAGTTCTGTTTACTTCATCCCTAGATCCTCTCTTAAAATACAAAACATCCTAGTAGACAGAAATGCAGAAAGGGCCTTAAAAGTACTAAGGGTTAAACCTTCCATTTACCATTTTACCCTACTTGAAAATTCATTGGTGGCAAAGGGATCCTGATAGCAGGATAGAAAGACGGGCATTAGCGCCTATGCCAGGGCGAGTACTGGATCATGGCACATCATGTGGCTTTTAAAATGGTGGATCCTGGCACACTGGTTGATCCCCAAGATGGGAAAACCCACCAAGGCAGTGCCTGCTTCCCCATCTATATGGAAACCTCCTTCAACAACATTGGCGAAATGGATAGACTAAGTCTAGAGATGACTGATCTGTCCTGACCTTGCCCCCACCTCCCAAAGAAGCTTTAAGTAGGCTGACTGAAGTATCTAGCATGGACCAAAGCGATTGGACCTCTCCCTTATGCAACACCCTGCTTCCTCTATAAAAGCCCTGCCTTTTTTCAAAATAAAGTCCTTCTGCACCACAAGGCTGGTCTCCAGAGTCTGAGTTTCTTGGACTAGTGACTCTGCTGCCATCCACCACCTCGAGGACACCCCTGTTTCCAAGACTACAGAAATTCATTGCTTTTTCTCTTGTCAAAATGTAGTGCTGTTAGATGTAGTGGCACATGCCTTTAGTCCCAGCATTGGGGAGGCAGAGACACATATATCTCTGCAAGTTTTGAGGCCAGTCTGGTCTATATAGTGAATTCCGGGCCAGCCAGAATGTCACAGTAAGAACCTGTCTTCAAAAAGAAAAATAGTGCTCCAGATGACTCTAAGTGTCAGTTTCTTTAATTTTTTAATATCACAAGCCTATTAATACAACATTTATGATCATGAACTTTCACTGTTAGAAACTAAACAAAAATTTAAATAGTTCAATGGCTCTATATATACAAAGAATACATATATATGCATGCATCTTTAAAAAAAAAAAAACCTTTCAAAGTTGAGCTGTCTAACAAAGAACAGAGAGGTCTTATTTTCACTCTATCAAAAAGCTGCTGCATAGCCAGGTGGTGGTGGTGCACACCTTTAATCCCAGCCCTTGGGGAGGCAGGCAGATCCCTGAGTTCAGGGTCAGCCTAGTCTACAGAATGAATTCCAAGACAGCTAAGGTAACACAGAGAAACCCTGTCTCAACAAAGTTTCTGCATCGGCCTTATAAGAAATGACAATGTAGTAAATAAACATACATATCACCATCAATTTTCAGAGCATTCAATGTGTCCTCCCCAAAATAAATCCTTACCCAAGTGGTTAATTTTTTTTCTTTGCCAGGAAGAATTATAAAGGAAAAGTGGCTAAATTTTAAAAATAGGTATTCACTCATCATTGGTAAGCACCCCCCTCCCTTGTCTTTTCAAGACAAGGTTTCTGTGTAGCCCTGGCTGTCCTGGAACTCACAGATCCACCTGCCTCTGCCCCTTGAGTGCTGAAATTAATGGCATGTGCCACCAATGCCTGGCCGGTAAACTCATTTTCAGCAGGCTTATTTAATCTGACTCACACTTATAAATTAAGTAAATGTCCACTAAGAAATTGGTGCATGTACATTTATAGCAGCAGTATTCAAAACAGCCAAAAGGTAGAAGCAACCCAAATGGCCATCTCTTAGATGTCCATCTCTTAACGTGTTTCTGAAACATGTTAAAACTGTAATATCCGTATGACAGATGAAGACTGGAACATAAAAAAAAATGAAGTAGTGATATATTCTATAGCACCTGTGAACTTTGAAAATATAGTGACACATGCCTTTAATCCAAGCACTCGAGAGGTAGAGGCAAGTGGATCTCCAGGCCAGTCTGGTCTATAATAGCAAGTTCCAGAACAGCCAGGACTACACAGAAAGATCCTATATCAAAAATAATAGTAAAAGGGAAAAAGAAAAAGAAAAGAAAATATTACGGTAAGTAAAAGATGCTGATCACAGAAGACTACACCCTTACTATTAGGTCTTTATTTATAGCAAAGCGTAGAGGAGGAGAGGCTACAGAAAGAAAGTCGAATAGACGCTTGGGGGCCATGTGGCAAATGACAGATATAGAGGTTTCCTTTCGAGATGATGAAAATGTTTTGAATTATCCAAGAGGATGGCTGTTGTTCTAGTTTGCTTTCTGTTGCTAATGATAAACACCATGACCAAAAGCAACTAAGGAGAAGAAAGGGTTCAGGTCACAGTCCATCAATGAGGAAGTCAGGGTAGGACCTGAAGCAGAGCCATAGAGGACCACTTTAGGCTGGCTTTCTACACATGCTCAGCTAGCTCTCTTATACAGTCCAGATGCACCTACCTAAGGTTGGTGCCCTCCACAACGGGATGGGCTCTTCCACATCAATCATCAATAAGACAATCTCTCACACACACAGCTACAAGTCAATCTGATTTGGGCACAGGCCTTTAATCCTAGCACTCCAGAGGCAGAGAGGTGAGTGGGTCTGTGACTGTCAAGCCAACCAGGGTTACACAGACTACACACTATAAATTAAGTCATGTATTAAAATCATATCCTTCCTAATACCAGTGTTCCAAAGTCCTCCCTCTGAATTAAAGTAAGCAGTCTAAAACCATACCAACTTTTCACTTGCAGTTTTTCCTGAGATTAAGCAAAAATACAAAATAAAATACTCCTTCCCAAAATTCTAAGCACCTCACAAATTCAATGCAGTCTAAATTTTTTTAAAAGTCATGGTGTCACATGCCTATAATCCCATCACTCAGAGGCTGAGGCAAAAGGATCATGAGTTTGTGTACAGTCTGGGCAACGTATAGTCAGGTTTGTTTTCTTCTGTCTGTTCTGTCTTATTTGAAGGTGAGCCTGGACAAAAGAGTGAGATAGCTCAGAAGTAATGGGCACTGGCTGTTCTTCCAGAGGACCTGGGTTCAAATTCCAATACCCACATGCTGATTACTTGACACTGTCTTCTGACCTCTGTGGACAATGCATACACATGGTGCACAGACCAACAATGCAAAACACATAAAATAAAATTTTTAAAATCTTTTTTAAAAATACTATAATTTTACAATGTCTACTTGTCAAGCCTAATTGAACTAAGTTAACTGAATCTGTAGCTAGATATTCTGTTTGTCAAAGTGAAAATAACTTGGGTTTGGCTAACTACTTAACAGTCATACATTAACATATTTTACTTTGTGTATACTTATGCTTGTACATATACACAGGTTCTTTAGAATGTTAAAAAGAAATAAGTGTCTGCCTTAGAGAGATCTCGACAGCTGGGAAAAAAAGGGAGATTCTATATTTTAGTCTTTTTTGTGCCTTCTGAGTATCAACAGACATAAAACAACAACATAAAACAATTTGCAAGTCTGTTAGTACACAGGAAAATACATCCACGTATACTTAATCTTAGGCATCATCTGACAGGTCATATTCTAAGCAAGTATACCAAATTACAATATTTAGAACTTTCAAATAATAAAAAGACAAGCCTCTATTTTGGGTTTTCACAGTTATATCAAATACTTTTCTAAAGATACATATTTTTAAATTTTTCATCTAAATAAAAAAAAACCCAAAATGTATGTATTAGTCTCTCATCTAGGATACTAGATTTAAAATGACAATCCAAAAAAATTAATAAATAATGGTTTATACTCCCAAGTCCCATTAATGGAATAGTCCAGATTTCCTAAAAGTATTTTAATCCTCCCAGATTTACTCATATAAATACAGATCGAATTGGATAACCAAGAGCTCCAACTTTAAGACTAAAGGATGATGACACCCATGAAGCAGGAAATGAAATGAGACTGTGTACAGGCTAAACGGTAAAATTAAAAAGGAAAGGCTTCAGGATCAAATACCTAAAGCCAACTGTTTCGTTAATTTTCCACGTGTTGACTGAGATACCCTCTGGAGAAAGTTATCTAACCCAAACCATCAGTTCACCACGACGTGACACACACTAAGGAATACGTGGCATGCCACGCAGACTAGGTTACTGTGTTAACGATACCCATAAAGTGTTAAACACAAGTCTGCCAAGCTCATTTTTCCCTTAGATAATGCTTATCTGTGAATTATTTCCTTTGATGTTTTTCCTGATGAATACTCTAAGCTGATATAAAAACATAATCACTTTAACGACTACAGTTCAGTATTTTTACAGATAATCTCAGTATTATAAACTAGTGCTTAACTCTTCCTCTGAGCAAGATGCAGCATAAAAGACAACAAACTACTAGACAATATCCTTTTAAAGTTATGTAATTTGCTAAAGAGCTTACATCTGTTTTTAACATAGTAAGAGAAATGTGTGGATTACTTTTAACAAGAAGAAGCATTTTCAGCTTGATTATCAATAGCACTATGCTTTGATGGCAACAGGCTTATCAGCACCAAAACATCTGCTATGTAGGAAGTCTTGAATTGTGTTTTTTTCTTTAAAGTACAGTATTACAGAATTTTTAATTTAGCAGTTTCAGTTAGGAAAAACTGTAAAGAAAAGGGGAGTGCTTTCAAAAGAGCTTGAAATATGTTTCAATGATTCAAGGTTTCCTCTAACGAAATGCCATAACTAAAAGGTCGGTCTTTATAGATGTAGGGAGAATACCATTCATATGTTGTTTGGTTAGAAACTTAAAACTTCAAAGTTTTCCATTACCTCACTTTGACCAGTTTTCTTTAATTGACATACACACACACACACACACACACACACACACACACACTCACACACACTACATATATATATATTTCTCTATGTGTAGGTATATGTATGTGTGTGTATTTACCATGTATAATATGTTTTGAACTTCTACAAGTTTTATTTTCTTACCACTCTAAATACTGGAAGGAATAAATATTAAATTCCCTACTTTAAGGAATACTTCATAAATGACTCTGAACTATGTAAAACTGTAGAATGTTTAAGACAGAAAACTATGTAACCCTTACAAGCTGATTGCTTGGTTAGCGCCTAGGCTTTCCTAGGTCCTTTTTGTCTCCTCTGGGAGCCTTTCATGTTCTAATTTAGAACTTTCAGCCCCAATTCCAGACTGGGAAATAAAATTCAATCTATTTTTAATCTATTTTAGTGTTTGTTCCAACAATGGAAATGAAGGCAAAGACTGAAACATAAATTAGATTTCAGATATTCAAATCATTCTTGTTCCTCTATTAATGTGGTCAAACAAGAGGCATGAAAATATGTACAAAAATATCCAAAAAGCATTCTCTAAAATAGACAAAAACAAGGCTACGCTGAATGTTCACCTGACAGAAAACTACTTTAAAACAGTAAGATACAATTTGGAATTGTTAATAAGCTTAAAAATACTAGCATGTCAAAAATATGCAAAACGTTCTTAGGAAAGCTTTTCTTTTCAAATTACATTTGTTTACTGGGGGTGTGGGGGATGTGCATCTGCCAAGCAAACAGAGGGCAGCTGCAGGCGCTCCTCCTACTTCACAAGTCCTGGGATCAGGCTTAGAGCCGGAGGTCTTGGTCAGCTGAGCCATTCTCCCTAAAAGCATCAATCCCTAGACAATCTTTATAACAGTGTTCAAGAGTCCACTGGAAAACCACTCAGGTCTGAAACGTATGGAGTAACCCTAAAATTCATATGGAAATGGAAGGAACCCCCCAGAATGATCAAATGATCCTGCATTTCCTGCTTCCTGACTCATTATACAAAGCTGATTTAAATGGTATAGTAGCAACTGGCATAAAATAGACAATGGAATAAAACTGAAAATCCAAAAATAAACTTACTCTTATAAGTGATATTTTAAAAAGGTGGCACCAAAATTCATTGAGGATAGAAGACCCTTAGGAGGGAGGGAGAGAGGGAGGGAAGGAGGAAAAAGACACTGGAACAGACATACACTTGCAAGATGCAGCTGTATCCTTTCTTTGAACACACAGGATTAAGTTCAAATAGATCACAGAAGGAAATAAATGAGCTGAAACTATGGAATCTTACAAGAAAACAGGAGTAAGTTAGGTTAGGCAAAAGCCTGTTAAGATAACAAAAGCACAAGTGACTGAAAAATGGGTAGCTGGACTTAACCAAGATTTCGTCAAAATTAAAGATGTTATCAATAAAATAAAAAGTCTTCAGGGTGGAAAAGTTACTTCCACACCATGTATGTATATATTTATTTATTTGTTTGTTTGTTTGTTTTCGAGTGCAAGTATTTTTAAGTCGTAGCAACGGGGAGCTCCTGGTTTCCTGTTCCCATTTTCTCCTCTGCGCACCAGCAGGGTGGCCTACAAAGCAGATCTCTATTCCGGCAAGTACTTTGACAACACTAAGAGTACAGAGCTCTACAGAGTACTGGCATGTCATTGTTACCCAGAGAACTCTCCAGACAAGTACGAAAAACTCATCTCATGTCTAAGAGGAGTGAGGAGACGGTGTTCAACGGAGTCTAGGACAGGTTCATCACATGATTTGTGAGCCAGAACTACATCTTCTTCTATTTAAAGGACCTCTTCCAAAAGAGAACAACAGCAACAGCTGGAATCACCCAATCTTTACAACAGCAACAATAGCTGGGATCACCCAATCTTTACAACAACAGCTGGGATCATCCAATCTTTACAACAACAGCTGGGATCACCCAATCTTTACAGCAACAACAAGAGCAACAACAGCTGGGATCACCCAATCTTTACAACTGCTAGAAATCACCCAATCTTTACAGCAACAACAAGAGCAACAACATCTGGGATCACCCAATCTTTACAGCAACAACAGTAACAACAGCTGGGATCACCCAATCTTTACAACAGCTGGGATCCTCCAATCTTTTCAAGGTAGTATTCAGTGAACATTTGAAAAATGTACAAATCTTTCATCCATACATATGCATGAGCTGTATTATTCATAGCAACAAATTCAATAGCAAGTAGGCTATTTTAAGTTGTTAAAGATAAATTTTCTTGTTTTTTTTCTTAATATAAATCTCTGTTTTACTTTACCTGTTATTTTTGTTAAATAAAATCTGTATACTGCAAGGAAAGAAGGAAGGAAGGATAGATGGACCTATCTAAGGGTTGAGCATGGTAGTGCAAGCCTTTAATCCCAGTGCCCAGGAGGCAGAGGCAGTCAACATAAGTTCAAGACCACCCTGGTCTACATAGTGAGTTCCAGAACAGCCAGAGCTATATAAAAAGACCCTATCTCAAAAAACAAAACCAAAAAAAGAAGTGTGCTTCCAGGGCTTATAGAAATGGCACACACCTGTATTCCCAGCATATGGTAGGCAAAAGCAGGAGGATCAGAAGGCCAGGAAACTGTCTTAAATAAATAAATGCAGGGAGGGGGTAATCCAGAATAAAAAAATTCAACAACAAAAAGGCAATAAAGTTTTCCAAAGAAAAATACTTAAAAATAGGCAATACAAACAAGAAAAGATGTTTAACAAAGTACAAATCAAAAGCATAGATGCTACTTCATGTCTACCCTCATAATTATAGTACTAGAACACAAAATAAATATTGGAGCGCATATACCCAGAGACACTGCGGAACATCTGTACAATTCTGTAACCACTCTGATGAACTAGTAGCAGTTGACTTAACTAGTAGCACAGTTAACCGTCTGTTTCTGGGCCCTTTGGCTAATCAAGTGCAAATACAGAGCTAACCATATGACCCAGTAAATTCCATTCCCGAAAGAAATAAAAACACATGCTCTGACAAACGTGTATAAAAGTGTTCCTAGCAATATTACTCACGATAAACGAAGACGAGTTATACCAAATATCCATCACCAATAAATGGCTAAGTAAAATGTGGAATGGAATATTATTTGGCCATAAAAAGGAATTAAACAGTAATATGTACTACCTCGTGGACTGCGTTTGAAAAGAGTATGGTAAGTGCAATAAGCCAGTCATAACCGTCCCATTCATATGTTGAGTCCTTAAAAAGACAGATCTGTAGAAGAGAGATCAGAGCCCAGAAGCTGAGGCGAGGGGGGAAACTAGGAGTGACTGCTAACAGGTACAGGATTCCTGCTGAGGTGACGAAATTGTCTAAAACTGACTGTGGTGATGTGTGCACACAACAACAAGAACTCTTCACGTTATGCACTTGAAACGCACGGTATACATGGGACACAAGGGGATCTCAAGAAACCACTTTAAAAATAAAAACGCCACGGGGTGCGATGTCCGCGGAAACTCCGAACTGACGGTGTTATGAAGCAAGCCCGAGCTCGAGGAAGGACTGAACGCCGACCGGCTCCTTGCGACCTTCCAAGCCTCACCAAAACGAAACCGCAGCATTTGCAACTGCCCGGCCCTGGAAGCCGAGTTCCTCCCGGATCCGCGGCGGGAGCGCTGCCATCGCGGGCGAACGGGACTGCACGGAAGCCCCGGCAGCCGCACCGCGAGGGCAGCGAGGGGACCGGGAAGGTCCGAGAGGTCCCGCTTCCCCGCGCTTTGTGAGCAGGCCCGGAGGCGCAGCCCGGGCGCAGCCCCGCGGGGCAGCCGCGCGGCCGAGGGGAAGTGCGAGCCCGCCCGGCGCGCACGGACTCGGCGCGGGGCCCGGGCCTGCGCCTGGGGAGCGCACCCGCGGGGCGCCCCGGCTCCCGCGCCCGCCCCGTCGGCGCTTTGTCCCCGCCCGGCGCCGCCGGCCCTCGCGTCCCCGCCGCGGCTCCCGGGCGGCGCTGCCATCCCCGGCGCCCTGCGCGGCGGCCGGCCCGGAGGACGCGGTGTGGCCGGAGAGCCATGGGCCCGCGGGAGCTCGGCCGGGCGGCCCCGGGCCGCGACCGTCCTCGCTCGGCCGCCTGAGGAGCCGCCGCCCGCCGCGCACGCAGGCCGCGGGCGAAGCCCAAGCCCGTGGCGTTCCCAGCGCCCTCCGCTCACCCAGAAGTTCTCCACGAAATGCGCCATGACCATCGTGCCGCCGCCACAGCCAAGCCGGGTTCCGCGTCCGCACCCGCCCGCCGCTGTGTAAACACGGACCGGCCCCCACGGCGCCTCCGCCTCTCTCGCTGCCGCCGCCGCCGCCGCCGCCTTCCTCCCAGAGACCGCCCGCGCCCTCCAGGGCGCATGCGCCACCTAGCGGCCGCCGCCGCGGGCCGAGCTCCGGGACGCCGCGCCCCGAGTGCGCGTGCGCGCGGCCTGGCCGGGTCCGAGCGGCCGCTGGGGTGTTGCAGAGGTAGTGCCCCGGCGACCCGCGGGCCGGGGGCGGGGCCTGCTCGGGGGCGGAGCTAGCAGGCCCCGCCCCCGCAGTCCCGGCCTCCGGGTCTTGGCCCGCCCGGACTGAGGAGCCGCCGGCCGCCCCGAGCAGACTGGGCCGCCCTGGTCAGCAGGGCGCCTTCCTCGGCCGCAGCGTGAGATCCAAAGCGGAGCCGGCCGAGGCCGGAAGGGAGGCTAGCCCCGAGTCGCGGGCCGCGGGGAGCCGGCGTGGCCCGGAGCGCGACCCTCGCAGGCCTGCTCGCGAGCCGTGGTAACGTGGCGACTGCGGCGGGTTTCAACACGCCTCGGCCTAGCGGGGCGGCTAAACCCCTCGCCGCGCCCGGCCTCCCAGCAGTTTAAAAAGCGTGAACTTGAGGTCTCGGGCTCGGTAAGCTAGGCCAAAGTCTGCGGGTAACAGCGTAGTTCTAACTACCGGTACCGCCACACCTGAGATCTGCTGTCACACCTCATGGGAAACGCTCTTCCCCCCCCCCCCAGAAAGTAAAGACCATGCCTTGTCTTTCCTACGGATGAAGTGTAAAAGATAATAGGTAATGGTTGTCCCTTTATGAAAAAGATCTATCAGAAATATTCACGTAATGCTAAGAGATCTAGAATCTGCTCAGAAGTATTTCATGAGAATGGGGCAGAAGGCCCGCCCTACACAGGAACGGGTTGATGTCTGTGGTTGGATGGCGGGAAAATGTTGATTCAGTACACCACTTTAAAAGATTTATGTGTGAGTGTGTCGCCTGCGTGTTATGTCCGTGCCAGGAGTGTGTCTGGTGCCCAGCAAGGCGAGGAGATCCTCCCTCCGGAACCGAAGATACAGACAGTTGTGAGCCACCGTGTGGGTGCTGGAGCTGAACCTCAGTCCTCTTGCAAGAGCAGTCACGCTCCTAACTACTGAGCCGTCGCTCCATCTTTTGTGTGTATATTAACCCTTCTGGTTTTTTTAATAAATATTTGCTTCAGTTTTGTAAGCTATCAGTCTAGTTAGATTATCCTTTGATGCTGAAGATGTAAGAAAATTCTGCCAAGGGGAGTAAGAAAGTTCACTCTGTAAAAACAGGTTGACATTCAATTCCTAATATCTCTAGGTACAACCCCCTTGGAAGCAAGAAAGGTCCCTGAATTCTAGGTGTTAAATGACCATACAAATCTCTGTCTCTCTGTCTCTGTCACGCACGTGCACACACACTTTCTTTATGAAGAAAACCTACACAGGTGATTCTGTTCATCGTGATCTCATGTTAAGCGCTGCCACTGCCCCTAACCATAAATCTCTCCCATGACCAACACTATTCAGGTCCCAACAAAACTCTTATTTGTATCCCTCCCCCCATACACTCAAATCTAAAAGTAGATTGTAAATGCCATGAAAATCTGTGGGAGGTACAGGATGGCTACCCACTTCAGAAGTGGGCAACTTGGAAGCGAGGCAGATTGGAGCAGCTGACTTGCTTCCAGAAGGGAGGTTAACTTGTCAAATCCTTCCTCTCAGTTTGAATGCAGTTGGTTCGTGCATAACCAAGAGTATTGTTTGTTAGTAGTGTCCAGCACAGAGCTGCCTTCTCTTAGAGTTCTTTCAACTTGGGGTTACAACACAGACCGCTTAGCCGGGTTCACAGTGACTGTGGCTGCCACACTGGCCACCATTTTGTCCTTAACTCCGGTCTCATAGCTATCAAGGCAGTCTGCCATGAAGATAAATATTCCTCAGCGTGTCTCACGTGTTCATAAGGTTCGGTGTTTTGTAACGCCTGGTATTTAAATTGTAGAACTTTATAAACAGTGATTAAGGTGACTTTAAGTTGGTGTAATAGAAGAAGAATGTGGGTGGTATCCGCCACCTCCTGTCCTCTCAAGTGATGCTTCCAGGGATGGACTCAAGCAGAGCACAGGGAAGGCTCTGAGTGGGCAGCTCCCTCGCGAGCCCTAACGTACTGTTGCTCTACACACTCAGCCTTTCTAATCCAACTAGGTTTTGAAGCTATTACGAGCTGACGTGGCTAACGACATTATACAACTCTTCCTGTCACCTAATACGAGTCGCCTGACATTACTCAGTTAATGTTTGGTGACTGGATGGAGCATTAAGCCTATCATAAGCATGTCAAGGTGGCTGAGTCCTAGGATACGCAGTAACTACATTCTTCCTCGCATGCTCTGTAATCGACGCTAATCCTATAGCTTATGAAAATATGAAGTTTTCTTGGTTGAACTCTTCACCTTAGTTTAAAATTTTTTCAAACACACTCTTATGGCCTTGAGCATCCTTCTTATAGAATAGCAGCTTTAGTAAAACAAAGATAAAATTGGAAAAAAAGTATTCAAGAAATGCTTTGTCCGGAGGTCTCCTTTAGGGAAGGGACTCAACCTCTGTGCCCCCATTTTGAGGTTTCCTCATCAGATTTACCTTCCACTTAAGACTTTTTATTGCACCTACCATAAACATGCTGGTTTCTGGGGAGAGGCTGTTGTCCCCCATTAAATTCTTACCCAAGCATAGACATTACAGCCCAAAGCATTCCTGGGCTGTTAAATCATAAGCCATGAATGGAAGCAAATGAGAGAAGAGAAAATTTACATAAAATAAGTCAAGATACTGGTGTTTATAAAATATGGCGTCTGTCCAAGCTCGAAGACCTGATCCATTAGGCAAGAGAACACGTCCACTTTTGCATTCCTTAGTATGAATATGACCTTCCGATCTAACTTCACAGCTCAAAGCACATTAGTCAACATTTAGTTGCAAGGCCCATTTCCTCATGACTGAGTTGAAAACTAGTTCCATTTCAGAGGAGTGGCTATAAAGCAAAGCACATTTCCCCATTTGTTTTCAATGTAATTTTGTAAATGCATTTCACTTAGTCCCTCAGATGAAATCAGCACAGGAGAAGCCCTCTTAGACCTGCCCCCTCCTGTTTTCCTCAGGAGGCAGCATTCTGCAGCAGGTGCACTAATCTTTCTCACCACCTATACTCAACAATAACAAGTGGGAAAAGAACTAAGCCCCAGGCTGAAGAGAAACCGGCAGATCTGAGAAATCTGGAATGCTCTTTTTTTGTTTTGTTTTCCTACTCAAGTGCAAGCCTATTGAAACCAAACACTTCATGCAAAACAGAAAGAAAAGCAAAGGTTTAGCAGATGGTAGCCAGGTGAGGGCTGAGCAGTAGAAACCAACTGATCCACTGGCAGAAGAGAGCTAAACACCAGCCTCTGATCCTGCAGCAGGGCACATTCCTCTTAGGTGCACTTGGGACTGGCAGCCATTGCTGTGGCATCATCCGTCCCTCTAGAATGAGGTATATTTTCCCCGAGGGCTCCCTTACCTTGCTGCTGTCTGTGGAAGAAGCACAAAATCTCTGACAGGCTCTGGGTTTTACACTGCTATATCCACAGAGAACCTGACAGAGCTTTCAAAACTAAGAGAAATTAGAGAGTCAGGAGCGCAGTAATAGCATCAAGACATTCATAAATGTGATCATGTTGGGTGGAAAACCAGAAGATGGTGTGGTAAGTAAATCAAAATTACAAGTACACAAAAGTATTTGCAAAAAGGAACAGATATGAATAAGGTAGATAAATGAAAAAAATCAGTGTTTGGAGCAACAATTATTTAATATTTCATTTTATTTTAATATAATGACAATGCCCAAAGTAAAGAGCAATTCTTGTACTTTTTATTTAAATGTAACTGGGCCTAATCTTCTTTAAAGCAGTCCTTACCTAGTTCTCTCCTTCATCTATGTGGGCGGAAGCCACTTACTGAGCACGTACATTAACAGAAAGTGACAGTCCACGTGCCAGAGATGTGTCTGTGGAACAGTACCTGGCACACAAGCGCTAACAACGTGTGTGTTAATGAATAAAGCGTCATTCTTTCAAAAAGGTTCTCCCAGAAATTAGACTTTTCCTTTCTTTTTTTTCTGAGACAGGGTTCCTCTGTTGTAACCCTGGCTGTCCCGGAACTCACTCTGTAGACCAGGCTGGCCTTGAACTCAGAGATCTGCCTGCCTCTGCCTCCTGAGTGCTGGGATCGAAGGCATGCACCGCCACCGCCACTGCCACCCAGCCTGGGAGCTGTTTCAGTGTCAATCTTTCCTCTATATCCCACTCAGATTTTCTGTGTACATCCTTCCCTCAGCTTGCTTTTGCAAAAGCTTGTGATGGAAGCTCTACATATGCTCTGCCCTTCCTTTCTCCCTCCTTCTTTCCATTTCCCTGGTATTATAATCCAGATTTCTACCCACCGTCCTTACAATGTGAGTCAATAAGAAAAGACCTTTTACCATACAACCTGAACTTAAATAAGTAAATTAAGTGTATTTGCCTTTTAATGATTCGTTTGAAGTAAACACCACTAGAAAGCTATCTATAAACAGGTGCTCCTTTCTGGAGTGTCTTTAAATGTATTTCCTTCCTTGGGAGAGGCAAGAATTCATATTGGCAAGTAGCTTTGTATGCTTCCTGTACTGGAAAATATGCTCCAGGAAATTAAATGAGTTGTCCAAGGTCTTATAACAAGTAAATGGAGGAGGGGGGCTATTGTAAACTTAGCCATGTGGAGAAAGAATGGAGCAGAGGCTGCTTGCTGGGAAGGTGAATACAGTCAGTTGAATACTTGCTGTCCAAACGTAGGACCACAGTGTGATCCCCAGAACCCATGTAGAAAGAGCCACATTTGATACTATGGAGTTTATAATCCCAGCACTGGAGCGGCCCAAGGAAGGACACCCGAGGTTGACCTCTGCCTACCCCCACTTCCCCCCAACAAAAACACACAAAGAGGCACAGGCAAAGTGCTACCAAGGGAAGGGAGACCTGAGCACCAAGACAGGTCAGAAGGGGGAGCATTAAAGGGGAAAGTTAAACATGTGCTCAGAACTTTCTGGATAGATAGATAGACAGACAGACAGATAGGTACACATATACGTGCATACATACTGGTTTTAAACTGGTGGGGTCTGGTGTTCAACAGTCTTCACATTCTCTCCAATAAACAGATCTTTTCCTTGACTTCCTTCTCCCTAAACCTAGATATGATATAAACATGAATGCTAATAAGAGTCCCGTAAAAAACTTAAAAACATTTATTGACAACATCCTGTTTAAGAAGTCTTTTGTTGTCTCCTACCGTCAGCTCTGAAGTATAATTGTTCAAAAACTCAAAGTCTAATAAAAATATAGGGCTGGCCCACCCTAAACAGGACATCTGGCTATTGTATTAAAAACTGGTCCCTCTGGCTTGACAATGCAGCTCCATGATAAAGCATATTCTTAGCATGTGTAAGACTAGGGAGTGGGGGAGAGGGATTCAATCTAAAGCACTGAAAAAGGAAAAAGAAAAGGAGCCCTTTTTATATGTAGAAGGAGACGGACAATGAAATCCCTATGGATGTGCCTGCTGCCCTCCATCAAAACTGTCAGACCAACCATCAGATTCTCTACATAACTCTTTGCAAGGATGACCACTCAAAGTCAAGCAGATTCAAATGCAGGAAGTAAGGCTGGGGTATAGCTTAGTGCACACAGGGAAGGAAATGACAATTCTGGTTCTAGTTTTAAAATCCCATTGGAGGACAGGATGACATCTGCTTTTTTTTTTTTTTTCTTTACTGTATTTCAAGAACATGAACTGTCAACAACTGGTTTTTTTTTTTTCCCTTCTCTATTTAGGCCCATAAAATATAGGTTGTTGTTTTTTTTCCTCCTACCTCCCACATGCCAGCTAAAACCACTTCTTTCCTTTATTCAAAATTGTATTCAAATATGTCTTCCAAGAAAAGAATGTCACTAAAACATTACCCTTGCTATGATGTCACTTACATATTTTTTCCTCTGTGATGCAGAAGTTTATTTTTAGTCCTGTTTAAAATGGTTGTTTTGTGCACTGTTGGGGGAAGGGCTGCCTGGGTCTTAGCATTTGTATTGTCTGCAGGTGTTGGCTTTATGTAAAAAATGTTTGATTCCTCATGATCTGCACGTGCTATCAATAGAACACCTGAGGAGCTTAGGGATCAAAAAAAACTCTTGAAATGAGAGGCTTGGGGTTCCACTGTCCAGGATGGTGTTTGCCATGATAGTGGTTCCCTCTACTGAGGTCTGGCAGGGTTTGCACCTATGAGAATGCCTGCATGTCTTCTTTGGTGAGGGGCACAGCAGCTACATCTCTGCATGTTCACTAATGGACGTGGAATAGTCTAGAACTGGGGCAAAAGCCATAGCCTTTGTTTATCACATCTTTCTTGCTCTCCCCTAGCAGGTATATGCATTTGAACTGGCGTTGCTGCGTGTGTAGGGCGTGACAGCTTTCTTTGCATCTTAAAAATGCACCATCTCCTACTTCTCACTCTGTGCATGGGCTTCCATATTTGGGGGTAGAGTATTTTTAACTTTCAGATCTAGCTGCCATTCATTCCACAAACATTTCTTACATCTCTGCTGTGTGTTGGCCTGTGCTAGGCGTGTGAAGAGAACAGGTGAATGCTGCTCTCAGAGTTCTGACAGCCAGAGGACTAGATGGGAGGATGTGTAGGGTAATATCTGTGAGTAGACACTTAGGAGGCTGATAAATGAGTACAGTATCAATATAAAGACATATCCAGGGCAAGAGGCGGTGCACAAGAGCAAGAGAGCTGTAGGGGCCGAATGTAACTGATAACAATATGTTGCACTTTTCAAAACCACTGAACACCTTTGATCCAGCTCAGAGCCTAGCTCCTGTTAGGCAAGTGTGCTACCACCCCCAGGCCCAGGAAGAGATTTTGATTGTTCTCATATGCGACAGTAAGTATACGAGGTAATGCATATGTTGGTCTTTCCGCAATGTACATGTGTCCCAAAGAATGTTCCCAGAATATGCAGTGCAGGCCAGGAATGCTATGCACACACTTCTCACTTCTTTTTTCTTTTTGTTTTTGTTGTTGCTTTTGTTTTTTTTTTTTTGAGACTGGGTTTCTCTATATAACTCTGGCTGTCCTGGAACTCACTCTGTAGACCAGGCTGGCCTCGAACTCACAGAGATCTGCCTGCCTCTGCCTCCTGAGAGCTGGGAATTAAAAGCATACCCCACTTCTGCCCCAGTGCTGTGCACATTTTTTTTCTTTCTTTCTTTTTTGGTTTGGTTTTTCGAGTGTGCACACTTCTAACCCCAGTACTCAGGAGGCTAAGTTAGGAAGATCACAAATTTGAGGTCAGCCTGGGCTTCCTAGCAAGACCTGTCTCTAAAAGAGGAAAGGGGGTTTTGGTCAGTGGTTGAGCACATTCGTAGTGTATGCAAAGACCTGAATTAGTCCCCACCACATAGTTTTTTATTTTGTTTTGTTTTGTTTTAATAACAAATGAGGAGCCATATAGAGAATGACTCTAAAATGAAACTGCCTGGGTCTTATCCAGGCTGCCATCTATGAGCTCTCAGACCTTAGAGATATTGCTTAACCACGCGTATGACTCAAGCTGCATAGGTAGCTATAAAGTAGGGATAATAGTACCTATTTCAAAGAGTTGCTATAATAAATCAAAACACATAAAACTCTGAGAAGACAGTACCTGTAATGTAATAAACACATCAACTGAAAGCAGTTAATACTGTTAGGAACAAGGAACAAAGGAGCTATTTCAGAGAGTACTCAGTGTAGACTTACAGGAGGAGCGTGAAGGAAAGAATCTTGTGGCATCTGCAGGAAGAGCTGCCAGGCAGAAGAGCAAGTGTAAGCTGGAGAAAAGGAGACAAAGAATAAGGCCATCTGACCTAGGGCCTGGAAGAACACTTCTGACAGGGTTCTAAGAGCTTTGGGAGGTCATCAGAGGGTTTCCAGTAAAGGGAGTGCCATAACCGAATGCTTAGAAGGTCCATCTTTGCTGTGACAGGAAAAACAGGTTATAAACGTGCCTGATGGCCAGCCGTTAAACATCCCCAGCACACTGCCAGATTCAAGATACATCACATCCTAAGTAGAAAAAATAAAAATGCAGCAAAGAACCAAAGAACAAAATTCGCAACATACTACAACATGCTTAAAAAGAAAAGTCTGTATGAGGGGGTGGCTCAGCAGTTAGAAGCACTGGCTGCTCTTCCAGAGGGCATGAGTTCAATTCCCAGCACCCACACGGTGGCTCACAACCACCTATAATGGGATCAGACGCCCTCTTCTGGAATGCAGGTGTACATGCAGATAAAGCATTCATGTTTAAAAAAAAAAAGCCTGTGAATATAAACATTTATATGTATATCCAGACATGTACACTCACAATCTGTTGTGGGATATTTTACTCCTGTGTGCTGTTTTGGTTTGTAAAAGGGCTTTGATGCCTTGTAGCTGTGAAGCTGGATGCCTTGCAGCAGATGCTGCTGCGATAGGGGCCTTGCTTCCTACCTATTCACACCCTTTTGCTAGCCCTGCTGAGATCTCCACAGATAGGACTGTTTACAGTTGAAGGTGACAGACAAGGTCTGTGGCTGGGTGATCAGAGAAGACTCTGATCACCCCCAGTGGAGTACTATAGTGTTGTAATGAAGGCCCGGATGTGGAAAGGGGGCTAGGGGAAAAGTTTAAAGGGTCTAAGGCAGAAGCAGGCGGGAGGATGAAATGGAGAGAGGATGGAGGAGGATAGAAGGGAGAGAAGCAAGAGAGGATGAGGGAATGAACTCTCTGCCTAGTCGCCTGGGTATTGAATTCCCTGAGATTTGACATGGCTTGTAATTAATAAAGAGCATTGAAAAATTCAACGGTGGACTCTTCTTAAACTATTGAACATTAATTTAACACCAATCTGTGGATATTTTAATACCTATTTTCTTGCATGTAAATATACTATCTCCAGAAGAAAGGATATGTAAGCAAGTGGTGACAATGTCCTTGAAGACGGGACTAGATGACAGTATTGTAAAGGAGGTTGAGGGGCTGAAGAGATGCCCAGTGGTTAAGAGCGTGCAACTGCTCTTCCAGAGGACAGGAGTGTGGTTCCCAGCGCACAGAGCCACCAGTAACTGCAGTCTTTCTCAAGTGTGGTGTGGCAGGCCTTTATTCCCAGCACGCAGGAGGCAGAGGCAGGAGAAAGGTTCTCTGTGAGTTCAAAACCAGCCTCGCCTACATAGTGAGTTGCGCAGCAGCAAGAGCAACACAGTGCGATCCTGAGAGAGAGAGAGACAGAGAGACAAAGAGACAGAGAGAGAGAGAGAGAGGAGAGATTGGCTCTTGTATCTTGTAATTTTTGCTTTGTGTCAATGTGCTACATAGTTAGAAACAGGTAAACTTTAACATTAAAAGAGAAATTTTACACAGATGTTTTTAAAAAATGGGATTAGAGGATAACACTAACCAATTTAGGAGTTTGGTTTGGATGCTTGATATGAAAAACACAAATATCACTAGAGGTCATGCGTGTATATGATAAAAACAAACAAAAATGAAAATGTTTCCCTGGACTGAGGGTATAGCTCAGCGGTGGAGCTTGCTAAGCACGCAAGGACCCTGAGTTCAGTTCTGAGCACTGGGAGAAAAAAAGTTTTCTTTTTTCCTTTCCTTTTCTTTTTTTTTCTTCAATGACAATTTGGCTGTTGTCAATTTTCCTTGATTTTAGGATTATTCTACTATTCCAACTAGTAAACATGTGAGACTTGTAAGCTCCAGCCTAGGTTAGATGACTCAGTGGTTAAGGGTACACACTGCCACTTTCAGAAGACCCGAGTTAGGGTCCTAGTACCCCAGTCTGGAGCTCACAGCCATCTGTAATCCAGCTCCAGGGGATCTAACATCCTCTTTCCGACCTCTGCAGAGCCTTAAATACCTATGCCTCAAAGAGATTTACAAATATACATAATTTAAAAATCAAATCCTTAAATTCCAGCCTGAATTGTTTTTCCTTGCCTTTTAAACCTTCTTGCCTAAAAAAAATGTACATTTTTTAAAAAGTTTTTGAAAGATTTATGTGTGTTTTGCCTACATGTATGTGTGCCACACACGTGCCATGGGGGTCAGGAAAGGGCATCAGATTCCCTTGGTGCTAGAACCAGATGGTTATGAGTCACCATGTGGGTGCTGGGAACCAAACCTGGGTCATCTGTGAGAACAACAAATGTTCTTTAACTGCTGACCGGTCTCTTCAGTCCTTGTTCTTTTTTTTTTTCCCAAGACAGGGTTTCTCTGTTGTAACCCTGGCTGTCCTGGAACTCTCTGTAGACCAGGCTGGCCTCAAACTCACAGAGATCTGCCTGCCTCTGCCTCCCAAGTGCTGGGATTAAAGGTGTGCGCCACCACCACCTGGCTCTGACCTATTTTCTTGAGAGTCAAATACCTTTATTAAAATCTATGTTGTTAAAGATGTTCCACATGCATTTCATTGTGACCCTTATAAGCTAAGGTAGACTAAAACCATCATAGCACACCCCCAAAACTGGTCTATGTCTCCCTAATATAAGGCTATAGAAGGTATTCCAAATAAGATGTCTCCTTCCACATGGAGGTTCAAGGTTTCTAGTCATTTCCTCAACTCTTGGAAGAAAGGAAGTATGACTTTTGTTTCTGGTAAGGAGATGTTTGTCATTGTTGAATTGTGCCTCTCGATCAGCTGATGTCTTTACTTCTGGAATGTTCTTCTGAATTCCATATTAAATATTACTTTAAATTAACAAGCGACTATCTTGAGTAGTCTATCCTGCTTGAGTTGGCTCCTTTTTTTTACCTGCTACGTAGGGAGATTGTTTCATCTGCCAGTTACTTGGCCAGAACTTTTGTTTTCCCCTCTCAAAATGAATTCTTATTTGTTTTCTGGAGTTCTGTAAGAGAGGCCAGGGCTGGATTCCATTCAGCAGAAATTCCCCTTCTAACACATTTCTGCGTGTGAATCATCTCCTTTAGATCGTCATCTCTGTAGCTGTCTGAGGTTAACCCCAAAGGGGTGTCACAGTGCAGTCTTCCTCTTTCTTCAAGAGCATGCTACTTCCTGGAAAATCAGGGTAGATCTGCTTTACTTCTTACTCAAATTCACTCCCTCAGCTTTCTCATGAGTCCCGAACAATCTTTACAGTAACACCTCATACCACTAGTGCAAGAAAGGGATTACTGGTTTTTGTTTGTTTTGAGACAGGGTCTTTCTATGTTCCCAGCTGTCTTGGAACTCACTCTGTAGACCAGGCTGGCCTTTTACTTACTCTGCCTCCAGTGCTGAGATCAAAGTCATGCACCACCACGCCGGGCTGGGACTATTGGTTTTTAATCCCTGGCTCTGCACTCTGCTTCGGAGTCATGAGCTCTGCTGGCTTTTTCTCAGCCCTGCAGCTGAGCTTACGTCTCCAGGCGTCAGTGACCTTCGCTCAGTTGGCAGTCCTCCTTCCTCCTTTGGCTTAGCTTGAGAGGCCTAGAAGTGACATTCTGGTTTCTCATTCTTGTTCCTTTTAGTTTCTGAAAAGATCCAACTTTTCTCTGTCCTGTTAACGCTTGGATAGCTTTGTTCCCATCTGTCTCATTTGTATTCATCTTGCTTTGTTTGATTTAGTAGTTTTAGTTAAGGTATAAATTAAGGGGTTTCATGACATGTTTCATGTCAGTTCCTGTTAACTTAGATACGTTAGGGTAGCCCTGTTCTGCTCCTTAATTTGGAGTTCTTTTTCAAGTCCTCGGTTTCGCCCAGAACGTTGATTCTTTATTTCCTGCCCCTGTTTGTAGGTATGGGAAATTCTCACTTCACATGGAAACTGTTTACCTGGTAGTGAATACAAGTTTTGGTTAGAGCAGGAATAGGCTGTAGATGACTTGACTTCTGGGTCTGTTCTCCCTGACCCCCCAGGGCATTGTCTTTGTTCTCCAATCTTAGCTTGCTCTGGAGCTGCAGTATCTGGTGAATGTTTAACAGCCGGCTTGGAGGTGAGGGTTCATCCCGATCTGCAGCGTTTCCTAATTTCCATGCGATGTAAACTCTCCCACGTGAGGGATACAGCATCACTGAACGGCATGGATGGGAAGAGCCTGGCCTCACTCCCTCTCCTGGGTCAGATCTGCTGTAGCAACTACTTGTCTATGCCTGGCAGGGGAGCTAGTTTCTACATACAGCCCAGGAGCTGGCGGTTCTTAAGGGATTGGCTCAGCGACTCAGCGCTTCAGCTAGTTCACAGAATTTCCTGTTCTGCTCTGCTAGAATTTTCTATCAATTCACACATTTTTGTCCTTTATTTTTCAAAACTGTCTTATGTTTGTTTGCTGCAAATACCCTTTCTGGGTTTTCTGTGCTGGTGTGTGTGTGTGTCTGTCTATCGCTTCTTTGTCTGTCTATCTATTTTTAATTTCTTTGTAATTTCAGTGAAATTGAGAGAAGGGAAGGCAAAAGGGAGTCCTTCAAACCCATGCCTTGTTTTCTTCAGAAGTCATTTCCTTTTCTGCCTCAGAGGTCACTACTCTCCCATGACCAGCAGCTTTCCTGTGAGCTCATTATCTTGAAAGATGGTTTAACTGAGAGGGGTCACTGAGCGGCGGCTGCCATGAGGTTTCTGAGGAAACTTTGATAGCTCCATTGAGGTTATTGAATGCTCCACCTGAGCTCCAATTGAGAAACACACAGTTTAGGGTGGCCATGCATGCTTGCCAGAGCAGAATAGCCCACATGCTTGGGCTGGGAAGCAGCTCAGGTTCTTGGGAGCAAGTGTCTAAGGTGGTCAGTAGTAAAAGGATCCAAATGGGCATGCTCTCACAGATGCAATGAGGGGACTCCCAGGCTAATTTAGAAGGCCCATGGAGGTGGCCAGCCCCAGGTCTCCACGTGATCTGTTGATGTTATTTGGGTCTAACCCTTGGGAAGCTCTCCCTTGCCAGAGCAAACTAGGCCCAGGACAGTGGCATACACTAATCACAGGACGCAGGAAGCAGATGCAGGCTGATCCCTTTTGAGTTTGAGGACAGTCAGATAGGGCTATATGGATCCTGTCTCAAAAACAAAGACCCACCTCCCCCAAGACTGTAGCAGCCACTTCCTTGTCTTGTTACTAACATACATCTTTACAAGCTTTCTCTCTCTTCTTTTTTTCGCTAATATATACAAAATACATAGAATTCTCTAAACTTAATCTGGAGGATACAAAACGTCAAGTGTGGTTGATACCAGGGATTTTTTAAAGTATCTATTCAAAAATTCAATTGGATAGCTTGCTCTTGGCATCTGCTTTGCCTGTCTTAAGCTAGCCTTCCTATGTACCTCCTGCTCCATCTTCCCAGTGCTGAAGTGCTAGGATTACAGATGTTTGCCACCACACTCTCCTGAACTACAGACCTCACATATAGACACACTGCATACCAAGCCAGAATCCTTTGTGTTTACCTATACTGACCCTTGTTAATCCACACACCAACAATCACCCCAGGCAATGAGACACAAAACATGCCAAAAACTACTGGAAATGTGACAAGAAGCGGGGCACCTTTACAGTCCGAAAGTACTACTCCCAAGACAATTCCAAATCTGAGAGGTGTGGCCAGCAGCACAAAGCTGCTGGGTCCCTAACGGACCCACTGGTTGGTTCTTCTCATGGAATGCTATTTCTACTCCAAATCCACGTTTCTGGACCCAGTAAGGAAAAGAATGAACTGAAATGGCAGTACATTGTATGGGATGTATTATCTTCTTTAAAAATGTCAATGCCATCATGAGGCTAAGGAGCCTTTGCAGATGGTGGGTAGACAGAGCCCCCACCCCCACCCAGTGAGTGCCCTGAGGGTCTTTTTTGCTGTGATATTAGGATACTTAGTAAAATTTGAAAATGTTGTCAATTAGATATTTCATTTTCGAGATTACTGTATAGCCCAATATGGCTTAGAAACTGGAATTCTCCTGCCTCAGTTTCCTGAATGACATACCAAATCAGATCTTAGTTTCATTTTTCTGTGTTTAAAAAGGAATCTATTTCAGGACATACATATTGAGGTACTTACTGATAAAGAGGTACTTCCAACTTACTCTGACATGTTCAGGAAGTGTTATCTACTTGTCCATAAAACTATTTTCCATCATGTCACAGTGTATCCATACATTTTGTATTCAGGAGCTGCTGATTCCAGGATCAGCGTGGAAAAGTCCTGAGTGCTTTTTGTTAAGGAGAAGCCAAACTCAAAGGGTTATTTATCATGATTCTGGCTATACATCAGGAAAGGCAGATCTGTAGGGCTGGACAACAGTCTGAGGCGATCAACGGTTGAGGGGAAGATGCTTATATGGGAGGGGGTATATTTTGAGTAACTGAACAATTCTGGGAGGTTCTGCTGTAGTTCAGCTTACTATATAGGTTCCTATAATCAGAAAATCAAGGGAGGTGGAATCCACATATGAAATGCAGACTCAAAAAAGTAAATTTATATATTCCAAGTACACGTCATAAGCTGGAATGTCAAGAAAAGCAGCTGATCAGCCTACGGGCCTTTGGGAAATGGTGTTCTAGCTGGATACCAGAAGGATGGACCCAGAAGGCACGATCTAAAAGCACTGTGGTCTAAGTTTGCTCATCACAGTAGCTAAGTAAGTCTAAACTAGATCCTTGTTATGGTTGCATAAGTAACACAACACATGAAGCTAATGAGCCAGTTTCATTATTTGCAGAGAAATGTCATCGATATGCGTAAGGGGAGATCAGAAGGGATTACAGTGGAAGACATCAACATGAGGCTATGTGTACTGTTAATATAGTAACACAGAATCCAATGTCAGTAGACAGTTTATGTGCAAATTATGTCCTCTCCACTGAGAAACAACTGTGGCAGTAACAAGTCAATGCCCCAGCTGCATGTCTTGGTTTCTCAATGTCAATTTCCTGAAAAAGAAGAGGAGGCAAGAAGCTTCTCTCAGTGCAGACACTTCCATCAGGCAGTGCTGTGGCGTCCTGCCAGGCAGCCAGCTTGCTCTCAAAGTAAAGCAGCTTTTACATTTCTTCTTCCCTCTTCTAGGTACTGGCTAGAGGCTAAGCATATTTCCCTCACACCCGTGTCCTCTTCACTCCTGCCGACCTCCACCACAAGTGACATGGCTTCCTCATTCTCTTCTTCATCTCTTACCTGCTTTGTTGAATAAAATCTACTAAAAATTGTTGTGCTAGAGAAAAAAAAAAAAAGGAACCCAGCTCCTTGGTACAGGGAAGGAAAGCAGAAAAGTAGTGCCAGGAAATAATTTAGTGTCAATACAGAGTCAACACAGAACTATAAAACTCAAAAGTGTGCTGGAAGTTAAACCAGGACCGCATACACCACACACACACACACACACACACACACACACACACACACACACACACACTAAGCTGTATTCCTGTCCCAGGAATGGAACCACAAAGCAAATAAAATAGAATCTGTGGTAGCTAAAAGGTAGTAAAGCAGCTGGGCGGTGGTGATACACACCTTTAGTTCCAAGTTTGGGAGCAGAGGTGGGTGGATGACCAAGTTCCAGGACAGCCAAGGTTACACAGAGCAGCTCTGTCTCAAAAAAAAAAAAAAAAAAAAAAAAAAAAAAAAACCCAAAAAAGTAAACTTTATTAATAATGTAACTTGTACATTGTTCTTAAAAGTCTCTCTGGACTTCAGAATATTGGTAAATTTCAAATAGCCACCTCGCCTTTACCGGATTTGTAAATGAGACCAAATGGTGGCTTCAGAAGACTACAATGGTGAAGCAAAATAAAATGTAAAACACAAAACGACAGTGTAACAGGGATGACAACACCAACAGGAAGCCACAGATCCACCCCTGATCCCCACAAAGGACCCACTAGGAAGATGGTCAGACTTTGCTTGGCTGATGGCCAAGATGCATAGCTCCCACTAGTTGAGATCATGCCATTCACTCTTTTGGTTGCTGATGCTGTGAGACCTTCTCTTCATAAGTAGTCAATCTCTGAGAACCAAACTGAGACGTGGGCGAGCGATCTCCATGCTGTGTGCTGTCCTCCCATTGGGTATCAAGCCCTGCTGACAGGTGTAAGAGAACACCAGCTCTTTGAACTAAACTGCCTTTGTCAGTCAGAATCTTGAACTTTTTGGATGACAGTTTACTTAAACAAGTGGCAGTTATGGTATTTTTTGCTAGTGGAGCTCCCAACCCTGGACCCTCATGGTGACCTGCCTTCTGTGATGCTCCTATGCAAAACGCACTCTCACACTGTCCTTTCATTCACTCAACAAACGTTCTGTGATGCCATGGCCCAGGAGCCACGCCTGCAACTCCTGCTCTTGTGGGGCCCTCATGTGCTGTCACTGTCATAAGAGCGCTCAGGTAGGTCTTCTGTAGCCCAAGTCCACAAACTTAGTAGCAAGGCAAAACTTGCAAGCCTGTCAGAAACAAATGCACAGTCTGGGGTTCCACAATCTGTTAGATCTTAAAAAACATCTTCAAAGTCCCCAGAACATCAGGAGTGGTATTAATGTGTGTGTGTGTGTGGGGGGTGGTAGTGAGAAAGATGGCACTGCTGCTCTTCCCGAGGACCTGCGTTCCATTTCCAGTACCCACATGGCAGCTCACAACCATCTAACTCCAGTCCCAGGCATTCCGATGCCCTCTTCTGACTTGCATGGGTATCAAGCATACACATGGTATACAAACATACACGCAGGCAACACCCACATTCACACTGGAGGAAAAAAGGTATTATGCCAGATGTGGTGGTGCCTACCTTTCATCCCAACATTCAGGAGGCAGAGGCAGGTGGATCTTGCTGAATTTGAGGCCAGCCTGGTCTATACAGGTCAGCCAGGGCTACAAAGTGAGACCCTATCTCAAAGGGCATTAAAATTTAAAAACCTCCCCAAAGAAATTTAAAAACTGTTACTTTAAAACATCATGTTGTGTGAGTTTAAGGAGTAGAGATTTATTCGTTACAGGTACATGCTCCCACAAAACCCTGTTGACATGGCGGAATTAATCCCCATCAATGACACCTTCTAGTAGGAACTCCCACATTATCACTGGATACAGTTCAAGCTAAAGTCCCAAGAAAAACTTAAAAAGTATGTGTGTGGAGGGAGTACTTCAATTTCACATTGCCTCAGCTTGTCTCCAACTATACCCAAAATCTGGCTTGAACTGATGCTCTCGCCTCCCCAGGGCTAGGGTTATATACAGATGAGACTCACGCCTCTAGTGTGTGCATTTCAAGTCTCAAAATGTATGCGACTACACTGAAAACCAAAAACACTCATTTAAAACACCAAACAACTTGGGTCTGGAGAGATGATCTAGCAGTTTAGCACTGCTCTTGCAGAGGGCCTGAGTTCAGTTCCCAATGCCTACTTTTGGCAGCACACAACCACCTTAACTCCAGCTCTAGGACATGGTACTCTCCTCGGGCCTCCCTGGGTACTTGAGAGCGCGCGCGCGCGCGCGCGCGCACACACACACACACACACAAACCAAACCAAACCAAACAAACCCCAAAACGTGTGAAATCTAAGCACAAATAGGGGAAATACTTAGTAACCCTGAAACTTCCTTTTCAGTGTAGGCCTATAATCAAGTGTTAATTTTGGTTTGCCATGGTATGGGGACAAGTGTAGACACAGTAAACTAGATAAACTGTATGCTCCTTAGCTTCCATATCCATGGTCTGTCTGATGTTGATACAGCACAACACAAACTTGCCTGCTAGCAGGCCTGTTATTATAAATAAAAGTTTAATATGCAAGTGTGTGGTGCTGAATACACATGGCTGTTCTGTCTTCTCTGAAGTGGAACTTGGGTACTAAGGCACTGCCCCGGACTTCCTAACTCCTGTCTGGTTTTGGGTTGTACATACCTGGCGTTTTTGTAGGCATTCTGGAGACCGATGATTTTCAGGCGTGTATATCACCTTTGGATGGATCAGAGTTTCACCCAGCTTTGCTGAGCACAGGCACACTCTTTCCACTGCAGCTGTACTAGGTCAGCACTGAAGGGTGCAGCTCCACCCATGTTTCATTAACAAGGTATGCCAAGTTTTTATTTTAGTCAGTTTAGAGGATGTAAAGATATCCAGTATCCAAGCAACAATTCTGCTTTAGTCTTGACACCACCAGTTTAATAACCACTCCTCTAAGATACATAGTTGGAAACTTTTATTGTACTTTTCCTGTTTGCTTATTGTTAAAATTGCATGCAACATTCAGTCCATAACGTTATAGGTGTGTATAGTCTAGGAGCAAGAGGCCCCACTGAGTTTCTGTAAATACTCTATGAAGCTCAAACATCTGTTTAGCACAAATACCTGTGCGGTTTTGGGGATTTCTGGACAGCCCTCACACTGCCCCAGCTTTCAGCCCCTTCCACTAGATGGTAGTTTGTGTCACCCCTGGAGTACCAAGACTTGACTTTCTGCCAGTGCTTAGGTGACCAAAAAGGAGTTGAATTTCAACTCACTGAAGTAAATACTCTTAAGTTCTTTTATCTGATGGCAGACAGTTAAGACTGAAACCATTTCTTTGCTATCGTGGTAAGAGCAGCGAGAAAGATGGACAGGCATCTCCATGACACATGGATGGATAACGAAAAGGTGCAAAGAAAAACAATTTGCAGAAAAAAAGCTGGAACTGGAAAATAGTTATCTAGTGAGGCTCAGAAAGACAAATGCTGCATCCATCCTTTCTCTGTATGGCCCCAGCTTCTAATGTCAAACACGTTATATTTTGTGGGGTAAGTGTGGACAGAGGCCAGAAAACTAGAAAGCGGTCCATGAGACAGAAAAAGAGCTTCTGAGGGAGGGGAAATGAATACAACACCAGGGATGTGGGGGGGGGGGAAGGGCAACTAACTACCTGGTGCGGGGGGTGGGGGGGCTGTTGGACGGGGAGGACAGCCCACATCTGAACTCAACATCCACACAAACATTTACCTTTATTTCCTCAACACCGTCACACACACAGCATTTACACCAAATTAGGCACTATGTTCAAAAAGAAAACTTTACAGTCCTTTGCCAGCCTTTTTGCTGGCCTGTCTCGCTGATTTGTAGTCTTACAGCTTGAGGAGGATGACCACCATCTGCGGAAGCAGCTTCTCGGCTTCTGACGTCGTGCACAATTAACTTTGGAAAGTCAACTATTTGGGGGAGGACTGCCTGAGATGCCACATTATTACATTTTGAACAAAGGGACATTACGGGCTGGAGATGGCCTAGTGGTTAAGAGCACTGGCTGTTCTTGCAGAGTACCAAGGGCTCGGCTCCCAGCACCCATATGGTGGCTCCCATCAGATGCTGTTCCAGAGGATCTGATGCCCTCCCCTACCCTCAGAGAGCACTTCTCCCATGCGGTGTCGTTACACACACATGGGCAAAACTCATACACGTAATAAAAGAAATGTTAGCACAATGTTTTCAAATCTTCAAGTTATCTGGAATTCTGGCAGAGCTTAAAGTTATAAACCCAACCTTTCTGCTCAGAACCTGTTAAACAGCCCACCTGTTCTCTGACCTTACGTGCAATAGTTTCATATTCAATGTTTCTGGGCTTAGTTCTGTGAAGCTGTTTCGTCACACACGTTACCCCTTTGCCATGGATCTAAAAATGAGACTGATTTACCCTTGTAAATTTTATTTTTTGTCTTCCTTTATGAATTAAAAAAAACTTTCTCGAAGTTAAAAAAATTTACAAATCTTTTGAGGATGGTGTTAAAAGTCATCCCAGGCTCCGTCAGCCTGCATTTCACAAGCTTCTACATTTTTAGAATCAGACTTCACTTGCCAATTTGACCTTGAGAAACTGGAAACCCAGGTTTTTAAAAATCACCGGAAGGAAATAGTGCGCTCAGCGACTTGCTCAACCCGCACACTCCAGGCACGCCATGTGCTGCTTTACTCACCTCTGAGCTCCAAATCTGGCCCCTTTTTCACTTGCGTTGCCATTCTCAGATATTTTCCAGCTTTAAGGTTTGAGCTGCCATTTATACACATGCTTTCAGCTCATCATCTTCAGCCAGGAGTCGCCCGACAAAACGATGCCCAGGACCTATTCCGGTTAACTGCAGCCATATCCTTCCAGCAGCTTGTCACGCCCACGGTCTGAAGGGCCATTTGCAATTTCCCTCCATGACACGTTCAGCGTCCTGTCAGATCCTGACCACTCTTCACAATCTAGCGAGGCATCCAATCGCTCCCCACCTTCCCACTGCCACCCTGATTCAAACTCTCCCAACAGCAGCATCCCCTAAACCTGCTTCAGCCATTTTCAATCGGCTGTATCATTTTCTACCCCAAAGCCCTACAGAGCACTCTCCACGTGGCATTCAGTTACCTTTTAGACCTTCTCTCTCTAGTCTCTTGCTCTAGACTCTAAGGTGATATCCAAATCCACAGCCGCCTGGGCATCTTCCTTGGCCCTGTCCCTGAGACAATCTCCCAAGAACCAATAGCCTCACGCCTCAGCTTGCGTCACATGACATCCCCTCATGCCTACTCTCATCTCCCCTTAGCTCAGGTAACAGACAACCCTCTCCACAGCCTGTGCTCTTTGCTCCTGACAGCACGTCCCACCATGTAACACACCATTTTACATAGCTCTGTACAAAAGACTCAAGCTCATGTGACTAGGAACAGCGTCTGCAACGTAAGATGCAGATAATTGTTAAATCTGCAGTATGAAAACATACTTCATACATAAAACTTAGAAACCCATGCCATTATACTGCAACTTACAGTACACAAGGTGCTGCTGGCTAAGAAAATCTGTACACCACAACTGAAAGGTAAACCTTGTCAACTATCTCCTAGCCATTCCACCAAAAAGATTACTGCAAATATATGTTGACTGTTTATGCATCTGAACACCCATCACCAGGACAGCTGGTAAGACAGATCAAGTGTCATGTCGCTACACCAATGGGTACCCATTAACTGACAGGTCTGGATAACACTGCCTAGGAACGATGCAGAAAATCTCCACAGGCACACATACTCAAAACTCCTAGCAGCCAATTACTGATAACATTCATTTAGATTCTTTCAGAGAAGGGGCCTCTCTATGTAGTCCTGGCTACCTTGGAACTTGCTATGTGTAGCAGACTCGCCTCGAACTCCCAGGGGTCCTCCCGAGCGCAGCTGTTCACTTCTTAATCTTTTAAGTCACCCATTTCATGAACTTCTTAAACAGAATGAAGACTAAAGAGGAACTGCTAAGATGGTCACAGTGAGACTGCGACAGCATTTACGAAACGAACTGCGTGAGTGACTGGGGCAGAAACCTCTCGGTGGCAGCGCTAGCAATCTTCACGTTACTGCCAGTGGATTAAAAGCTTTATTAAGCCTCCAAACTGTCACCTGTAAAATGTAGAAACATTTCAAGAAGTCATCAGTTTTACAAACTAACACAAGACCTGGAGATAAAGTCCACAGGTCACATCACAGTACAAGCAGCTCCCACTGTCAACCAACTGCACAGTAAGGAAAGTAAACCCAAGACCTGCATGGTTCCACTGCCGCTTTAACCATGACCCCTACCTAACCACACAAAATATAGAACTGTTCATGTCAGATTATGAACTCATTACAACAAATGCCAGTGCAGAAATGGGTGGGCTCACATGAGCTGAGAAAAAAAGAAATCACCTGAATAAAACTGGTAAGACTGTAGTTTTACTAGAATGTCAAGATTTCATCTTCAGGAACAATTTCTTCAGGAAGCAAATTAGAACCCTGAATTAACAATGACCAGGCAGATTTGAATGAACTTCTCCTATAATCTAACCCCACATCCTGGAATCTTAAATTCCTTCTCCAAGGTGCTTTAAAGAATATAATTCCAATTCATTCTCATCTACAAACTGTTATTCACACACACAAATATATATATATATATTGACAAAAGCAAGAAACTCAAGCTTCACTTCGTTAGTTTCCGGCCTGCAGTGACTCACCAAGCCCTTTTCTGTCTACAATGTTTTCTGTCCTGAGTAGAAAGACCCTCACATCTGTGCACACACATGTGGGGATGTATCACTATATTTAAATCCCATCAGCAACAGGCAATTAGCTGATTAAAATCTGAAGATAAAATGCTCCTGGACGTCAACTTCCACACCACGAGCCTTAATTTTCTAAAGGACAATAGCTTCAACAGATACACACACACACACACACACACACACACACACACACACACACTCTCTCTCTCTCTCTCATCTCCCATACAGTCTTGTGTAGCTGTGGATTCAGGGTAAAAGCGTTTACTCTTTTTACCTAATTAAACCACTAGTTCTCGTCCTCAAGCCCTAAAGAGTTGTGGCCTCTTTACAATATAGTTCTAGTCCTAGAACTGGAAGGCTTCAGCCTCCGTACAATCTAATAAGCCTTGAGACTTACCGAACCACTGTGACTAGCTTCTTTGTAACTGACTCCTCTGGCTCAAACTCATCTTCTGAGCCAGCTTGTGCTTCTAACTGAGCTCTTCTGACTCTAGCTTACTCGCACAGATTCTGACTCTGACTGCCTCAGACTGCTCTGCTCAGCTGCAAACTGACTCACTCTTCCTGTCTGATACTGACTTCTGCCAAACTCTGCTGTGTCACTGTCTCTCCCACAGCCTGCCTGCTTCAGACCGCTCACCTCACACTGCCTGCTGTGACTGCAGTAAATGACTCTTCAGCAACTCACCCTGATGAGCTGAGAGTCCGCCTTTCTATCATGAGACCTGGGTGGGCCCTCACTTTGATAACCCTTCCTCTGATTAGTCACTTTCCCTCTCCTTCGCTCTGACTCATTTCAGACATTACTTCCAATCAGACCCGGACTCCTTCTGAGCTCCGCCTCTTGTGTCAATTCCACAGGGATTAAAGGCTTGGGTCAGCACTGCTTTCTCAGAAGGGATGCCTACATTCCATCCAGACCACAGCCCTCTGGATGTCCCACTGCATCTCACACGCAGCCTTGCTCTATCACCTCCTTGCAGTCAAGTCACAGTTGGCTTCCTCTGCCAAAGCAGCTCCACCCCTTCCCCTGCAGCTTGAATCGAAAAACATTAATAGCAGTTAAGCTCTAGTGTATGCAAGTTTCTTTTTACTGTAGTATATAAATAAAAGGGAAAAAAAGTTCCTTGGATACCAACAGGACACTAATGAGTAAGCAAAGGAAAAACAAAATCACACAACACTTTAATCCCACCCAAAAAACCCACCAACCAACCCTATTAGGACACAAAATGGGAGAAGGACAAAGAAAGATAATTTCTTTCCATTAAAAATCAGAGTGCAACGTCTATAGTTAAACAACTTTATTAACATAGTCAAGCAGTGATTAACATTCACATCTATTATGTCACATCATACAAATGTAAATACAAAATTACTACAGTACAATATATATTCTCTGCATGATCCAAAATATTTGGTGGCCCCAAAAAACTCTCTTTAAAATTCAGCAGCTTATCAAAAATTAAAACCGTATTCTATTTAAAATGAAGATCTGTTAGCACAGAGTTAGACTTCAAGAATATCAATTTAGTACAGTTTGAGAAGTTGCAGGAGGATATGTTTGAAGGACACATTCTAACATAGTGTGGCAGGTACAGGAAACATCAGATTTAAAGCTTTTAAGCATAACTCATACAACCTAAGTTGTCAGCAGAAAGATCCAGTTATTTATAGCTAAGCAAGTACTACTAAGTTATTGCACCCAATGTTAACATGAATATTAAGTGTAAAACTTTCATAATATGAAGTGATTTACCACATTTAAGCATCTCTTAAGATGATAATCTATGAGTAAAATTAATTACATACTATTATCTAATAATCTGCATAAAAAAAAAACACCAAAAAAAAAAAACAAAAAATCAACAACAACAAAACCAACAACAAAGCTCAGTGTGGTTATGTATCCACATGAGAAAGCAGTGACAGAAGACACGAGGAGAACAGAGTGGAACCCCTTTACGAGGAGGACATCAGAAGGGGACAACACTGCCTTATAGGCTAACCATGTTAGAGCAGGCATTTGACACGAGGACCGGACCTGTGAGACAGATAATTCTGCATGTTACCAAGCCACAGTAAGAGAGTAATGTATGGTGAACCAACACTCTTACTCCAAGGAAAACTACCAGCTTTGTGATTAGTGCTCTACCATTGGCAAACAGACTTGGCTTGGTTTTTAACGTACAGAGGAGGGGAAAAGAAAACTAGTTTAACTTCCCTCAAAGTCATGCATACATTCAGCTGCTATGCATCATTTTATTTCGACACAATACACTCTGGGATACAACAAACCACAAAAACAGTTGCTGTAATTAAGCATATACCTTACAATTGTATAAATATATTAATTAGGCATTGAGAATTATCTACATATATGTAATACCAACAGGGAGATGATCTGCATCAAGCCTGAAGTTAGTTTCTAGTCACCTAGAAGTACACAGGTAAAAGAAACTAACGTCTATGTGAAACTTAACTCCAGAGAGGCCTTAGAAGCACTGCCATATCTAATATAGTGCGTAGTGCACTCGCTGTATACAATGCTACTGCACGGTATGGGTACTAGATAATATCGTTACCAACACAGGTCACTACTGCTTATTTTTCCATCTCAACCGTCTCAGGCTGTTAACCACAAGACCTTGGTTTTGTATAGAATCCAACGCCCACTCTATTTAACAGTACTAGCAGCAACCATCAGTGTGCCCTTGCCTTGTGACATTTGCAAAAGTGACCCCGTAAGCAAAGCTGTGTGCACGTGAAGTACTAACAGAGGGAGACCCTAGGGCTGCAGTGATGTACGGCATACTCTTCTCCTGGGAAGAACGCTTCTGCACTGCTATCTGTTAATACATTCAATAAGAATATAATTATATGAAGCAAAACATTTTCTCACTGCGAAGGTGTTAAATGGAGACAGAGTCTAACACATAATTTAACGCTGGCATCTCAACTATGCAGGATTTTGTATAGGGAGAAAAGGTTCCACTTTCATATTTGGAAAAGGGGAAGACCAAATTCAACTCATTTTTCAGGTAAATCTGCATACCTAATGTGAAGAGAGCTTTTTATTTTTCTCCAGTCTGATAGAACACTGGGGGTGGGGGGGTTAAGACTGACTGGGGAGATTCAATAAAACACATGAAAAACAAAACAAAACAAAAAACAGCACTCACAAACCTCCAAAGACTACTAAGTATGATGATCTTTCTTTATAAACATGTCACCAAAGCAAAATGATACAAGGATATTCACCTGAGATAAAACTTGTATCTGAATATTTCATAACTGAGTGTAGACCAAGCAGTAAGAGGAAAGTCAGTTGAAATTATTTTAAAATATACATCTGACCCTATTTTACAATATATGCAATTTAAGCAATTCAGATCAATGAAAAAGTCTTAACCAAAAAAATCACAGTGTTTATCAATGTTAATTACAAAATGTATGCTACTTGTTTTGTTTTAAGATGTAATGGCTTGGTTAAGTGTTTTAAGATCTGAAATCTAAGTTGCATAACAAAATCAAGTAGCAATAATGTAAAGCATCAGAACTGGCTCTAAAGATATTTACAAGTTGATTATTTTGGAAATAATCAACAAACAATACAAAAGTGATTTTTCTTACACAGTATGAAATCATTAAAGAGATTAGACAATACAAAAAGCAAAATTATTTCCTGAATAACTGAACATCTGTGAAACTAAGTTCACTTGCTAATGGGCTGTAACATGGAACTGCCAAGTATGCATTTAAATTACACTAAACACACTTTCTGTTTCCAACTTAGGTTGATCAGCAGCTTTTGTTCTGTTAGAATCCTTCAAAGAGAGAAGCTCAAACAGGGAAAAGAAGGCATATATAAAACAGTAAACACTGACCTCCTGAGGTTCCTACAACATACAAATATTCAAGTAGAAAATCTACATCACTCAGCAGCGGCTATCTCTGTGGCTGAGCACACTAACAGCGCTTAGTGTGTAAGGAGCAGATGAAGTAAGCCGTGCTTTAAGCATGCCAAGAGGCGAAACACTGGAATGTAACAATGACAAACTCACAATCTCATAGACATTCGGTCAACATTCAAAACTATCAAGACTGCACCACAAGAATTAAGTTGCTTTATATCTATATATATATCCCATGATGTATTACGTTTCATCAAAACAATAAATGCTAACTCAGCGCTTACCTCAAAAACTTAAATGGCTTCTGCAAATTCCTGCGCTATACTGCGTTGTCTGAGATATAAATTAGGAAGAAACAATAGCCTCAGTGGGGTTTCCCCATTAAAAAGAAAGCCACCCTGATCTTAGGTCACCAGTCATATTTATTATAAAGTTATTAAGCCAGACGGTGGTGTTATATGCCTTTAATCCCAGCACTGGGAAGGCAGAGGCAGGTGGATCTCTGTGAGTTCCAGGCCACCCTGGTCTACAGGGCTAGTTCCAGGACAGCCAGAGCCACACAGAGAAACCCTGCCTCAAAAAAAAAAAAAAAGTTATTAAATTTAGAAACAAATCAATTTACTACAAAACCAAACAGTTTGTTTTTGTGCTGCATAACTGCCAAATTGGAGATTAATTCTTAACCAGACAGGTGACTATATTGTTTTTACTTAATGTAGAATTGTTTATCACAGATCCAGACACCTTTATTGAAAGTTTTTAAGCATAAACTGCTTTATTATCTTAAGAGACAAACCTGTTTCTTTATTTACTACTTATGCAAGACTATTATAATATCTCCTATATTAAATATTGAAAAGAATCTGAAGCACTACGGGGCATACTACAACTTAAGGATAAAACAGCTATTCTGCTCTGACTTTAAATACCAACTTGAAAGCAAATTTTGAGCTCCCAGTAAGGTAACTGTACTAAAAAGTGAAATGCCACACACCCTTGAGTCTAGCTTAAAATGGAAAAAGGTTGGACATTGTAGATGGTCTTATTTCAGGCCTAACAGACTGAAATTTGCAAAGCCAAATACAAGGAAAGAAGATAAAAGAACACATTAAAACAAACATATACACAACAACAGAAACCTTTTTGCATGCTACCATGCACGTGAAATGTTTTGAAACTGCATTTGTAAAGTCACACGCACACAGCTCACACTTCAGTGCCATGGCTGTATCAGTCAACACTTCTGGAGAACAGAACCATGCAAAGAGGAGAGACTGCTTATAAAAACGGTTATTCAGTATTTATTCTGCGATGCAAAGGTGACAAAATCAAAATATAAAAAGGCTGTTATGGCTTAACGTTTTGTTGCAGATTAAATATGCAGCATTGAAAAATGGAAAGGCGTGGCTTCATCTCTGACCAGCAGAGCTAAAAAGAAAACTCTCTCCATTTTCCTTCATCATCATGGGATACACACTGCTCAGGCAATCCAAATTAATAAAGACTTGCACTTTCATATGGACATAAGATCAAGTGTACCAGTTAGGGTCTTCACATTCACAGTATATAAGAAAATACACATGGAAGGAAAAGTAAAGGGTTAACTTAACAAGGATTTATTCACAGGAATACATGTAAGTAGAGAAACAAAACAAAACAAAACAAAAACACAACAGAAAAGCCAAACCAATGAAATGAAGAGGATCCAAACCAACTCTCACTCTGTAGCTTTGAACTTGCACCCTGTGCACATTTACTTAGGGCACAAAGGGCCACCAACATGCGCCAAATACAGTGTAGGAACCCTGCATCACACCCATTAACTAAACATATCTTTAAGATCATGCTTTGAACAAAAGAAGGAAAGCTTAGAGGCAATATGTTGAGTGGGAATAAACACTGAAATATAGCAATCATGTTTCAACTTCTACAATTGTCTTTATGTGCCAACTAACATTTATGCAGCCTTTTACAGATCTTTTACCATGTAATTTGAATTTTGATAAAATCACTATAGTATATAACCATGCAGAAAGCACACCACACTGACAGCACAGAGGCAAAGATTTTGCACAGGTATATCAGCTTTCCACATTGTGCAGGTTACACACAATACAATATCAATCTTATTCCTAACAGATCCTAAAAAGGTATTTCAAGGCCTAGCTGTAAACTACAGTACTTTATATATCTATATTCTTAATAAAAATAAAATCCACAAATCTTAAAGGAATTTTAAATGCAGGGCTATATTGAACTGGTAAACTGCAACCCAAACTGGCGCAACATAGGTCAATGAATACCAACCGCACTCTATGTGATGCAAGCATGCTACGGTCCCACTAATTACATCACTTTCGGTCACTATGAGCCAGAGCGCATGCCTGAACCTTAAACTGCACCTTAAGATAACGTGTTGGCCTAGAAATTAAATCTAAGAAGTACAACCATGAAATCATATCTACTAACGTTTTAATGCAAAATTAGATGTCACCTTTAGTTTGATACCCCGACCCCATTTCTTCCTCCCTCCCTGCCCAGCCCGAAAAGGTAAAAGGAGTGACTCGTTGGCATCTCACAGGGTGCTTCATTGTTCAAATTTGTTTCCTTTTATTTCCAACTTTTTGGGGGTACCTTAAATTGTAACTTCCAAGAACCTGCTTCTACTAGGGGAGGCAAGCTGATTTTAACTGTTATTTTTGTGTAGTTCTTCATCAGCATGCAAAACAAGGCCCTGTAATGTGGGAAAATTTATATAAAAACCTTTAATGAAAAAAAGCTTCCTTACTGTTGCAGCTTCCCACTCTTAGGCTTCCTTTGTTGTGGACCATGGGCTTTTTCCTCCTTATCCCTACACAGTGTTTATGTGGTTCTTGTTTGGTACGATTCCCCATAATATTCCAGAAAGTACTGTTCTGTGAGTAGACTGAATAGTTTTTGCTTCTTCATATCCAGTGCAGAGTTGTAATTGGAGACAGATTTCCACCCACAAAGGCTCCAGATGTTAAAACATTTCCCAACATCGACTTAATACAGTGACGGCAACACCTCCCTCCCGCCCCTCCCAGTAGGGTTGGGACTGTACTGTATTCCCTACTGGTTTACCCTTCCCCTGTAAAGGGCAACATTTTCCCTGGGTGCAGAGGCTCCCTTACAGTCTCCAAGACTGACGGACCTGCAAAAAACAAAAACCGATTTTATCTTTAATAGCTGCCTCTCTTTCAGAGCCAGTGGTGAAAAAAAAAAAATCAAATAACAATTCTATTTTTGTCTATAAAGAAAGTAAGAAATTGGACAAATTGCCTAGGATCATGCTACATTCTTCTGAGAGTCTCAACAGTCACTTATGCCACAGAGGACAGTGAACCTACAGCACATGACGCTTCACATGATGGCTTCTGCCTTGAATAATGTGCGAACTGAACATTCCCTGCATAATGTCACTTTATTTCCTTAAACATGAAATCACAACTTAAGACAGCTACTTTTCTTACAGAGAATTACAGGATCACCACTTTTCTAATATACCCAATGTTTAAGGGAACAAATGCTGCTAATCTTATCCTACTAGGGTCAGAACATTTGGTAACATCCCAAATAAAATTTAACACACATCTACTTGATGCTCTTAATTAGTTATATTTCATTATTTCCTATATTCTCAGGTGATTTCATTTTGCTGATGGGACTTTTAAATTGTTAACACAGTTCAGTGTTAAAACAGACATAGGAAAGATTAATAATTAAACCAATGTTTGATAGTGGTCCTTTTACAAAAGCACTACTAAACACTCTGGACACTTGTAAATGTTTATTATGAATTCAGAGGTTGACCGATCCATCCTTCCCTCCTGCTTCTGAGTGGGAGTACAAAGAAGCAAGAATGAAAGGCACTAATCCACCCTTAAACCTAACTAGGAAACAATTATTTCCTATTTCATCCCAAAGCAGGATCATCATAGTTTACTACTTGGTGATGACACCAAAAAATGACAAACTACTTAGAACTTATAGCTCAAGGTTGAATCTTTAAAGCGAAGTCATCCCTTCCACTGCATTCTCAGAGTCTAAGAAAGTAAGTGAAACACGCTTCATGACAGAAGTGGAACAGTACACGCAGAGGCCTAGACAATTCATTTCTACTCCCTTCTAGGTTAGGTAACTCGGATACCGAAACCTTTTTAGCTTAGCTTAAATAAGCAGCTAAGAAAAAGAAAAAAAAGAAACCTCCTCCGCCCGTGCGATTTGAGTACTTCAGTTTGCTCTAGCACACATTCTATACACAGAGTTTCATTTGTCTCTGGCCCAGTCAGATAGGTAGGTCTCAAGTCGTGTTCAGAACCGGAAGTTCTGCTCTGTACTGGCCCAAATACTGAGCCAACCTGTGTGCACGGTGAACACACTAAGTTCTGTCACTATACACTACGCACCGTTTAATCCTCAGCATAACTCAGTGAGGGAACTGGAGCTAAGAGCACAGCTGCTGATACCAAGTTAAACAGACCATCAGGAGCAAGAGCCCTCATACTTGGCCTTCTGCTCCCTCAAACCAAGGGAGAGTCTTCCATCAACAACTGTGAAAGAGTACTGGGTAGATCCTAGGTGCTTAACAAATGAGTGTTAAGTGTCATCTACTTCCAGAATTCAGTTCCAATTTAAATTTTTTTCCTAAAATGTTACAACACACAAAGCTTCTCGCCCTTGCCACACATAAGAATATATAAAGAAAGGCTTCAAAGCTGAACCACTTTTGCCCCCTTGTGAACGCCTTGAAGGGCAAAAGAAAAAAAAGAGAGGAATAAAATAATAAATAGAAACCAAACCAGTGTAGCGGTTTATCTAAGAGTGAAGGGAGAAGCCATTGTTTGACTGCAGTATTAATTAAGTCCCTTCCCTCTACGAGTTTCTAAAACTTGTAACTTACCCCTAATTTTGGGACTGCAGCTTAAGTGTATCAGATTAAACACCATAGAAAGCTGCAAGACGCTCTTTTAAGGGAAGAGGAAACTGGTCAGAGAATCGCCTCCAATTTTCATCCCCAACTTGGTTTTTAAATCCATGAAGGATCTGCAAAGAGCGAAAAACTATTAACTTATCAATAAAGACAGATCTGTATAGGTTTAGAAATAAAACATAACTGATGTTAATTATCATTTTTTATCTGTTTCAAAGTAGTAATTCTCAAACTTTGTTAATCAGGATCTATATTCTGACTTGACCAAACCACCTCCAAGTTCAGGAAATGTCCTTAGCAACGTGATATACTTGAGAAATCTCTTGACAAACTAAAAAAAGCAAAAATTTCAAACCAAACAAACACAAAATCTATCACTGAATCATTTTTTGTTTTAATGTTGGGTTATTTCAAATTAGAAATACACAAGCTTTGGGCTCCTGGCTGTAAATATACTAATTTCAGTATTATTAAAGTACGTAACAGTACTGTATCACTACTCTGTCACAGCTGAGTATAGACTAAATTAGTCAGAAGGGAGCATTAACAAAACAAGAACATGGGCTCAATCCCTGTGAAGGGCACTGTGATGGTTTACTCTGTTCACCAGATTCAATTTACATTCCAAATTTGTCTGGAGAATGTCAAGCCATTTTCCAGTTACAGTAAGACAATATGAATCAGTGTTAATTGGGGAAATACTAGCAGAGTTGGTTCCGTATCTTAAGATCAAGCCAGGTTCATTGCTAAGTCAACCAATAGTGCTCTGAAGAAACTAAGTTTATAATGAAGAAGAACTCAAATGTTTCAACTCTGAGTTAAATCATAAATGCTTATTAGTTACCTTACAGAACATGTCTCTGAGATCATCTTTTGGGTTAATCCATGATGCAACAGCATCACAAAAAAATATAAAATCCTGTAACAAGCAAAAGACATTTTAGGTTGCTACTATTTACCAAATTCAGTAAAACACACATGCAAACTTCAGAACTTGTCATAACAGACTTAGCTAAAGTGGAAAACATTTAAAAACCAACGAAGACCATTAAGGATCATTATTTTCTAGTAACTTACATCACATTGGAATTTAATGTTCTACTGTATTTTTTATTACAAAACAAAAGCAAACACAGTTTAACATATTTAGCATTAGAAATGGTGGAAAAGTACCAGATAAACTGAACAATAACACTTCTGATTGGACGATAAACAACCTGATATCACCTGAATCACCTATTTTGAAATAGAGGAAGGGGATTACATTTTGACAACCATATCGAGATAATAAACAAATGAAATGCCTTCTAAATGAAGCCCACTCTGTTCAAATCAGGAGTCTTCATGTCATCCAGACATCTACCTTAGAGGCTAAAACTTTAAATACAGTGCTGGAGAGAAGGCTCTGCTGTTAACAGCACTGGCTGCCTGTGCAAGAGGACCTTGTCTCAGATCTCAGCACCCACAGGCCCCACTTAGTGAGACCCTATTTCAAAAGAATCCGGAGAGTCAGCTCAGGGTTAAGAGCATGGTTGCTCTTGGAGAGGATCAATAACTAGCCAAAACTCAACCAACCAACCAACCAACCAACCAAAAAAAAAAAAAAAAAAAAAAAAAAAAAAAAAAGAAAAAGAATGTTGAGTATTTAACTCAGGGTCCCACACTTGTGTTTTATATTTGAGCATGTGGTGTAGAATTCAATGGTTTCTGTGTTATGTCTGACAAACTGGCAGTTGCAACATTTGATTGAATTCACGTACATAAAACCTGACACTAATTAAATGTCTAGAAAGGGATTAAAGAGATGGCTCAGCAGAGAGCACTGACTGCTTTCAGAGAACAGGGTTTGATTCCCAGCTCCCACATGGAACCCATTTGAATAGTTTATCCAAACACCAATCTCTATAGCTCGTAACCATATGTAAGTCCAGTTCCAGGGCCCTGACGCCTCCAAGGGCACCAGGCACACACATGGTCACAGACAAAAATACAGGCAAAACATTTGTACACATTAAAACTGATTTTAAAAAAGTTTAAAGATAACATGAATTTAGGAAATAAAATAAAATGAAAAAATGATAAGCTTTTAAAACAATTTAAAAGAATAGCTCAATATTCAACTTTATTTGCTATTTTAAAGTTCAAACCCAGCAAACTGATATCCACGGATAGGAGGTATGTACAAAGTGAATAAATGGGGTCTAAATGTGCGCGGGAAGGCCTGGCCCAGTGGAAGACACCACCATAACTTCCTCTCTCGTCTGCTCTCACTAGCGTTTTAACGAAGTCAGACTTGAGACACAGAGGTGTGCTGCTGTGCCTACCCGAGGCCAACCCCTAGGACCCACGCATTAGAGAGAGATGACTTTCCCGTCTGTGCCATGGCACGCTTGTGTCCACACACAATACACAGATGCAATCAAAGCCTTAAAACGCCTGTCCTTTAAAAATTTATTATTTAGCACACAGACACTGAGAACAAAGCCCTGTGAACACCTTACTTGGATTACGCCACTGGGATTCACACTGATCATGGTACAAATCCCACGGAATGCTGAATCTTTTTCTTCGTTGTCTCTTATGTTTCTCAGAGAGGTACACCTAATGAATTACAGAACTGAGTTTAGTATTTAAAGTAAAAAGCAGATTCAACACAATGCTAATAAGACAGTATTTAATGGAATAGGCACCACAACAGAGGTAATGGTTATACTATGTTTTCAGAAAGCTTGACTTGCAGTTTCTCATATTCCTGTATGTCTGACCCATCTCATCTCAATAGCGTTAACAATGAAATTCACATTTTCTTAAAAGATTGAATCTATAAAAATAGACAACTGGTCTTTCTTACTTAAACTATTAATCAGCCTGCGCCAAAGAAAGTATACTACCAAATTAATTTTTAAAATTCTTTTATGACTTGTATTCCATTAAACACTATTAAAAATGATTTGAGTTGAAAGATTATCAATTGAAAGAAGCAGAACACAGGCTATACTGTCACAATATAAACTGTTACTATACACTTTATGGTGTAGATGTTTAACTCTGACATTAACAAGCAAATAAGATTTAATACGTAACAAATTTAAACGTGTATTTAATGCAATCCAAGTTTCCAAATTAATTCTAAAAAAGAAAAAGTAATGCAAGAACCTAAATTTATAAAATTTGCATGCATCTTAATTTTTCTGGTGGATATTTAAATGCTTTTATGTATAATCAAGCTTTTAAACACAGCAAGCATGTGACAATCTTATCCCATGCATCAATTAGTCGTTAGCCACAACATAAAATAAATATACATGACGATGCTACTGAAAACCTCACAAACCTGATAGGACAAGATTAGTCACATGGTTGGCAATGATTAAGGACTGTGATTTTTGTAACCAACTGAAAATATATCTAAAAGTGAGATAGAGAAAGAAAGAGTGAAGAAAAATGAATTAAAAAAAAAGATTGAATAATACACACCAGGGTCTTATAAACTGCTGTAGCATGGGGGCCACCTCTTGAGGACAAACGTAACCAAGACGACCAATTGTTATTGCTAAGGTAACGCAATCACGGTTATACACCACCAAACGCCAACCAAGACATGAGCAAATGAGGGGGAAGGAGAAAAAATAAAGAAAAAACAACAAATAACTCAGAAACAGAAACCAACAGAATTTGTGTATGATAATAAACATAAGATCTCACCAGCGCTGTCTATTACCACCCCCGATGGAAGGGGCAGCAACACATAGGGCGTACTCTCGGAAAAAGGAAAACAAAAGGAATTAAAGTAACTAAATAAAGGTTGAGAGAACACCAAAAACCATCAAGAGTTTTCTCGCTCATCCAAATGTCACGCATTGGTAAAAAAATGAGCAGTGGAGTGAGTGGGTTTAGAGACTCATCATTCAAAGCCACTCAGAACTTCAGAATATAAAATCTTTCCCCAAGAATTATCAGTAAATGGGAATATATTTGTGAATAGTTTATCCAAACACCAATCTCTATAGCCATATTTGCAAAATTTCTCAACTTTTTGAAGTGATGACAACCTTTAAAAATCATTTAGGGATATTAATCCAAATTTTAGTAGCTTTTAAGCTAACTTTTAACAAACTAGTGGGACTTCATTGCTTGTGTCAAAATCAGTTACCAGACATTAAGTACCAGTGTCCACTGAATGAACAGACTGGAAAATTGCTCCAGTGTACCCAATTCCATTCTGACAGATCTCTAGTAACTCAGTAACAGCACACTAATTACAAACTGCATACAAGGAGAAATTCTAGTAAAGGAAATTTAGATAGTCCACTGTAAAGACAGGTGACATGGACTATAGGAAAAAGTAATCTTTGCTATAAAAGGCCTTAACATAAAATAGATAATAGCATGTTACATTATTTGATTTTTAAAGTAATTTCGGGGGGGAAATGTTCTCCATCAAAATTCAGTAATTCCTGAAATGTACAAAGAAGTAATACAGATGCAATTCAGAACTGCACCTTGCAATTCAAAGATACATACATATAAATACATTTATACAGAACGGGAAAAAAACAAACAGAAAACAAACCATGAGGTGCTTTAATGGTGTTCTCTCAAAAACTTACAGGTTAACCTTTCATAAAAAAGGGTGGGGTTGAGGGGTAAAGAAAAATGTTTAAGGATTACTTGAAGCAAACTACACAGATAATACTAAAATTCAGCAGATTCATATGAAGCAAGAGAAAGAAAACCTATGTTCAAAAGACACAAACTATGCAACATTCTCATTAAACAGGCAAGTATGAACAATCCAATGAGACATGCGAGAAAGCAGATGATGGTCCATTGAACAAGTTCAGTGTAGGATATGCTAGTTGGGAAAAGGCAAACAGGAGCTGACCTTAGGAAACACTGAGAAAATGGCAGTTAAGTTGCTAAGATTATATTGATCTTCATAGTTTAAAACTCATTCTTTTGGGTAAGGAATGAAGAATCAGTAGTTTAAGTAGCCACTTGTGGCAAATGTAACTTAATGAATCCTGTGTGTTTCTCATATCGATTCAGTCCATCAACTTGTACGGCATTATCAACTATTATATTATTACTCAGGCACGATCGTGCCAGGAGTATAATCTGATAAACAAAGCCAATTTGTTAAAGGAAGTATAAGACATCCACCAGCTGATATCCCACAAGAAACTTCAGTATACATTACACTCAACATTTATTTGCAGTTATGCATTCACATTTAAAGATGAATAGGAACTTTTCTTTAGGCTCAACAATATTTTTATAATAGCCAAGTGTTTCCATTCTGAATGTCATGTATAGGTACTGCATTCTAGGAAGATAAAAATCTGCCAAGATTTCAAAACCACCCTACACAGAGACTATTATACTTTTCAACAAGAAAATCTAATTTACTCTGAAGTAACAGTACCCATACAGCCAATCAGCCAGATAATGTTCCATAATTAAAAGATTTCCTTCCATACCAATAAACTTTTTAAACTTTAATTACATGAGGGTAAACTATATAATTTAAAAACACCAAATTAAAATGCCTCTGAAAGCTTTCATATTTGGAAAACCGTATTTTAATCTTTATCCAGTTATAGTGGTAGGACTCACTCATTAACCATGAAGAAACTGCAGAATTATCTCAGTTTGTAAGAGAGAGATATGCCTGAACAAAAATGAACTTAAATATTCATTAGCCACAGTCGGAGGGTGGAAAGCAGGACATAATCACCCTGAGGTGCTATTGTATGGAAGGCATTCTTTAACACCAACATGCTTTCTGTAAATGCAGAAGAGAAACAAGCCTCTGAAATAAAAACCCCACCAGGAACGGCTTCAGTTCCTGATTTTAAAAGATTTTAGGATGAAATACAAAATAAACACGCCATTTTTCGCCAATGAGTCACTGAATTACATTCTATTTTTGGCCATACGTAAATATATATTTAAAATCATTACCTTTCCCAGTTACTTTCCGAATTTAAAATACAAAATTCACATGACTCAACAATTATCTTAGCAAGAATACGTTTTAGAGAGTAGTAAACCTGAGAATACGTAGAGCAATGTTCTGTAAGCTGGCTATGGAACACAGCTAAACCAGACACTTGTCAAGACGTCAACACGGAAAGAACAAGCAGCTGGGTTTTCAGAGCTAGCTTTGCTTCGGTTTCTCTACGTATCTCGATTTAAAGTTAAGAAGCAAATCACTTTCTCTTCACCATAACATTTCAGTCATATGGTACCTGTGTTCTCTAACAACGTCTTTGGTGTGTTGGGTCTGTTAATGATTTCTACAAGCTGGTGTAACACCATAGGAATATAAGGCTGCATCTCTATACCTAGGTCATACCACAGAAAAAGAGAAGAAGAAGAAACAACGTTAAAACATCATCACAAAACATTCTGCTTCCCTTATAACTGTGACACAAGTTAATGTCTGTTTCTCCCTCCCCTCCACTCTCCCAGAAACCTAAAAAGGCAGCAATAATGCATACAGTTCAAAGGAAAATATCTTACCCATCTGAATCGATATTTCCCCAATTGCCCAGGTAGCATTGTTGCAGACTGAAATAAACTCTGGATTTAGATTGGTTCCCAATATTGGCATGAAATCAGCTAAGAAAAACAAAAACAACAAATACTAAAATAAAGTTTTGTAGTAAACTTGTCAACAGCAGACTCTACTTTTAAAGGAAATCTAAATAAACTGAAATCCAGTCAAAAAGTAAATTTCATCATAAAATAAACATCACAGTGTCAATTCTGAAACTGATAAAAAATACGCAAATGAGTATTTTAAAAGGAGCTGGCATTATTTTTTCTTAAAACGAAAGAGATGATAACTGGCTTCTGAAATCTTCACATGAGGCCTAATTAGACCTCAGGTCGCCACTCCCCACGACACTTACTGTAATTTTTATCTGTTTGTTTGTTGTTGTTTTTGAGACAGGGTTTCTCTGTATTAATGCTGGCTGTCCTTGAACTCACTCTGTAGACCAGGCTGGCCTCCAAAGCACAGATCCACCTGCCTCTGCCTCCCCAGTGCTGGGAATAAAGGTGTGACCACCACTGTCCGGTCCAAGCTGTACATTTTCCAAAAGGAATAACTTTGATATGACCACCACTAATATGGATTCCTGAAAAAAGTTGAATTTCTGCCGCCTGCACTCTCCCATGTCTCCCCTGGCTTATTTTTATCTTTATCTTAAATGTGTATTGGTGTTTTGATGGAATGCATGTGTTTATACCCATGAATACCAGTCATACTAATCTATGTTAAACAGAATGTCTCTAGGTACTGGAAACAAACTCATCAGGTTGAGAACCACTATCTATTCAATACCCATCATGGTTGGTAATACTACCAAAAAGAGGGACAACTAGTCTCTAAATACTTTCTCAAGAAGTTTACAAAAATTGGGGCTAGAGAGACAGCTCAGTGGTTTAAAGCACTTGCTACCCTTCTAGAGGACCCAGATGCAGTTCCCAGCTCCCATATTATGTGGCTCAAACTATAACTCCAGCAACAGGAGATCTAATACTCTCTTGCTTCCCAGGGTATGTGTATGCACATAACACATGCTGGGATAGACATACGGATATAAACAAAACAGCATACAAAACTGTCTATAAAACCTTTAGAAAACAAAAGACCAAACAACCCACAAAAGCAAAAAGACCCCACACTCCCACTCCAAACCCCAGAATCCAACTGAAGCTTAGCTTCTAGATCTAACTGCTAACTTGTGACAGATACTGAGGGTAGAGAGCATGTTAAATGACAGCAGAGATGGGGCCAGTACACTAGAAACAGCAGTAAATTCATGACAAAAACCTTGAAAAACATTACAAGAAAGGAATTTAGAGGTAAGCTCTGAGATATCTAGTTTAAAAATACCCAGGGCCTTTGTCTATGGACAGCAACATATGGGAAGCATAGCTTTGAGTGTTGACAACAGAGGTCTATCACACATCTGTATGGGCAGCTTTACATGAGAATGTACTCTAATCTAGAGCATTAAGCCAAAATTTGATGACTTAACATATCATAGTTGACACTAATGTCAGAATGTCAGAATAGTTACGATTCAAAAGCATAGCCCTGCTGGGTGAGATGGTGCAAGGCTTAGTTCCAGTCCTGAGAGAGAGGTAAAGGCATCTCTTTAAGTTCTAGGCCAGCCAGAGCTACACAATGAGACAAAAACCCCAAAAAACCAAAAGCATATTCTTATTAAATGAAATGCAATTTTGATTGCTATAAATTAACATTATATAAATTAAATAACTGTAATTCAACATTCTCTAAGCTAATTCTATTCAAATCCCCCAGATCCAGTGGTGCTTTAGTTATTGTTAAAATAAATGGCAGTGCCCCAATCCTGCCTGCTTTATAAAATGCACTTTTAAATACTGGAGTTCTAAGAAATTTGCTTTTAATAAAATACAACAATTAGGACAGATGCAATACCCCAATCCCAAAGCACAAAACATTCATACCTATACAAGGCTTAACATGCTGAAAGCAAGCTTTAGTCAGGTCACCTAGTAAGGCAAAGGAGCTCTGCCGAACCTCGGGCATTTTATCCTACGAGAAATAAGAAGAAATGAAGTCTCCTGCACACACGCGGAAGTGGGCTCCAGCCACCCACTCTTGTGTCTTACCTGCATGCACTGATACATTAGCGTCAGGATGTTACTCCGGGCCACTAGCTGCTCGATGTTGCCTCCCAGCCCTTCAGCCAGGCCACTGAGCAAGTCAAGAGCCACAATCATAAAATCTTTATCTGGAGCTTCATATTGTTCTGGTTGAGCATTGTTTAGCTGAAATTAAACACATTGGCTTTGTTGTTGCACACTGAAAGTTTGTACACATTACACTTATCTCTAAAACAGTTTGATTGTCAGGAGGAAGAAGATACCATGGCTTGTGCTAGGGTCTTCTGTACGAGGTTTACACAGCGCTGATACACAGGTTCACAGTACGGAAGGAAGCCAGACTGCAAGGCTGTGGCAACGGACGAGAGGCACTAGAAACAATCAAGAACACACACTGAGTTCAGATCATACTGACGACTGCAGGTGCGACAAACTAAACACAAAGGTCTGCCATTCATTCACCTCTTCTACAACACTCTCTCGGCAGGTTATCTTTTCAAACCTCATTCATAGTCAATTCGTCAGCCAATCAGAAAAAAATTAAACTGAAACTCTTATCAGATACTATAAATAATCTAGACCTGATTTAAACTCTACAGAAGGTGTAGAGGATATGTGTTAAGTTATACACAAACATGACACACACAAACACAACCTGAGCATGAGAAAAGATTTTGGAGTGTGAGGAAGTGAGTTGGCCAGGGAGACTACTGTCCCTGCAGTGCAGTAGAGGCACGGCTGTCACAGACCAACCAACCACTTTGTAGTTTAGTCTTAGGCCTGTTCCACGGGAGAGAATTCATACTTGGCACTGTAAACCTCGTCAGAATTCCATGGCTAAGAAGGTCACAGACCATAGGGGTGAAGCCACTACTGTTGTTCTGCTAAGTAGACATATTGTCAAACTACCTTTGAAATATTTATACTTTAGTCATAATGATACTCTTAAAGTTGGTGAGAGCTTTTTTTTTTTTTTGCATTGGGAAGCAGTCAAGAGCTGAGAATAAATGACTTCTGAATGCACAGTCCTGAACAAGACATCTATAGAGCCCCTTCCCCAGTTCCAGGGAACACCATGGAGGAGAGGACAGAAAGAAGATGAAAGCTGGAGTACGACAAGGTCACTGCACTGATGAACCCACAGTGGCACAGCCAGTCAGTATTCTAGAACAGACAGGAGGAGGACTCAGGAAGGCCACCCCTGGTAGATGGCCCCACATCTATGAGCATACATACAGACAACATTAATTGGACTCGGTGGGTTATTTAACAAGAACTCCCCAGCCCTATCCCACATGGTGATGTACCTCTGTAATCCCAGCACCTGCAGACAGAAGCAGGGGGATTGCTGTGAGTTCAAGGTCAGCCTGGTCTACATGAGTTTCAGGACAGCCAGGGCTGCATAGAGAGACTGTGTCTCAAAACAAGACATGAAGTGGACGGGGGACCCTGAGAGGCAGTCTCAGGTGTGGGGAGGGATTGGGGTAAATATGACCAAGACATATTCTGTACATGTGTGAACTGTCAGAGACAAATTTTAAAATTCTGCAAAAAGCAAGTTATACGCCTACTCAGCAATTCAACAGAAACGTTTCTGAGGAACAAGTGATTGGCACTTTATCACACACACATTTTGGTTCAGAACATTTGTTTGTGATAACACTACAGTGCTAGAACAACTGCACACACTGGCCCAACACACCTCGAGCAAAGGGAAGAGGTCTTTGTCTTCATCCTTTAACACGTTCCACTTCTGGATCAGAGGAGGCATTAGCATCTGAATATACTCCTGTAACAGAAAGGGGAATATGAAAGCATCACTGTCATCTGGAAACAAGTTCATTTTGAGTCTATGAAAAATTAAAACCCGTTTGGAGCAATTGTTTTTTTTTTTTACTCAATTTTTTTAATTTTTTTTTACTGAATTTTTTACTGAAAGTATTTTACTGAATTTTTTTGAAATTTTTTTTGAATTTTTACTGAAAGTATTTAAGGCCCATCTTTCACTTTACGGTTCCCTCAAATGTTTTCTCCTCTATCTCTACTTTTTAATTCCTGGGCTCTGACTTAAAGCAACCTTATCTTTCCTGAAAGAAAATGTATATCAGCAAGTACCTCATTCCACCAAAATCCACTACTCGGGCTTTTCCCTCCTTTTTTCTTTTTTGAGACGGTTTCACTATGCAGCCTTGGCTGGCCTGAAACCTACTATGTAGCCAAAGCTGGCCTCAAAGTCACAGAGATCCATTTACCGCTGCCTCCTGTGTGTCACCAAACCCATCAGACTCCATACCTTGTTAAATCACAGGTTTTATTCTCAATAGACTACTTGAGGGTGGGAAGGACTGGCTGTGGCCTGTAACATAATGACTTGCTTTATAGTACATTCACAGTGACTAAATGAGAGGCACAGGCTGTATAACACAACCTAACCCTCAACTAAGCAAACCATCCATCACCAAAGCAAAACCACAAACTTGTCTGGGTCCGATTAGAAACAAGAATGAGTTAAGACTTCCTACAGGGATCATCTATCTTATCAAATATTTCGGCAGGGACTGTCTGAGCTACGTTAAAATTCTTGATGCATTATCTTCAAACCCTGACCTCATATCCCATACCACTACAGACAAGATACTCTGTACTGCTCTTTAGCATTTCCAACCTATCGCCGTCACTGTAACTTTATATACAGATGCCTAATGCCTGGTACACTCTGAGGTAAAAGTAGAATGTCTAGACGCAGCAGCTTGGAAGCCAGTGTTAAGGAAATGGGTTACACGGAGCTAAGAATATTAAAAACCCAGAGTATAAAATCCTTTTATCCCTTTCCTCCAGACACTTTAAAGTGCATTATCGAGACACTATTGCTAATTTCTACACTAACCGTAAGCTTATTTCAACGGCTACCTCTTTCTTAAGATGTACATTCTCAAAGTAGCAAAATCTAACTGTTCACACTTTCCAGTCCTTTTTTTTAAACTTAAAACACACGCTATGCATTTATCACAGCTATGGTAATGCTCCTGGCACAGCCACCCTCAGGTCCTTACTGGCTTGTTTAGATGATGTCCCACTGAGTCTGCTAGCGTCCCGATGGCGTCGTACAGAATGAGCAGGTTCTTATGCTGGTATTTACTGAAGGCGAACACGAGGGTGTCCAGTATATACGCCAGGTATGGGACGAGCTCTGTGCACGCCTCCTCTTCTAACGTAGCGAAGGCACTACAAGGGAAGAGAAGACAAGGCCGCAGAGTGAAGTCTGCTGCTCAGAAGATCACACTTTACACCACGCACACCTTTTTGCCTCACTCTACATCTTACTTTTTCGTATTTTTCATTTTTCTTAGAGTATTATCATGTGTATATGCCTGGGTCTGTGCACACACCACACGCATGCAGGGCTCTCAGAGATCAGAAGCACCCAAGCCCCTGAAATGGAGTCACAGATGCTGCTGAGCTGTCATGGCTGCTGGGAACTGAACCCAAGCCCTCTGCAAAAGTGCTCTTAAGTGCTGAGCCATCTCTCCAGTTCACCTTTTCCCTTTAAAAATTTTTAAGACAGGGTCTTTTCTGTAGCTCTGGTTGGCCAGGATCACACTTTGTAGTCAGTCTGGCCCTGAGTTCACAGAGACCCATCTGCCTCTACCTCCCAGGTGTTGAAATGAAAGCCAGCACCACTATAACTGGTAGTCCAGAATAGCTTCAAACTTGCTCTGTAGCCCAGAGTGACCTGGGCTGATCCTCACCTGGAGTCCTGACAACACAGACATGCACCCCCATGTCCAATCCACAATTCTGAGAATGAAGCCTAGGACTTTATGTGTGTTATGCAATCAGTCTACAAACAGAACCACATCCTGGCCCCAGTTTTCTTTTCTTTCTTTCTTTTTGTTTTTCAAGATAGGGGGCCTCTGTGTAGCTCTGGCAGCCCTCAAACTCACAGAGATCCACCTGCTTCTACTTCCCAGGAGCTGGGATTAGAGGCATGCGCCACCACATGGTGGCTCCTCCTTTCTTAATATGCTACAGTGGCGAAATCTGAAGTTGTAAGCCTTCCAATCCTCGTATTTACTCTTTCTATCTGGTGCAGTCAGCGTTTTAGAAAGAAATGCAGCACCCAGGTGTGCTAGTGACTGCTTGTCAGCCCAGAGCTAGGAAGGCGGTTGGTAAGCCAGCCTCGCCTACTAGGCGAGTCCTGGGTCAGGGAGAGACTCGGATTCAAACACATGCATGCAAACACTCAGGAACACTCAGCCAATGAGCTGGAATGGCAGCTCAATGGCCTAGCGATTGCCCGGCACATGTGAGTATCTGGAGTTTGATCCCTGAATGCACAAAAGGGTCAATGGGAAAAGCAAATTTAAAGAGTTATAAGCTTAACGGCAGGCTCCCTTGTTCCAGGAAACAGAAAGTGGTAGTAATGATATGAGAAAGGAGCCCCAGATCCAACAGAACCGCCACTGACACAGATTCACCACGCACATAGCCCCACTGTAGGTAAGTCAAGTCTAGAGGACACTGTCAGTTATGGCAGCAGACCTGCAGAATGAAGAGGATCTAGAGTTTTGTTATTCCTTAGCGAATCCCAACACTGTGGTTGACAGAATGAGGAAAAAAGCAGAGGCTTATGCCTAGCCAAGCCACGTTATGCTTAACACCACCATCAATGAAGCTATTTCCCAGTCAAACAAAGTATGTAAAATATTTGAATGCACAAACACCACACAGCTGCATATCAGTCCTATCAAAGCTTAACCAGAGAAAACTAAGGTTACCATCATCACAGCAAGGTTTCGGGTTATAAAAACTCCAAAGATTTTAATGTCAACATTCTGTTATTGGTTCAAAGCCAGGCTCTCACTTCCACAATCAACACCGTGTTATGAACCTGTCTCACCTGCATGCGGCTTCTTGTACTCTCTTGTTGCTATCCAGGATACGCTTCAGCAATTCCGTCATTAATGGCTTCAGGTATGTATCTGGTGGCTGGCTGACTACCCAGTGTGCATAGCGGCTAAGAGTCCAGCAGGTGATGGATCGCACAAGAGCCTTTTTATCGGAGAGGCACTGAATAAGGTGAGGAATGAGCTCGGGCAGGTATGGAATCATGCCTTGCATGCAACCTAGGAAAGAATAGCAATTTTTCAAAACGTTCTAAACGCAACTGTATATAGAAAGGACACACGCATCCATACAGAAACTTTGTTTCCAACTACAAACAGAAAACTTGATACCAAATTATTTAAAAATAACAAATCAGAGTTAATTGTTCCTAGGTGTCTTAAAGAGGTTAAGATTATATTTCATTTTTTGTTATAAAAATTCTCATTTTTAAAAATACCTATAAAATGTTTTGAGAAAAATGTTTACAGCTAGGACAAAAAAAAAAAAATCCCTAGAGACTGATGACACGCTCATGTTTCCTAGATTATCTGGGGAATAAAGCTATTATTTCCTGAGCAACAGCCCCCAGACACAAATTTCTTTCTTTTAGCTTCCTTTAGTGTAACAAAAACATTTGTAGCACATATCTGATAGGATTAGAAGTAAGCCTATGATTGTAGGAATAAAGTGGTACCTAGAAGAAAATTACCGTAAGATAGCTTCTGAATTCAATCGTCTCTTTAAGGTTAGCATGAATCTCACATTGGCATTGCAAGCAGAGCCAGACAGTATGTGAATTCAGAGTCAAGTCTCAGCTCCCTAATTAACACTTCCTTCATGTGGTCTAGCCTTAAAGCATCTATGAAGAACTTTGTAATTCAACCTAACTTACCTTCAGCAATTGCTCCTAAAACCAAGATGCCTGATTCTTTAACAACCCACTCATGATGGAAAAGCAATTCTTTCAAAAGCGGCAAAATGTGTGGCAAGAGCTCATCACGATAGACATTGGCGAGAACATCGAGAGCAGCAGCAGAACATTTTCCTAAGGAAGTCAATTTTTGTGACAGAATTAGAAAGTTTATCAGGGTACTTTACTCTGTAGACTTCTTGTAGTTCTTGATTACAGACTTCTATGTGAAAAAAAATCTAATGTTCTACTCAATTCAATGTTTCCAGAATGCCACGGTTATTGTTAAAATTCTGTGGCAAAATGTGCTCACTTTAAAGTGAACAAATAGACAAAAGGTCACTGTAACTCAGTTACTACTCGGTTCTACTTAGAGCCAGGCCTGGAGAGGCACATGCTTTCAATCCCAGCCCCGCAACTGGGGCAGATCTCTCAGAGGCAGCCTGCTCCACACTGAGTTCCAGGCGAACAAAAAACCAAACCAAACCAAACAAACACCAACTTGTTTCTATTTAATATTTCAAGTAGTAGGTAATTTAGAATCAAGTATATCATTTCTTACTGGACGTTAACCATATAAATCGGAACGAAAGTCATTACCATGTAAGATAGAAATAAAATATGCTAGAAAAATTCCTTACACAGATTAACTATGGGACTAAAATCCAGCTAAGACTTCAATAACAGGATAATAAAATTAAAACAACAAAGATACAAAGTAGAATTATTTTCAATGTGAATTAGATAAAGCAAATAGTTCTAAGCCGTTATGTAGCCTACAAGAAACACTTCAGACACTAGAAAAGGTCTCACTTATTATTCGTACAACAGATTTGTACAAGGGAATAGCACACTGGCAAACACGACAATAAAGTTTATACGTGCTGAAGATAAACAGAAGCCTAGCGGCAAGTACAGACAATCTAGCATCAATTTTGGAAATCTGGTTTTATCCTAACGGGCTCAACAGGACTTCCCTCCCACATCCACAAAGAGCTGTTGGCAGGGCATGGAGAATGAGATGTGAGCACTTGTTGAATGAAACTTGCTATCAGTACTGCTGTATGACAACCTTCAGCAATTCCCTTACCACCTAAGGTTGTTGGAATGACTAAAGGTAATATGCATAGTCTTTGGCATAGTGCAGTCTTAAATCAGAATTAGCAAATTAGACATGCTTAGATTTAAAAAGTTAAATGTAGGAAATTAAACATGCAGAATAGGAATTATGTGTTCAAGGATGATAACACACATTGCAAGATAGCCCTTAAAGTTACTAGAAATCCCAACATTTTGAAAATAATATAAAGGGTGGGTCTTCACCAGTATGCTTGTTGCAAGAGACAGCTAATGATGCACGGAGACGCTGCTGGTTGTCGTCACTTGTATGTGCAGTGCATTGTGTGTGAATTAAGGAAGAAGTCAAAGGTTCTATAATGTGTAGGACAGTTCTCCTAAGAATGAAATTATGTGAACCCAAATGTCAATAATGTCAAGGGTGGGAAACCCTGAACTAGAACAGTGAATTTTAAAAACCAGCTAGCAAGCAAACAGAGGGTCGCAAGCTAAGGCTGTCACGTGGGAATCCCACAGTGGTGCTGAGGGCATCTCTTCACCCAGGAAATAAATGGCGCAGCAGTATCTAACTAAGGTCAGGGTAGTAGCATGCAGTCTTCCTTGACGGGTGGATCCAATGACTTTGTGAAACCAGAACCCCCTTTTGGAAGACCTGGCCATGGTCTGGTCTATGGCTGGAGGGATGTGACGTGTGCTTCTAGGGGGAAATTCAAGGCTTCAGCCCAAACTGCTACTCTTCAATTACAAGTTTGGGTCAGGGGGCTGAAGATAAGCAAGCCTGCTGCTCTTGCAGAGGACTGGGGTTCAAGTCCCAGTATGCACATGGTAGCTCACAAACATCTGTAACTACAGTGCCAGGAGATCTGAAGCCCTCAAGTGGCCCTCTCAGGTACCAGTCATGTGACGATGAGATGCAATCTGTGTGCAGGTTAAACACCCAAATCAAAAAATAACAGTAACAACAGTAACAACCACAAACAACAACTGTGGGGTTGGCCAAAAGCTGAGAGGGGGCGGGCTGAAGTGTGCTGCGAACCCTGAATTCTCTCACTCTGAGAGCACAATGCATCTGGCTGCTCCCCTTTCGGAAACCCCAGTGAGCCTTAACAGCTGGCAAAGCTCCCTCGGGTGCTGACATTCCTTGGATCACCTGGCCTGGTTGCTGCTTATCTGACCACTGCATCTGGAGGGCCCCAGGCTGTACTTCTCTCCCTAAATGACCTTTAAAGTCTCTTCTTCTGACCCCTGAGATCTCAGCTCACGCAAGAGGCTTCCTGAGACTTCTGGTCCTGGCCAATAGCACTCGATCACCATCTGACTGTGAGGCTCCCGAATGCAAATGGAGCTCTCCTAGTATCACTGTCCTGGCCAATAGCATGCCACCACACAAAACACTCTCCCTCTGTCCCTCCAACATACATATTGCGCCCTTAGCTTCAATAACCCGAGCTATTTACACCGATACTGCCTCCTGGAGGTCTGCTTCTCACTGGCTCTCAGCTTTGCCCAAGACCTTCTTCTGGACTTGGATTAAGTAGTTCCCTCCCCAAAACGGCTCGGCTGCCCCAGGGAAGGGACAGGAAAGCAGGTACCCACAACAACAACAACAACAAGTGGGTAAAAATGTAAGTTCTACAGGTAATGGAGTTTCTAGGTATGGGGAAGAGGGGAAATCAACAGACCTTAATATATAATTTCAAAGTTTCAAAGACAACAAAGTGAGAAGCCTCTACTATTAATGCCAATTACATCACACGTACAAAATCTTGTTGGGAAAATGGGAAAACAGACAGTCTTTTAAGGAGCGCAGTGATGTGCAGGGTGTAGCAATGGCTCGCGCCTGTAATCCTCGCACTTAGGAAGCAGAGGCTTCTGAATAGGGGAAAAGAAATCCAAGAAACACAAGAGCTCGCTCTAAGGGAGATAAAAACCAAAGATCCCTAGCTACATTCACTAGACTGGCAATAAGACGAGAGACATCACCGCGAGAAACAGACACCAATGCAGCGGCTGGGAAAGTGAACCAGGGCGGCCACCACGGGAGACACACTGGTGGTTTGAGTACCATGACCCAGCAACCTCACACAGACCTGAAACATGAAACTGCACACCAATCTCCATGCAAATATCCACCAACTGATCAAAGGGAAACAGCTATGGGCACATGCTACAACATGGATGAGCCCTAAAAACCCTGCTAGTAAAAGCTGATGAGGAAGGCCATCTACAAGCAGCAGAGCCTTAGAGCAGAGGCAGCTAGCGGGGACAGAGGTAACAGAAACAGCCCACGCTAACGATCATGGTGACGGCTGGCTGGACAGACTCACAAATAAAACCACGTTACTATTTCTTCTTCTTGACAAAGGGCCTCACTACACACTTCAGGCTGACAGGAGGCTTGTAAACCCCTCAGCTTCCCAGAACTACGCAGGAGCGCGTTACCCATCCGACTCACTCAGGTTCCAGTCAGAGATCGTGTCGTCATCATCGATCTCGTCGTCGTCGTCGTCCTCCTCCTCAATCCCATCCTCCTCGTGCTGCTGAGCCACGGTCCTAGAGCGATGAAAGCGCGGCCTGATGTCCTGCTCGCTGTCAGGGATGGTTTCGTCTTCTTCCACATCGCCCTGTATTATTTGGAACAGAAGCCTTCAGTGGCCATTAGCTCAGGCTAAGAACACCTATGGGTCATGTACAGGATTCCGCAGTATGCCGAGTGAGGGCCCTGCAGCAAACAGGTCCCAGGAAAGGAGCGACAGGGACACGACACTCGCCAGGCTATTGGGCCCTCTCAACTCATACTTGGTACAGTAAGAGTAACTGGAATCAAATCAGCATATTTAAAACAAACCCCAGAGAGAGTAAGATGAGCTTTAACAAATAATAAACTCCAAATAGCTTTGGTCAAAGGTAAATTAAGGAAACCACGATGCCACTATCAAATAAGGTACAACTTATTACTGTGAAAATATTTCATGCTCGTTCTCTCTCTGAACATCTACTGTCTGTAGCAGAAAGCCTTTACATAGGGTCTATCCTAAATAAATATCCTTCTGATCAAATTCAAAGCTTTACTATCAACACAGATATTACCCCCCTATTCAGCGAACAGTTTCCTTACCTTAAGCAGGATAATATCGATATCTGAGTACTTCATGCCATTCACTAACACAGGAATCAACCTAGAGAGAATTCACGAAGACGGAAAATCGACAGGGTTTCAAGATGTCTTAACAATCTTATGCACACGAATTAAACTAATGATAACAACAGTGGCTGCCCTCAGCAACTCAAGGAATACCAAGAGGGATAGGTTTAAGAAACGTGGGCCAGCCAAACCTTCATGCTCAAAAGTTCCAGAATAGAAAATCAGTAGAAACTAAACAGTGCAATTACACTTATCTGCCTGGTGGGGCTAGAGGACACTAGCAATAACAAAGTCCACAGGAAAGGAAAGCACTGAGCGTTGAGTGTGCTGAGTGCACGCAGCACCATCGGCAGGACACTTACTTAGGGAGATGCCTTACAAGCACATCTTTGCATATCGGCTGTTCCGCCAAAGTCAGCCAGAATTCACAGGCTTCCAAAGCCACGTTCTCATCTTGGTCTTGGGTCCTCTGCAGCATGTACTGTGAAGAGAATCCATACTTCTCATCAGTTTAACCTGGACAGTGAATAGTAATTTAGTCCTGATCCTGTAATTCTGTAAATCACGGCTTCCAGTCTGTACTTCTCTCTTTCTTAAAGCTCTCTATGTGCCTTTAAAACAAGGGTAAAGTTTAAGAACCCTTGCTTAAGAATGTTGCTCCATGAAGTTTTCATTGTATGCATTACTGATGTGCTTCTTTGCAGGTGTATATAGGGGAACTACTGAAGTTTCTGACATGTTAATGTTAATCAGAGGAAAAACAAGAATAATTCCATATACCTTTCTTAAAATGAAGACTATTACATAACAAGTTGTCGCTTATAGTCAGACCTTTATCAATATTTAAAGTGATATAGATCAATCTTTTTAATTTGGAAAAGTTACATTTCTTTCCCTATTGTGTGTTTTTTCTTCTTCTGGAGACAGGGTCTCAGCATGGCTCCCAGGTTGGCCCAGAGTTCACCATGTAGCCCATCTGGCCTCCTCCTTCCGTCTCCTAAGTGCTGGGATTACAGGTATGCACCACCACTCCTAGCTCTAACACTCCTTAGCCACAACTTGTAGTTTCAACGAGGTGTTTTATCATGCCCTCTGAACATACCAAGCTGAGTTCACTCATGTGACTTCCAAGTCTACCTGGGACTAGAATCAAAGTCAATCTATAAATTTCTAGTACACTCTATTCTGGACTGAAACACACTGGATGGCAAAATACAGCAACTGTCATGGGCCGGCTCTACTCCATGTTAAGTATTGGGCTTCCGTATACTGCTGAATAAAACACTACACAACATTATAAATCAGGATTCCCAGCTGTGGCCTACACCAAGTGACAAAATTTTAAACTATACTTCCTTGACAACAAAAGATGCCGCACACGGCGGATGCCAGCACTGTTTCTAACACATCCTTTTTTATAAAAAGGATTTACTTACTGATTTACTATTTATATGCGTGTGTCTGCTTGTCTATAAGTGTGTGTACACTTAAACTGAAGAAGGAGCAGATCTTTTCAAACTGGAATTGCAAGCTGCTATGAACCTCGGTGAGTGCAAGGGATGGAGGCCCTCATAACTCCTGAGCTGTCTCTCCAGAGTCTAACATACTGTAACTTCATTTTTAAGAGACGCTCTCTCATCATACAATATAAAACCAGACAATATACTGCCTAAAGCACTTGGAAAGCCATATAATAAATGAATATGATTACACTCAGCAATATGAAACTGGATGGTAAAGCTCGACTCTCGCAGTACTGAAGACAGCCTGTTTTAGTTCTCTTATACAGGCCTCCATTTAAGTAAGTGTAACTGAGGGTTCCTAGTAAATTTACTTCAACTGTACAAGAATTGAAAGACAGCCTTTTAAATCTAAATGGTCTGTTGAAACTGTAATGGCCAATGTCTTTTTTTTTCTTTTTTCTTGGTTTTTTTGAGACAGAGTTTCTGTGTAGCCCTGGATTGTCCTTTGTAGACAAAGCTGTCCTTGAACAAGAGATCTACCTGCCTTTGCATCACCACCTCCCCGACAGTGTCTTTCTTACTTAGAAACTTCACCCTTTCTATAAATCACAAAACCAGATGAATCTTAAAAGAAAGCAAACTGAATTTTTTTAAACAATTCAAGAATACATCACTTAATATCCCCAAATACTCATAGCTTGGTCTATATCATGTTTAATGAGAATGTCCTAGTTAGAATGATTTAAAATCTACCTCTATGTTTAAGTAACTCCTCCCATAATCTTAAATCTCACAAAAGAAAACAAAAAAACAAACACCAAGAGGATTTACAATTTTAAAACAATCATACCGATTGTTACATAAATCGGAAAACTGTGTATTTATATTAGACACTCCGTGTCAATATAAACTTCTCTCCTGGAGAAGAAGTAAGGGTCAAGTCTTCACGTTACCAGTTACCTCAACTATGTTGTGCATATGAGGAAGCAGGCGGTCCATCCGGACTTCAAGCAGCATCACAAGCGCCCGGCACACGTTTTTCCTCACCTCTGCTTCCTCATCACCGGCCAGCGCAAAGAGATTCTGTGGTAGGAGAACAGTTTAAAACTTCCAATGTATTAAGGAAAGGTTTATATTTAATAAAAAGTAATCTCTAAGACAGTGAGAATTAAAGAAATGTTAAGATAAAGCTTGGCGTATAGCACTTGACAACTGAAGGCAGGAAGACCTTGAAGTTCATATCTGAGACTTTGTTTCAAAAAACCAAACAAACAAACATTACCAACCTCAGACATGCCTTATAAACAACTGATGATAAAACACACAGGTAACTGTGGAATGGCAACCACCAAAGACCATGACTGTTGATATAAAGGTAAAAAGTCAGCCAGGAGGAGGAGATGGTAGCAGGGGCACTCAGAGGCAGAGGCAGGCGGATCTCTGTGAGTCTGAGGCCAGCCTGGTCTACAGAGCGAGTTCCAGGACAGCAAGAGTTACACAGAAACCCTGTCTTGAAAACCAAAAGTAAAATAAAGAAACAAACAAAAAATCATTCTACTTTTTCCTTTGTGTTTTGGGACAGGGTCTCCTGCCCATTTATGTAGAGGCTGGCCTGGAACTGCCTTTGGCTCCCAAGTGCTGAGATTAAAGGCATGTACCAAAAAAACCAGGATAAAAAGCCATTCCCTTTTAAAAATATTTCTTTAATTACATTAAGTACAGGTTCCCACAGAAGCTCCCCTGGAGCTGGAACCATAGATGGTTATGAGTCACCTGATATGGGTGTCTGATACAGGACTGAACTCAGGTCATCTGGATGAGTGGTACAAGTTCTTCACCACTGAGCCATCTCTCCAGGTCTAAAATACCATCCTTAACGACAGACTACATTCAGTTCTGACTTTTGTGTGCAGTGTATGCTCATGTTCGTGATGTAGGTAGTAAGTATGCGTGTTTGTGGAGGTCAGAAGTGTCATTATGTCTCAAAAAATCAGGTAAGATCACTCACTGAAACTGAAGCCTCACCAATTATTCTAGACCAGTAGCTCTCAACCTGTAGGTCCTGATCCCTTTGAAAGTCAAAGGACCCTTTCACAGGTATCAGATATTTACACTATGATTTACAACAGTACCAAAATTAGAGGTATGAAGTAACATCGAAAATAATTTTATGGTCGGGGCCACTACAACATGAGGAACTGTATAAAAGGGCCACAGCAGGAGGACGGTTGAGAACCACTGCTCTAGACACTGGCTGGACATCAAGTTTAAGGGCTCTCTCTGTCTCTAAGCCGGCCCAGTGCTGGGGTTACAGACATGCCCAGACCTGTCTTTGCATATTCAGTGCTAAGGACCCCAACTCAAGTCCTCTGCTTGCATAGCAAGCACTGTACAGACTGAACCATCTTCTCAGCTGCTTAGCTGTACTTTAATTCTTTTGTTTGTTTGTAAGAATAGATTGCTGGGTGTACAATCTAGCACTCCAAACGCTGAGGCAGAATTAGGCCAGCCATGGTTACATGGTTCCAGGCCAGCCTAGGCTACAGAGAAGACTGTATTTAAAAAAAACCAAAAAAAAAAAAAAAAAAAAAAAAACCAAAACAAAACAAAAAAAACCAATCAAACAAATAATGGAACTGTATGACTGGGTCATTGGCATTCAGCCTCCTCCTGGAGCAGCAGAGCTAGCAGTTAACAATCTGACCCTGAACTGACACTGTTCACCAGGTCAACTACCAACTAGCAGAGAGGAAAATTAACAATGAAGGTAATCCATCTCATGCTGCTCCTTACAAATTCTTCTAGAAGGTGGTGATGGTGGGGTGTGAATACACAATAAATTAGAATATCTTATCACCCTCCAAAATAGCGTTAATTTTCAGATATAATGTGTCAGTCATTGAAGGAATGTGAAACTGTTCTCTGCATGGAATCTTAGGTTCATACTGATACTTTCTGATTGTATCAACAAGTTTTCACTGTAAGAGTAAGCCAACTTTAAGATGGGCACGGTGGCCAGTGCCCTCAGATTGGCCTGTAACTTCATCAACTGAGAGACGGAGGTAGGGTGACCTGAAAGGAGCTGCAGGTCGCCCTAGGCTACAACAGTGAGCTGGAGCCTAATAAACAACAGGAATACGTCTTGAAACAACACCAAAAAGTGCTGCGAGCTGGCTGAGTGAGTAAAAACACTTGCTGTGTAAGTAAGCCTAAGACCCGAGTTCTAGCCCCAGAACTAGCGTTAGTTTGTTTGTCTGGGGGGCTGCTGATGCAGTGTCGCGCATCTTAGCCCAGTACTTCCACAGAGCTGTGAGGCGGAGACCAGAAATGGCCGGGAAGCCTGAGAGCCAGACAGCGGAGTCTCCTAGCACAGCAGCAGAATCAAGAGACTGTCTCAACGAGGAGAACATTGTCCCCCTGAACTAGGAAAATCAATTTGCATATACAATTTGAATGCTTTAGCAAGGAAGAATTACTTTAAGTAGTTCAAGCTAGTAAGCAGAGCTACAGAGATTCATTCCACAACCAGTATCTGCATCACCCACTCAAATGTTTTATAACATAAAGAATGCTTTTATTTTCAGGTGGAAAAACTAGTCATACTGTATCCAATTAATACCAGCAGCAATAGTAACTGTTTGTGCACCGCATATTACTAGCTGTGTGCTGAAAGCACACCAGGGTAGTCCTATACTTGGGCAGCGACGATCTTACCTCAATGAAAGAATCAATGTGCAGCATGAGTGCTTGAGTCCGACTGATAATGAACTGATTGACACACGCAACAGCATGAGACCTAGAAACCAAGTACACACGTTAACATATGCTCACCTCAGTCAAGAACTTCAGTGTGCATCTCTAGACATATTAAACATCTAAATCAGAATCTATGTATCGACAGAGAATGTCAACAACACACTAAGCAAAAACTAAAGCTGAAAAACAACAGCAATTCAAAACATAACTGAAAAATACTCACTCCTAGCTAGGGCTACAGGGATAAACCCTGTCTAAAAAAGGGGGAGGGGCAAAGGGGACGGGAGAGATCCAACGCGGCACTGGCACAAAAATCAAGGACCCAAATGACTATATGTGACTTCAGCCATTTGTGACAAAGACGCCAACAAGCATAGGCTAGAGAAAGGAAAGCATCTTCAACAAGCGGTGTTGGAACAACTGGATGTCGACACACTGAGGAAGAACTCAGACCCGTATCCATCACCTTGCACAAAAATTAACTCCCAACGGATCAACGACCTAGATGTAGAGTCTAAAACAGAGACTACTAGAAGAAAACACAGCAGCCCCTAAATGATATGGGTGTGGGGAAGGCCTTCCCGATTAAGACTCTGCTATCAATTACTGACACGTGGAACTCCATGGAAGTAAACGGCTTCTGCGCAGCTGGAGAAAGTCACTGACCAGGTAAGAGAAGCCCAGAGAACGGGAAAGACTCCTCTGTAACTGCCTGCTCTTCTCTCTTCTTCATAGACTTCACACTTTTCTTTTCCCTTTCAACTACTTAACCTCGTCTAAGCCCCTGCCTCCTGCATCTGATCTGATTACTATTTCCACACTTACTCTAAATAGTTTTAAACTTCACAATACACACACTACGTTCACCTTTTCCCCATTTTCTGCTTGTGAGCAGAGTACCCCACTGATTTTGAGCATGTGCCTATCCTGTAACAGTGTGTTTGCTCCTCACTAAGTGGAACTGGGAATTGACTGAGCCCTCCAAAGCAGGCTACTTACTAACAAGATCCCTAGATAAAACAGGAAGAGTCATCCGTACCAAAAGCAGCACAAACTATAGCACAGAAACACAAGGGCTGTGAAAAACAAAGGACTCCCGCAAAGATCACGATTCCATGGGGCACTGGCATACACCTTTGATCCCAGCACCCAGGAGACAGAGGAAGACGAGATCTCTGTGAGTTCGAGGCCAGCCTGGTCTACAGAACGAGTTCCAGGACAGCCAGAGTTACAACAGAGAGACCCTGTCTCAAAACAAAACAAAACAAAACAAAAAAACAAAACAGAAACAAAAAACAAAACAAAGAAAAAAACCCCACAATTCCACTATAGATTGAGTGGGTGGAACGCCAAATGACCTCAAAGTTAAATGATCGATGTCCTCAAAAAGGACATAAACATGCAGATAAATTAGGGAAGAAATCAAGCCAGCATATAGAGGAAAGTGAGCAACACAGAGGAGAAAACAGGGAAAAATGGATAAAAATCCTATACAGCTAAAAAAACGAGAGAGAAATTCACTAAGTAAATTGAGATTTTGAAAAGAAATAAAAATGCTGGAAATGAAAAATTCACACAAACCTAATTAAAAAGGAAAGTAGAAACGATCACCAATAGAATTAACAAAGCAAAAGAGAATTATCAGGGATTTAAGACGAGGTGTCCAGGAGCGGCTAGAGAAGTGTGCAATGGCTGAAAGCAGGGCCGCTCTTCCGGAGGACTCAGTTCTCCCAGCACCCACATGGAGGACTCAGTACTCCCAGCACCCACATGGCAGCTCACTCCAGTTCCAGGAGACCCAACACCCTCTTCTGATCTCCATGGGTATTGCATGCATATGGTACACCGACACACATGCAGGCAAAACACCCAGACACAGGACATGAAATAACCCTCCCCCCACACACACACACCCACATACATGAGACAAGGTCAAGGAAACACTACATTCAAGCAGAAGTTTTCTCAAAGGAAAACAAACTAAGCATGACTACGATGTTCAATAACTCCAAAATATGATTTAAAAAAACAAACCAAACCTCAGATTTATAGGATAGGAGGAGCTGAGAAAGAGAACTTAAGTCATTTAATCATAGCAAAAAAAAAAAAAAAAAAAAAAACAAAAACCACCTCTCAAATCTAAACAAACACACATCAAAACAGAAAAGCCACTTAAAACGTCCAAATTAGCCCCAAGAACTTGTTCATGGAACACAATGTAGTCAAACTGTCAGTATAAACCTACGGAGTGGTAGGGAAGTTCTGGGAAGTTCTAAGGAAAACTACCAACTAACAATTCAAACTCATACAGAACCACAAAAGACAACGAACAGCCACACAACCCCAGCAGAGGGCAGTACCGAAAGCATCGCAGCACCTGATCTGAGCTGCACTGGGGTCAGAGTAACAGAGACTGAACCACACTGATGCAACAACTCACAGATATAACACAGGCCCCGAGATAAACTCACTTGTCTATAGCTACCCAATCCTGACAAGGGCCTCAAAACAAACACTGAGAAGAGCCTCTTCTACAAACATCCCTGGGGACACCGAGTATCTGCACACTAGTGACCAACTAATCCACACCTTACCACTTAATAAAAACTCAATTCAAAATGGATCAACAGCCCTAACTGCTTAAGATCTGAAAATTAAAACTGTTTGAGGAAGACCGCATAGGAAGAAGAAAATCTTTGACAAGTACATGCCAAAGATCAATATGCAGAATCTATGAAGAACTCGAAAAACCTAACAACACCTACAAAATCCCACCACTAGATGGGATAATGAACTGACAGTTCTCAAAGAAATATAAAATGATCAATAAATATTTGAAAGTGTTCCACATCTTTAGGCATTGGTGAAATGGAAGTTGAACTACACTCGAGACTTCATCTCATCCCTACTGGAATGGCTGTAATAATAATTAAAAAAAGACCTCGGGAAAATGCTGACAAGGATACCGAGAAAGAGGAAACAATTTTGCTGATGATGGGAACAGCAACCATGGAAATCAGTAAAGCATTTCCTCAAAAAACTAAAAATAGTCATTTAGACCATACGGTCCAGCTGTACCGTTGCCAGGTACATACACACAAAGGATCCTAAGCCCAGACATGCCATGCCCGTGTTCGCTGATGCATCAATTATAACATCAACAGAACGGATAAGGATGTGGTATGTTACCATATGGAATTTTATTCGGCTGTAAAGAATGAGCTTAGGACGTTTGCAGAAATGGACAGAAGATGTGTTTTCTTCAGAAAGGCACCACCACACTTTCATATGCAGACTTAACACACGAAAGACAAAGACAATAGCAGCAAAAAGTGTGACAACACCAAATGCCTAAAGTATACCCACAGAATCTTTCCATCCTTCTACTAGATGTACACACTCATGTTCTCGTCAAAGAGCACTAGCCATGTTCACAGCAGTAAAACCAGAAGCCAAATGCCATGGACGTGTGTGGATACGAACTGTGTGATTACTGTACAAGGCGGTATTAATAGAGCCAGAGCGACACTACGGGTAAATATTAGCACTGCAGTGCTAAACAAAGTCAGAGACAACACTTAGCACAGTACCATTTTTATACTACCAAGAACAAATGTGAACATAATTTGCCTATAAATATGATAAAGTTATTTAGAAAGAAATGCAAGGAATAAATGATGTTGAGACTTAGAACCAAAACCACAGTCCATTGTGTCATTGTATTTTTCAAGGCTGGCTGGGTAGAGCATTTTTAAGAGTACACAACTAGTTAAACTAGAGGTTGAAGTATTAACATAAATATTTTCAAAGATGGATGTTTAAAACACAACTAAAATACGCAACAGGCAAGTTCATTTACCACAATATACATAAAAAAGCAAACAATATGTTATGTAAAACAATCTGAAGTGGCTAATAACAAAGATTGACTGAAGGAACTTATTTCTCTATTGCTGAATCCTACCTAAAATTTTAATCAAATGACCATGTACAAAATTAAGTGAGGCAATACTTTTATGAATTTTTAATTGCTGAGAATTGGCCACAGGAGGTGGGGGATGAGGGTAGGGTAAGATTCTGGGACAGGGGAGATGGCTCAGTGGGTAGAAATGCCTGCTACCAAGCCTGACATCTTAGTTTGATCCTCAGGAACCACATGGTAGAAAGGGAACCAACTACAGCAAATGCATGTACAAGCCTACACACATACACAAAATAAACACAGATTTTAAAGATTCTTAATTAAAGCTGGCCAGATGTGGTGATACATACCTCTAACCCGAGCTGAGGGCAGAGGCAGGAGATCTGTGAGTTCCTGCCAGCCTGGACTACACAAGGAACTCCAGGCCAGTCAAGGCTACGCAGGACAAATATAAATAAGCAGATTTCTAGAAGTGAAGTACATAAACAACCATACTTATCACCTAGCTACAATGTTAGCAGGAAGAAGCCATGGGGGATATAAATTCCTATGTAGTAAACATGCAATGAGGAATAACATCTTATATACATAAATATATAGTGGACACTTTATATATACACGACACTACCAGATAAACATCTATTAAAGAGTTTCCACTGAGCACAACGCAAGTCAATAGAGCACAAGATGAAAAGTGACTGAAATTAAGGTGAGCTGTACAAGAATAACAGTTGAAACAAGCCCGTGGGATGGAATACTGAGGCCCAAATAATAGCTGGCCTGCACTGAAGTTCACTGACCCTAGAGTGATTGATTACTTCTAGGCAATGATTCCTATTTATAGGCCAATACATCTGTTTATTTATGGAAAGACACAAAGTACTGATAACAAACAAACAAAAAAAATCAAAGGAACTAAAAACTCGAAGAAATAGCAATGCCTTCCATAATAAAAAGTTAGGAAAACGCAACCAACCACACACAAAGCCAAAAGCCAGCAAATTCAACGCCCAGGGAAATACAGGAGACATCAGAGTCTCACTGCTTTCATTAGCAGACTGCCATCAGAACTGCTAGGGACACTGCTGGCAATGGTTTAATCAGGGCTAACTGAACACAGTATTCTGACCACCACAAGCCAAGCACCATTTCAGGAACTGATCACTACGGTGCAGAAAGGTAAAGAAGGTGAAGAAAGGGTACCAGCTTCCATGTAGGCCTACTGTGTCACATCAGGGTATACTAAAAGGTTTTGGTGCCTATGTGTTTAAATGACCCCCCCACTCCCTAAAATTAGATGTAAAACCTTTAAAGTAACGATAGTTAACAACTCTATGAAACATGTTTTCATTACAATTTAGTCAGTTTAACTATCACAGGATGAAGAAAAGCAAAAGTGAACAACATTGGATCCGGAAACAGGAGGGGAAAGACAATAATCTCGTTCACCTCAGTGGGCACAGGTATGTCAATGTTGCACTGGAAGAATTTTAATTATCCAGCCACAGATGAAGGCATTTGGACATGAAAAGGCAGGTAACTGAAAAAACAATTTTCCCAAACTAATCTTGGTCCTAAACAAAAGAATGCAATCGTCAGGCTTGTGTATCAGCTTATAGTAGCACTTCTCTATACAAACCTTATTTTGGGACTACTGTGCTTGAAAAACTGTAAAAATTTGGGAATCATGATGTTGAGAGGGCGATCTAGAACATCACTATCTAAAATCTCAGCAGAGTCTTCGCATATCTTCTGAAGGGCCCCGAACGCTCCCTGTGAAGGACAAGTTTGTAATATCAGGATTCATTACGAACAGCTACCCGTGGTCAGGTGACCTAAAGCCCTAGCCCTTGGGAGGCCGACATTAAGAACACTAGTAAGACTATTCGAGACAGCACAGCAAGACTCCACCTCAAAGAAAAAACTAGAACAAAGCAAAATAATTCCTAAGATGTGTGGAATACTAAATAATGTAGATGCATTTATGTGCTCAGTCCACATACAATGCTTTATAAAAGTTAATTAATTCAGAGTATCAAAATATCATCCTAATGATACATTTAAATTTCAGCATTAAGCCAAGTTAAAACTGAAAAATATTTGTTAGTTGAAATGTAATAAATATCATGTAAGTTCAATATCTAATTCCACTGAAATTTTATTTTAATTCCATATTGATATTATCTTATTAAATGCTAAATGAATGCAAAGCTACCTCTTCATAGAAATGTATTTAACTACTGTAACATGCATTCATTTTGAAATATATAACTTATAAGTAATTTTTAAAACATCATATACAAGTCACATAGGTATTAGGAAATTGACAACAAAATGTAGCGAGGACAGGGGACTCAACTTGACAACTGTTTCCCCCATCATCTCTCTCGTCAGAGGATAACCCAGAGTTCCCACGTGTAATACACCCGACTAAGTGGGTCAATTGCTTGCGTACCTCTTTCTCCTTCTATCAGTGACCACTTGATACACGGCTTCAGCACAGTTAGTTTATAACCGTGCTAACAAAAGGTACAATCTTTTAAGGTGATTAAAGTTATTTTTAGAATTGATAATACCTTTAAAATTAAATTTTGGAATTTAAACTTGAAGAGGACCAGGTTTGGTTCCTAGCACCCACAAAATAATTCAAAACCATCAGTAATTCCAGTTTTAGGGGCATCTGGTGATCTCTCTGACCTTGAGAGCACCAGTCAGTCACACATGTGGTCCGCGTACAGACACACAGACTTGAAAACCAGTAAATGGTAACAAACATAAAATACAAAGATAACATTAGGCCTCTGGGTTTCACAGTTGTCTATTTCAGAAGCATTTCCTAAAACTTAATATAGAGTATAAAAGGACAAACTTAAGAAGCAGTCAGTGTTACCTCACAGGTATTGTAATCTTCAGAATCCAGCAGGCTACAGAGTTTTGGTAAGAGATCAGGCCAATTCTGCAGTTCTCCCTTGGAGGCTATGGTTGTAATTAAAATACCTAGGAAGACAACACACATGGAGCTTACTGCACCGCGTGAGGGACGTGCACAACACACACTTCAGAACCAGACTGCCACGGCAGCTACCATTTCCCACCTAGCACAGTTATCACGGGGAGAAGCTCTCACCACTGAGCAATGAGCTCATTTGTAATCTGTAAGGTTCAAAATAAAAGATTCATCAAGAAACTAAGAACAGCTTCCCTGCTTACACGGGAATTACAGACAAGAACCACAGTAGGGACAAACCAAGCAGATGTGCATCACTGGAGAACAGTCCAGTATGTCCATATGCTTTGACTCCATACCTTGGGGCTGCAGAGATAGCTCAGCAGTTAAGAGCACTGCCTTCTCTTCCAGAGGACCCAGGTTCAATTCCTAGCACCCACACAGCAGCTCACAAATGTCTAACTCTAGTTCCAGGGGATCTGACACCCTCACACAGACATGCATCACACAGGCATAACACCAATGCTCATGAAGTAAAAATAAATAATTAAAAAAAAAAAAAAAAAGAGACCCACACCCCAGATGGTTATGTACTCCTGTAACAGTCTTCTCTGGTGCACAAGCTGTCTGACTAATCATGTCCTTTTGACTAGATTGACTAAACTATGTGTGTGCTTTGAATACACAAAAATCTGACAAGTTTTGTGTTAACATTTTTCTCCAGTTTAATAACTATATTATTAGTTGCATAATATTTGGTGGCTATGATCTTTTGGTACCATGAAGGTACAAACTCTGACAGTAAGTAAATTACTTATAATCTAAGCTGCAGAATGGAAAAAAGAAAAATAATTTCTTCATATGGTTATTCTGAAGATCCAGGAAAACACACATGAAAATGCAGAATAAAAACAAGCTTTCTTAACTTCACCTTTATTTTTAACAAGATTGTTCCAGCAATGAGCGAAACTGCCGGCAATGATTTACTTGTAGCCCAGTACAGTTAATCCTTTAATCCCAGCACTGGGGAAGCAGAGGCAGGCAGATAGATCTTCATAGTTGGAGGCCAGTCTGGTCTACATAGTGAGTTCCAGGTCAGCCACATCTACATAGTGAGAACCTGTTTCAAAATCCAACCAACCAACCAAACAATAAAAAGATGCTGTTTTTCAAGAAAAAAAGAAACCAAGCAGAAGAACTAGCGCACTTTAAGCACTTAAGCATTCTCACTAGTCCGTCGGTAAGAGTCAACTAGGCACAGAGATCTTGTTCTTCCTGTCACTTATTCTTTCCTAAAGTTAAAATGTAAAGGAATACCAGGACTCTGTGGTTACTAAAACTGTAAGCAGGAAGATCAAGAGCTCAAAGCCAAGCTGGGCTCGGAAGCGCACATCTTTACTTCAGGCTCTTAGAACACAGAGGCAGGTGGATCTCTTGACTTTGAGGCCAGTGCGGTCTACAGGTCTTCCAGGAGCACACAGGGAAACTGTCTCAAACAAACAAAACCAACCCTGCCAACCACAAAAGAACAAAAGCAAATAAAACTTCAGAGAAACAAAGTACCTACAATCTACAACTTGAATGACATTTGCTAGAGAAACAAAGAATGCTGACAGACCCACAAACTAACCCCATCTACTCCAGAACCCCAACACCAAGAAGAGTTGACAAAATGAAAGTCAGTGGTGGCCCAACCTTCATCCGAGCACTGGCCAGACCGTCACACAGAAAAACCCTGACCTGAAACCACACCACCACCTACACCCACCCCCGCCAAAGGAAAACAAGGGACAGATACAACTGCTGAGCATTTAGAGCTATGACATCTGGGCAGTGTGTCACAAGCCTGTACCTCCAACCCCTAGAGGTAGAGGCAGGATTAGGCAGTAGTCAGCGGAGCTACCGGAGACTTTACCTCACTGAACGAAGAACACACTTGAGAACCATGATTGTGCTCGACAACTCAAGAATTTAGAAGAACACTTTGGCCCCACTAACAGTATTTCTATGAGTTAATCTTATATAAACTTTTCCATGAGTGTATAAGCATACATAAAACAATACTCACTGGAATAGTAAAATTACAAATAAGCCAAGTATTTTGTGATAAGCAATTCTATCCATCCAATGGATTAGCACACAATCATCAAAATGAAGTACCTTCTAAACAAATTTTCTTGACAAGAAACAGGAAGAAGAAATTAAACTTGGGCACAATGGACACATGCCTTCAGCCACAGCTCAGGAGAAGGAAGAAAACAAGATCCTATCTCAAAATAAAGTTAAGAATTTTAAAACATATGGTTGCAAGTTTCACAATCAAAACTCTTTAATTAAAATACTAAGTTCTTATATGCCGTGAGTACTGTATTGGAAGATAAGCAATCTAAAGTTAGCCAACGGTCCCTGTCCTCAGGAAGCTCAGCCATTTGTCTGGCACAACATCGAGTGTTGCAGCACAGCATGCTAAAGCCAGAGACGCTGACAGCCTACAGCGCACAGAAGAGCCCAGGCACAAAAAAATTACCTAACCTGTCACACCAAGAGTGGAGGTCGTAAAGTGCTGGTCCAGACACAAATCCTATACACTAATAACGCAGCATACAGACCATTATACACATCAAGAATTTTCTGTCAAGGTTGATGAGTCTTAGAAATGCCTTTCAGATATAAAAACATGTTCCCAAAGGTGCTTTAAATCTTTTCACATGTGAACTAAGATTAACTAAATTAAGAAATAAAGAAAAAATTCCCAGATTTCTTAAAAACCATCAAAGTTTTATAATACGCTCGTATTTTTCTGAAGCAAAATATAACTTGTGGGGGAAAAAAACAAAAAACCAAACCCACCTACAATCTAGCTTCCTGTGAGCCCCCCACCTCACTGCAGCACTTTAAACTCTACTGATGGTTGGCAATCAAATGTCCCACCCAATGACTTCTCTCCTCCCGCGGCTCCTCAAGCCCCACTGTTTTTATTCTGCATCCAAACAGGAGGATGGGGGAACGACAGAATGGAAAGGCTGTTTTTAGTTTCTTTTTATTAAAGTTATTTCACACACCCTAGTTACTCTCACCCTTACCCTCTGTATCTCTCAGTCTTCAACACCCCCTTTCTTCTACAAATCCCATTTCCATTCATCTGTACTGTGACCCATCCTTTGAGATTACACACTGGAATGAAGTCAGTGACTACACCTCTCCCAGAATCTTTCAGAAGCCAATAATAGTTCAGCAGGGAGTGGGATCCCCATGTGGACTATTTCCAGGGCCAGTGCAGTCCCAGCACAGGTGAATTCAATGGCCGTCTCATGCCCAGAGATGGCATTCGGAAGTCCTTTTTAGCTTCCAGTGCTTATTCTTCCTACCCACTTCTGTGATGTTTCCTGGATGTTTAGAGAGTACAGACGTCTTATTTTGGCTGAGCACTTATCTATCACTCTCAGCACCACGAGCAGCTCTAAATCTTTGCCTATTTCTAAGCTTTTGTTTTGTTGTCTTTGAGAGTCACTGGTCTTTTATTTTTAAGTAACAACACAAACTAAGTAATTTAACTGGCCAATTTGCTTAATTATTTCCAGTTGATAGGGTTATGTAGTTAACATTTCAGACTTTTAGAATTATTAGCCAGGGGTGGTAGTCCACGCTTTTAATCCCAACACTTAGTGGGGAGAGGAAAGGAGATTTCCATTCCATGCCAGCCTGGTTTACATAGTGAGTTCCAGGCCATCCAGGGACACGCAGCCAGACTGTCTGAGAGCATTCAGATTTTATAGCAATGTGAATCCTGGTAAGCGCTGCCTAACTGGCAAAATACCTGTAAACATTCCCAAACCCTAAGGAATACTTAAATCTTCTGTATGTACAAGTAAAGCAACAGGATGAACTAAATTCTATGCACTTGCTTCCATTTCAGCTGTAGTCTTTAACACATGCCAATCACTGCTTTACGATTCTATCCTCACCCACCTGCAAACTCGTAATTTATTATATTTCAGACATCATTTTGAAACATAACTGCAGTTGCATCTGAAGCTAGATTAAAAACTGTTGGTTACACTGAAAAGCTTCAGTGGCCTCTCACAATCACAATACCAGAGTACACAATAAAAACTAGACCTAAACCCAAGAACCTTACAGATTTTATGAAATGATTATCAGGAAATACAAATTACAGCCATCAATAGCATTTCTATTTTGAAATAAGAAAAGATAATATTTAATTAATTCCAAGCTTGAAAGGCTGAGGGCAGTGTGTGATTATCATACCTACAGCCATGGGTTCAATTTCTGGAACAATTCTAAAATAAACACAGCTCCCTAACAAAAACCAACGGCGAAGGAAATCCAGTCTTCACTCACAGAGATAGTAGCAATTCTTTTCTTCCAGTGCTTCTAACCCTTCCAGTTAAGACATTAAGTACTATAGGATGGACTAAGTAGTAAAAGCAGGTTTATTATTATTATTATTCCTTTTTTGAGACAAGGTTTCTCTGTCTAGTCCTCACTGTCCTCTGTCTCTGGGATTAAAGGAGTGTACCACCACCGCCCAAGAGTTTGGGAAACAAACTCGCATTTCATTTCTGTACCTCACCCATTCCTTTCCTTTTAGTTGAACTGTTCTTTCTCTGAGGAAACTATTTCTTTTAAAGTGCCATTTTACTACACCAATGGGGATTTCTTTTCTTGGTTTTAAATAGAAAATTGCTGGCACACTCCATTCTTTTTACCATCACCAAAAGCAGGCAATACATTAGGAGGATGCGTGAGAGTGTATGAGGGTGCTCTATGGAGCTGAGTCTGTACTCCTCCTCGAACTACAAATATTCCTCAAGTCAGAGTAACGGCACTCTTAACATGGAAATGCCTGAGGAGAATCACAGAGCCTCACAGACACAAACAGTGCCTCTCAAGACTAAAATACCCAACTGCATAAAACAATGACCTCCCTCCTCCTCTACCAAGCAACATTTAATGAGACACTGATTTATTCCACTGACTGTCATTTAAGCCAAGCCTGCTAGATTAATAGCTCTCCAGCCCTGGTAAAAGACAGCTTCTTAAACCCTTGGGCCTTAGGCAGTGGAGGCTTCTCTCAAGTATGGCTGTCCGTTTCTGTGGTGCCCCGTGACACGTGTACTTACCATGTGTACTGCGTGCTCCCAAGGTAATTTATGCCCACTATTATAATTATTTTAATTTGCCACTACATAAAGTCTTTCAATTTCTGCAATTTATATCTGCTGTTGAAGCAGATATAAAGGAGGCTAGTGCTAGAAGAGGTAAATGGTAAAAACAGAGAATCCTATACTGAAGTTGTGGTCATGAAACAAGGTTTTCTACATCTGTAAGACTGACACTAGAAATGACCCAAGCGTTACCGTCAATAATGAATCCCAATGCACATACTCTCACAGAAAAGGCAGAGGTTCTAATTTTACTCCAAAGCCCCACTCTAACCAACTGATTAATCAGCAACCAGTGACCTTCGTTTTACAGAGTTCTTGGACTTTTACTGCAATGGTGAACACTATGCAGAAGGATTTAAAAGGCAATAGAGCTGTTGTCCAGTGTAACTTAAAACGGGTAAACAAAAATTCCTGTAAAAACAGCATCCTGTTTCTAGAAATAACTTGAGTTACAAAAAGGATATGCAAAATTTCTGTAAGAAAACTTACCAACAGTGGCTCTGATCAGAGGAGAGGAGTCGCCGATGTTATTTAAACATTCACTTTTGATAAAGTCTGTTACACCGTTTGGGAAGTTCTGAAAGTGAGCTTTCACATTATTCTTCAAGATCAGACCACTCAATGACCTTGTGGGCTCATCTGTAAAACAGCAGTAACATGACCAAGTTTTGAAAGTCTTATTTCAGGAAATATCAACAGTCACTTTAAAAGCTTTTATACTCAAGGACTGAACCCAACATTCCCATTTGGTTTCCCATTTGGTGCTCCTGAGAATCACAAAAACTCTTCCTAGGGAAGAAAATTGAAAAACAAAAAACAAACGAGCAAATACACAGGATCACTTTCATACAACACGACTACTGGGCTTTTCACTTGTCTATGGGGTAAGGGGACGCGGAGTAAGCAAAAAATAAAAACATCAGAAACTGACTACCAAAGATGCTCAAGGCGGAGCTGGAGAGACAGCTCAGCTATGCAAAGCTCGCACTTCTCTTCTGAGAGACACTTAAACTTCATTGCTAGTGCTAACAAATGACAGGACATCTGCTTGTTATGCAATAACACAAATATTATTGCATTTAATCCTTATACCCTTTTAAGACAAGTAATAACCAAATACACAAGTTGAGTAATTAGAACCTGAGTCAATTAAAAGCTATAACGCAGGCCAAGTGTGATAACACACATCTTTATTTCAAGCCCGTGGCTTTGTTTACCTAGTTATTATTTCAGGCTTTTAGATTTAATCCCAGCACCCTGCGGCAAAGGCAGGCAGATCTCTGTGAGTTCGAGGCCAGCCTGATCTACAGAGTGACTTCCAGGACAGCCAGAGTTACAACAGAGAAACCCTGTCTGGAAAACATAAAATAAAAATCATGGAAGGCCATCCTGGTCTACAGAATTAGATTCTGTCTCAAAGAAACAAAACAAAACAAACCCAACTTCCTATGAGATAAATGAACAAATATCTAACTTTCCCAAGTTAAAACACATTAGCTGAATAATTTAGTAATGATTCTTAAGTGGTATGCATTAATTTACAAACTAGTTTTTTTTTACAATAAATATTATAAGATGGAGAGTTTCAATAAACCACAACACAAGGCAAAACAATTTAAAGTGTATTTCCTGTGTCCAAACTGCATTTAGAAAGCCAACAATTAATTGCTTTCCTTTAAAATTAGACTTTACAGTATGAAGCTTGATTTCCTCATCTGTAAAGTAAAAGAACAGACCAGCTCATCTCTGAGGACTCTTCTGAACTTAAAAATCTTAGGTCAGGGTAATGCATGACGTAATCCCAACACTTGGGAGGCAGAGCTATCTCTTCTGAGTTTAAGGCCAACCTGATTTATACGGTGAGTTTCATGCCAGTCATGGCTTCGCAATGAGACCCTGCTTCCAAAATAAAGAATTTAAAAAATTAATAAATAAAAATCTTATTTAATGATTCAACCAGATTACTAAATAATGGAGCTGGAGAGATGGCATAACAGTTAAGGGAACTTGCTGTTCTTTTACAAGGACCTGGGTTTGTTTTCCCACACCCACATGGGGGCTCACGACTGTCTACAACTCCGGTTTCAGGGGTTATGCCCTCCTCTGGTCTTAAGCACTGCATGCATGTGATTTACATACATACACTCAGGCAAAACATACATATAAAATAAAAATAAATAAGCATTTTCATTAAAAGACAAACCCATGTTCCTTCTTTACTGTGGACAGCCCTATACAGTAGAGGCTGGCTGGTTTTCTTTCTTAGAAAAACTAGGTATGGCACTCTTCTGGGGTGAAGGGAAATAAATTTATCAGTGGTTTAAGAAGAATTAAAAAAGATTTTACACAAATATAAAACTCGCACTATATCCAGTGAAGAGTGCCAAAGACAATGGTTCTCAACCGTGAGTCGTAACCCCCAAGGTGGAGAGGACCATCCTGTCACAGGGGTTGCCTAGGACCATCTCTATCAGATATTTAAGTTACGTTTCATGAAAGCAGCAAAATTAGTTATGACATAGCAATAAAATAATTTTATCGTGAGGGTCACCACAACATGAAGAACTGTGTTAAAGGGTCCCAGCATTAGGAAGGTTGAGAACCACTGGCCTAAGGAATGGATAAAATAAACTTTAAGGTCAAGAAAATGTTAATTATCTTGTGGATTTATAATTTAACAGGTCTATGCAGGGAGCTAGCTGCCTCTAAATTCTTCCTGCTTTTTTGTTTTGTTTTGTTTTTGTTTTTCAAGTCAGGGTTTCTCCGTTATAACTCTGGCTGTCCTGGAACTTGCTCTGTAGACCAGGCTGGCCTTGAACTCAGAGATCCACCTGTGTCTCTGGCTCCCAGTGCTGGGATTAAAGGCGTGCCAGCAAAGCCCGGCTCAATTATGTGTTTTTTAAAGTACTTTTATATGTCAAATAAATCTTAACAAATAAAAAGTACAGTACTGTAATAATTTATTTGGAAATTAAGGTAAGGATAGAGAGCAGACTGATTAAAAATTTAAAATAAAACAATTACGGATCAGAATCTCATTTATTAAGTATTTCAGTTCTTTAAAAAACTGTGTTTTAGCCAGGCATGGTGTCGTGCACTTTTGATCCTAGGAGGCAGGGGCAGGTGGCTCTCTGAGTTCAAGGCCAGCCAGGGCTGCACAGACAGCCTCAAAAGACCATAAAAGATGGGAGAGGGGGTTTGTTTGCAGGGCCAAGGACTCAAGTGCTGCTCATTTTCTACAAATGAACTACACCTCTAGCTAAGGGACTGCTGATTACAAACTAGTATGTGAGATTTTCCATACTAGGAAATAGCTCATTCTTAAGTATTTACCACAGCAGAATAGTAATCACTGATTTTAAAGATGTTAAAAAAAAAAAAAAGAAGAATTTCTAGTTTAAAACCTAAATTTAGTTTTAAAAATTGTACTATGTCCCTCAATCACAAAACCCACAAAATTAACTAAGAAATCATCTGAGAACAAATCATAAGAATCACTACAGTGTGTGAATTATCAAATCTGTACTTGCACAACGTGCTAGGGGCTGGGCCGAGACCCCATGGGATCCGGATGTCTAACAGGCACTTTACAGCTGAAAGAAGCAAGACGGGTAAACGACTTAGCGTCAGAGTCTAAACACAGCTCACTCCACAACTCCCAGAAGTGCTTCACTACGGCTTCTAAAACAACCACTGCCAAACAAGGGACAGTGCGCTCATTTAGGGGCCAAAAAACTGTCAATACACACCTAATACACACTCAACACTCATCTGCAGCGTTCCAGGAAGGAACACTCAATGCTAAAGTGCTATGAAGACCTCGCCTCACTGTAACAGGAGCTAGAAAGGGCAATGATCACTATTTGTTTTATTGTATTCATTTTCCATGACCTGCTAACAAATAGTAGCGCTAACAAATAATTTGTGAAATGAAGTCCAGAAGGATATACGGCATGTCTCAGGAACAAAGACCATGTCATCTGAATCCGTAGGAAGAGTTTAAAATGTAATCTGTAATAGTTAATGACTCCATTTGTGAATAGCTTTCGGATAGTATACAGTCATACGTGAGAATAAAGTTCAGAGAGAACAATTATCTGATGGTGGTTAGGTGTTTTCATTTTGGCTATATGGCTTTTCAGGTTTCTTCTATAACAAACATATACATATATTCAGGAAATTATTAAACCCTGCATTCAATCTTCATACTACTAAAAATGTCAATCTTTATTATACTCATATACAAACATGGAAGCAAAACACCAAGACAGATGTGCAACATGCTTTTCATTTGCAAAGAACGAGGGGACTTATATCAGTATCCAGTCAGCAAGAGAATGCTTACTACCCATTTAATCGTGGCAGCAACTCAGGAGGTGAGCTGACATCCAATCAGATGGCAAAATGAAATCCTTTGAAATTACTAATTCCCAGTATGTAGCTCTTAATAGTGCTAAAAGCTAATTTTAGTTCATCATCTACATAACCTCTACTTACCTTCAGATTTTAACTTTGTAAGAACAAAAATCAAGTAGTTGTTAAAATCTGGATATTGATTGAGTTGTTCCAGTTTCTAGAACAAACAGTAGTTAAGGAAACTTCTCTGTGTATAATCTAATAAAGATATTAAGCATTTTAAAATTCAATAATCAAGAATTCTTTCTATGACACTTTTAGGCTCCCACTTTTTCTAAGAATAATATTTGCTTATTAAATCAAAAGGTATGTTATTTATAACACACTAGTACTCGCTAAAAAATATTTCAGTTCTTTGGGGCTGAAATATTACATCAAGTATATTCAAAAAGCTTCTGCACGCTCAATAAAGCCAGGTATTTTAAAAACACAATTCTTAGATTTGACAACTTTGAAACATCTTACCTAAAAGTACTTAAGTACAAAAAAAGTAAAGAAATAAAAACAAACTTTTTGAGCTTAAGAGCTTTTGAGGAAATTGGCAAGATGGCATTTCTGATTCATTTGTTCTTTAGAACTCAAAAAGGAGCTAATGCCATTGATGCCAAGTCCCTACATCAATTCTTTACCAGATATAAAGTCAGCCAAGCTTTTCATCCCAAGATGTGGCACAGAGGACGCACACAGGCAGGTAACAATGACAGTGCTCTGAGCCTTTCTAGCCCTGACTCTCAATTGATATGCTTGCCAACGGTGTTTTACTGCACAGAGATTAAAATGTTTTGCTACAGAAATCCAAATTAATTATTAAATATACTAGATACACTAAACAGGCTTTCTACATACAGGAGATGGCCTCAAATTGCCTAAGGTCAAGATGTAGTTCTAGCAAAATATACTTTAGTAGAACTCCAAAAATGTAACTGCTTTCTCCAGGAAAAGCCCAAACAAGGATTATTAGTTTAAGCATACTGACGTTAATAAGTTTTTATGCATTATTTTCTGATAAAGCTTACTCCCACACAACTTAACACACACATATCTGTATAACAGGCTTTCAAAAAGTGCTCCAGCCTACAGAGTAAATCTGCTCTACTCTAAGGGGATACAAAGCAACAGGCCATCACGAGCTCTCAAGTCCCTCCCGGTCTCCCAAGTGCTAGGTTACAGGGGGGCACGACCACGCTTGGTTAATCTGTTCTTACTCAGAGAATACAATATGCTCTCCACACACAGAATAAATTGTACATTGACTACTGGACTGGCCCAAGCACCATACTTGGTATACAACAGGTACTTAAATCAAGAATTTGAAATCTTCAGTGCTATAGAAATTACAATGCAATTCTGGACTTGGCTAATTTTAGAAAATAAGTACCTTTGTAAAACAATACCCATTTTTCAACTTCTATCATCCATGAAACATGATTCAGATAAAAACCTCCTTATACCCCAAACTACCATTGCCCCTAGTATCAAAGGTATTAAAACAAAATGGCTTTTTAAACAATCCAAGTAGACCCAAGTCACTATGGCCTCCATTAAGGGGCAGTGTCATATTCAGCCATCACTGGAGGGCTGTTACAACACGGCAGCACCTGTTGGAACCCTCTACTAAGCACCTTCACTTCCGTGGTGTTTTAAACGTCAGGAGCTTATTTAGTAAATTCCCTATGAGGTGGTTTTGCTGGAGCACAGCAGACCTAAGCTCTGAGAACTAACTTGCTGGGAGGCAGCCGGCTGCGATCGGCGTGTGGGTCCCCCGGAGCCCCCGCAAACGCACCAGCCCTCCCTCTCCCACAGAGGCCACAGCGCCGCTGCTCCAGCACTCGCACTCCGCGGCCACTTGGCTAACGGAGCCCAGCCCCGGGCCAAAGCTCGAGCTCGCAAACCTCGTCGGAGCGCCGGGCCGCCCGCAACAGGTGCTCGCGGGGCACCGAGTCGCCAGGCTTTCGGGCGCGGCTGGAAGCAGCCCTGGCCTCCCGACGGTTCAAACCCCGCGCCAGCTCCACCCCCACAGCGCCGCGCCGCTCCGCTCCGCCCGGCCCGGCTCAGCCCCACTCGCAGGCCCGCCGCCCCCGCCCCGCGCGGTATTGTGTGGGCCCCACCGCTCCCGCTCGGCGGCGGGGACGTGGCGGCCCAGCACGTGCGGCCTCCCGGCGGCGGCCCGGAAGCGGCGGCCGAGCTCCACGCGGCGGCGGCGGCGGCGGGCCTGGCGGGCTGCGGCCGCGTGCGCGAGGCCGGGCGGGGGCCGCGGCCCGGAGCGCGGCGGCGGCGGCGGCGGCGCGAGGCCGCACGGCAAGGATACTTGTTGCACGGTCCTCTGGATGGTGGTGTCTGGGGACTGGGACTCCTTGAGCAGCTGCAGGATTTGCTGAAGCCCTTGCTCGTCGGGTTTCCACTCGTACTCCATCTTGGTTTGCTGCACATAAAGCAGACACAGGAAGAGACAGGCAGATGTTAGTCCCGCGCACAGGCCCGCCGCGCCCGCCCGCGCCGCCCAGCCCGGCCCCGGCCGAGGCTCGGACCCGAAGCCCGGCCGCACCGCCCCGCAGCCCCGCGCCAACGTCCGCCGAGCCGGTGCCGCCGCGGCCGCCGCGAGCGCCAGGAGCCGAGCAGACTGAGTCACCGCGAATTTGCAATCTGGCCCCAGATCCGCTCTCGGGAGCCCCCTGGGTCCTAGTGCCACGAGCGCTCCAGCCCAGCCCAGCGCGTTCGTGCCTGTTCCCGGGCCGCTCCGGAGCCTGCAAGCCCCTGCAGAAACCTGACTTGGGCCATTATTTCAAATAAGGCCGGAGGAATAACCACAGCGATTGAAACGAGGGAGATGCCGGCAACTCCCCGGCAGCTCAACAGTGAAAATAAAAACACTTGCACTTCAACTTAATATACAAAGCTGTATTAGTAGCTCAAATAAAATATTAAGGGCGCGTCGCAATCATAACCACACCTCAAAAAACGTTAAATGCAACCCTTGTAGAAGTCCAATGGAAAAAATGCACCCTTTCATGAACCTCAACTTATGAACTCAGTAAGTGAAATAAATTCTACCATGAAATAAATGCCTTCCACAAAGGGCTGTGGAATGAAGGAGAAAAAAAATCATGTAATTTACAATGGGGCAGTGTTTAATTTTTAAATTCTTCTCACGCCCCACCCCCATTTGATTCTAAAACCTAGAGAGGTGTATCCTCTGCCCTCACGAAGCAGACCAGTGCTAAGCACACTGTCGCAAAGGTTCATCAGTGAAGACTGGGAATTAATGTGTGAGTTCACCTACTACAGCAAACTACAGCTACTCTATCAATGACAGTTTCCTTAAAACCAAATTTTAATAAAATCAACAAACTGAAGTGTTAACTGTGAATTATTTTTAATAACCTATGAGAGGCTTGGTGAAGGAGAGGGTTTTTAATTGACTGTACTACTTACTGCACAACGGTTTGAAAGCTTTGTTGGTAAAAGCCCCCTCCTAGAAGGTTAACTTTTCCTGACCTCACTACAATCCTCTAACTGACCTTGCCCCAGCCTTCATTTTTAAAACACGTTTTCCCCTCCTCTCCCTCACTGTTCAGTGCTTCCTCTGTAACATGACTTAGCTTATTAGCATCTCTTGTTGGCTCCCTAAACAAGGCAAATAAAATCAATTGTTCTTACAAAAAACCACCACCACCACCACCACCAACAAAAGTACCCAACAACTCCGCCAAACCACAGCCCTCAACGCTCATACAAACATGGACACACAAACATGCTACAGTACCGTTTGTCTAGCTTTCCTAGCACCTCTTGATGCTGTAATGTTTTACATAGTGTATTTTCCACATTATGTAGTAGTGGGAATTGTCCTTTCTCCCAGGATTTACATATTACAGAGTTTAAGAAAATATTTTAAAACAGTGTTCCATTACTTTGTTGTGCTATAATTTTTAAACTTCCAATCTACAGAGTCACAAAATTGTACAAATTTAAGGACATAACCAGATGGACTCTTAAAGAGAACACACCTATCTGACCCACACCCAGTTCAAGACGCTGGTCTCTCATGTTCATGAGCACAATAAACCCTCATAGAATTTCTATCATTATAGATTATTCTCTTTTCTTGTTCTAATTTCAAAGGCTTTTTAAAAGTGCAAGAAATGCATTATACTAAATCAACAATAGTTATACAGGTGAAGCTGATTCAATCCTACTGCCAAGCTTAGCTCTCTGACATAATAATAAATTTGATGCATTTTTACAATGTTCTCTAGTCTGAGTCACACAGTGTGATGGCTAAAATATGAAATGTCCCCCAGAGGCTCATGTGTCTGAACACATGATGTTCAGATGGTGGTACCTTTAGGACACAGCACCTCCCCGGAGGAAATGGTCACGGATGCACCTTGAGGTTTTATACCCTATAGACTTCTGTCTGATCTCTGCTTCCTGTTCCTTTGAGATGTGAGGAATAGACAAGTCCCAGGCACACATTCCTGTGACTATGGAGCCACAGGACGCCACGCTTGCCCACCATGGAGGGCAGCCTTTCTGCCATAATAGACTGTATCCCCCTTAAACTGTGAACTAAAAAGCTTTGCTCCTTATGTTGCTTCTTCCAGAAAATGTATCACAGCAATGAGAAAAAATAGTCTTTCTTTAGCTAACTCCACACTACAGCCTTTCATATACATGTCCATTATTCCAGGCCTGTACATGCAGCCAACACCTGCTGAAATAGCCCACTTATGCCCTCAGGGCCCTTTGAATGAGAATCTGAAGCCAGTCTCCAGGCAGAAAAACACGGTCATCACACCCATTCTACAGGTGGCTGCCAAAGGACACAATATATTATCAGACTATTGCCACACTTCCTTCTTTAGCCCTGAATTCAAATAAACAGGATTTTATTTATTTATTTATTCATTCATTTATTTATTTATTTAGAGACAGGGTCTTACTATGTAGCTCTGGCTGTCCTGGAACTCTCTGTGTAGACCAGGCTAGCCTCAAACCCAAAGACTGCCTGCGTCTGCCTGAGTGGCGGGATCAAAGCTGTGCTCCACTAGCTCTGGCTCTTTGTTTTTTCCAGCTGCCTAGTACTAAGAGTATCTAACTGGAACTGGGCATGGTGCAACACGCCTTTAATCCCAGCACTCTGGAGGCAGAGGCGGGTGATCTTCTGAGTTCAAGGCCAGCCTGGTCTACAGAGCTAATTCCAGGACAGGCAGGGCTGCACAGGGAACTGGGTCGTGAGCACCTCCCTAAAAAGGAATATCTAACTTGATCAGACTATTCTGATAAGTCATCTGTAACGAAAGGCTCTCAAAAAATGATTGATAACTGTCACTATAAACTTCTGTATCAGCTTTTAAAAAACTGTGGCAAAGTGCCACCATGCCTATGATCTCAGCACTCAGGAGGGTTAGTCAAGACAATCAAGAGTTCGAAGCCAGCCCAGGCTACATAGCTAAAACCTGCCACAAAATAATAAAACATAATACTGTAATTACAAATACATAAAATCTACCACTTTAACCATTCTTAGTGTACAGTTTCACAGTGTTAAGTATATTTTTATTATTGGGCAACCATTACCACTATCATCTCCAGAGCTTACCACAGTTTAACAGCAATTCAAATTAGAGACCCTATCTCAGAGTAGACAGAACCATTTCAGAATCAATTAGATAACAAGATAACCAAGCATGCCAGCTTTATAGGAGCTAGAAACCATTTATTTACAGAACATTTATGTTAATTAAATAGAGTATCAAAAGTAATAAAGATTTTCTTCTAACATTTAAATTACTGGCTGACATAGTTTTTTTTTTTTTTTTTTTTTTTAAATCATCGAAAACTCAGACCTAAATGTCTCAAAGAACAAAGTAACGTCCAATGGCAAACAAGAATCCAAAAGACAGTTCTCGAAGAGCCAACTAGAGGGGCTGGAGAGATGGCTCAGTGTTTAAGAACTGTTGCTACTGCTACACAAGACCAGTTCTTAGCACTCACATGGCAGCTCACAACCACCTGTAAATCCAAACTCTACACCCTCTCTGGCTTCTCTAGGCCCCAAGCATCCACCCACATGATGCACAGATATGCATGTAGGCCAAACACCCATACACAAAATAAAAATAAATAAATCTAACTACATAGAAATGGCATTAAGAAGCAAGTCATAAGATTTAAGGTGTTATGATATGTCCTTCAGAAGACAAAAACCAGACTAAGTCCCAAATTCTTCAATTCACATATAAATTTCCAATGATTGAAAACAAAAAAAATATCCACTGAGAGAGCTGTAAACGAGTTTAAAAAGTAGGCAGGAGGGCCAGCCAGTAAGATGACGCCATGCTGTAAAGGTACTTGAACAAGCCTGACTTTATCCCTGACAGCTCCACAAAATCACTGTCTGATCTCCACAGGTGCAGAATGGCACACCCTCCACCCCATTACACACACACACACACACACACACACACACACACACACACACTCGCAGTACAGAGGCAAGTGGGTCTATGAGTTAGAAGGCCAGTCTGGTCTGCATAATGAGTTCCAGGTCAGCTAAGGCTAGTGAGACTCTATCTCAAAAACAAAGAGTTAATGAACAGGGCTGGAGAGATGGCTTGTGTTAAGAGCACTGGCCGCTATTCTAGAGGACCAAGATTCAAATCTCAGTACGCACATGGTAGTTCACAGCCTTCTATAAATCCAGTCCCAAGGGCTTTAGTGCTCTCTTCTGGCTTCTGCAGGCACCAAGCAAGCTTATATGTGGTGCATAGAGTCTGATTGAACAAATACTTGTTAAATACTATTGCTTTGCTATTAATTCAACTAAATAAATATTAGGTTGAGCAATTGTCTGTGTTTGGTAAGCACTGGATAGTCTCACTTGGTGAAAGAGATGGACACACTGCCTACTGAAGAACGTGAACAATATAGGCAAGTACATTCTGCTAGGAAGGAGAGGTGTTGCCCTCATGTGCTTCCAGGCTCTTCCCCCATTTCCATTAGATGCAAACAACTGTTTGCCAAACAAGTTCCCACATAATGTTGCATCACTATGGAGTGATAGATGTTGCCATTAGTGACATGACTTCCCCAAAGGTAAATAGGGCGTGTCGAGTTCCCAACAAGGCACATCCATCCTTCAGAAACACTGCAGTTCACTCCTAGAGAAGTATTATTCATATATACATAAATACACACACATGTGCACACACACAATAACCTTGCCAAAAGTTCCGTGTGTGTTATGTAAACAATATTCAGGCTTTTGGCTTTGTAAACTATAAACACATTTTGTTTCACCTGTAGGAGAGACATTCTAGTGAAGCACTCACAAGCTTAGGACAATCCTTCCTGGTGAACATCTGACACCACTCTGTCTTAAGGAGCACCTGTCAATCATGAGGTCACTCCCAGGGAGCAGCACTGTCTGGTGGAGACAGACTATGGGGAGGTAAGTGGAAGAGACTAAGACAACAGAGTACTGTGAGGAGGTGGGGAGAGAACTTCCTTAAGAACTGACTTTTCACCTGAGACCTAACAGACCAAAAGCAAAAGCAAATGTGAGGAAGGCAGAGACTGGGAGGGAGTGAGGGAGTGTGTGTGAGTGTGTGTGTGTGTGTGTGTGTGTGTAGTTTTAAGACCCGGGATGAAAGGCATAATCATTTAAGGATCCCCCTACCAAGGAGAACTGAGGGCAGGAGATACCCATCTTCTGCCCTAAACTTCAATGCTGCTGGGCTAACTTGTAGAGTGGTTTGAAAACCCCTCAGCAGCAGTGGCAGCAGAAGGAGCCACAGGAAACCTAAATGCCCAAGCAGCGCTAAGTGAAGCTCCAGTGTCAGGAGGAATGCTGATCAGGTCATAGAAGGCGAAGACAGCACTGTAAGCTCTAGTCCTTAGATTTTAAATACTTAAACACTGCACAATGTGCTGGGCATGGTGGAGCACTCAGGAGGCAGAGGAAAGGCAGAACCTGGTCTACATAGTGAGTTCAAAGCCAGGCACAGCTGCATATTAAGACCAAATCTGGCTGGGAGTACATGCCTTTAATCCCAGCACTCTGGAGGCAGAGGCAGGTAGAATTCTGCGCGTTCAAGGCCAGCCTGGTCTACAGAGTGAGTTCCAGGTCAGTCAGAGTTACCACAAAGAAACCCTGTCTTGAAAAACAAAAACAAACAAAAAAAAGACAAATCTGAAATAACAACAAAAACCCAATAGTGGCAGCTAGTGTTTGAGAGCCAAGCAGTCTTCTAAGTATTTACACACGGTGACTAAATCTCACAGCTTCATGACACGGTACTGATAGTAACCACAGGAACAGACAGGCAAACTGATTCAGAGGAAGTTACTTGCCTGTGCTTACTCAGCAAGCAGGCAACAAGACCAACATTAAAAGGTGTGGCATCTTAGTGACTGAATGATAGGGAGAAAATGCAACCATTTATAACCAGGCACTTCAGTTTATCCGATATTCACAACAGCACAATGAGATGGGTGTTGATCCACCACATTCAGGCAGATGTTGGGAGAGGTTATGCAGCCTGTTCAGCTTCTATTCAACACCAAATGTACGATCCCCAAGTCTACACAGTACTGAGTAATGACAGCAATCCATGCACAGTGCTGTTTAAACGCACCTCTTTAATTATATGCATATATATTACGATTATCTCCATTTTCCAAAGGGGGTGGGCCTAAGAGAATGTAAGCAATGTGTCCATAGACCCAGACAACACAGACAAAAAGCCAGGATTCCAACCCCAGTCTGCCTGACTAGGGCCAACACACTATCACCTACCCTGTTACTCCCCTGTCACTCATACCCAGAACTTAACAGTGGGTAAACAGTGAACACTCTCGGATATGCGCGTTATCACCTGGCACTCAGCAGCCCTCTTGATTCTACCTTCTCCAGTTCTGTCACGTCAGGTATAGCAACTGTACCTCACGCTTTAGAGTTCATGGTGGGGCGCTTTTGTGTTTGAAGGCCAGAGGCCAAACTCAGGTGTCATTCCTCAGGTACTGTCCACGTCATGAGACAGGGTCTCTCACTGGCCGAGAGCTCACCCATTTGGCCAGGCAGCTGGCCGCCGGGGGCTCACTCTGCCTCCACAGAGCTGGGATTATCAGCATGTACCACCATGCCTGGCTTTTTGCCTGTTTTTGTTTTTAACGTGTGTGCTGGAGATCAAACATGTCTTTATGATTGCAGAGCAAGCACTTTGCCAACAGAGCTATCTCACTGGCCCCATTTTTAGAGTTCGACCTTTCCATCTTTGATCAGAATATAAAGGTGACAGGACTGGTAGTTTCTGGCAGTATGTCATTTGCAGAACAGCGGCTCCTTGAGTTCTATAACAAATTTAACCATCACAGTGGGTCCCAGTCTCCACTTAAGCCAGTGGTTCCTAAACTCTGACCACATATTATAATCATTAGAGGCTTGCAACCAGCAGAGAGCCAGTCTACTACTTTAATATATTCGCTCCTGGAAAAGCGCACTGCTTCTTACTCTAGTGAGCAATTTCTTAACTAAAAAATGATGGGGGAGGAGAAAGAAAGAGAGAAAGAAAAAGAAAGGAACAGAATGCAGGCTTACCTGGTTAATATGGAAGCCTACCTGCCAGAAGTCTAATGAAAATCAAAACCTAGAACATACTGTTTAAAGTTACTTAATAATCTGTACTACAGCCCTGCAGATGGCTCGGTGGTTACCGTAAACACTGCCCTTGCGGAGGGCCTGAATTTGGTTCCCAGTGCCAACATCAGGTGGCTCACAACCACCTGCAACCCTAGCTTCAGGGGGATGCTGTGCCTTCTGGCCTCCCAGCACCTGTACTTTGGGCACATCTATATCTGTGCACACATACACTACAGGGAGGCGGGGGGAGGGGGAACAAGAGGAAGAGACTAAATCTTAAGAAATAACTGACTACCCAGCAAGGACATGCCAGAAGATTCACCATTTAACAGCGATAGAGACTGGGTAAGGAGCTGCACCTAAGCCCAATGGCGGAAAAGGAAACCCAGAAGAGTTCAGTTTGGGTGGAAGAACAAAAGTACTTATTTCAATAAATTTTAAGTAAAGCAAAGAAAAATAACACTATGGCCCTTAATTGGCAGTTTGTCCTGTGAATGGCACCCATCCTTAGGTTGTCCATAACACCAAAGGCAGAACAGCCAGTTCCTGGGACCTTTGGCAACGCAGTTTCCACCGCCAGGCTTTCCCACCGCCAGGCTTTCCTGGAGGCTCTTCCATGCCTACATCTCTCTAGACTGACTTGTGCCGCTTCTTACTGCTGTAATTTTCATTTCTGGGACACAGATTTAAGGGAAAAACTCTTTGAAAGTCTCTTCTAACTATTACACAATGATTATAAATTTTATTTCAGAACATTGGTTGATTGTTGCCAAGAGGTTTTAATGTAATATTTAACAATTTTCCAAATGCTTTTGTGTTTTATTTTTTCAAAATTCCCACTTGAATAGAAGAACTAGTCTTAGTGATGCTGAGTGACTCACGAAGTCACTAGCTAATGTGTTAACTGAGCTGGAAAGCTAAGGAGAGATTCAGCACTTAAGAGCACTTGCTGCTCTCGCAGAAGATTGGGGTTTGGTTCCCAGAAGCCACATGGAGGCTCACAACCCTCAACTCCAGGGGCTCCAGCACCTTCTGGACTTTAAGACCATACACATGCCATGCATATACGTACATGGAGTCAAAACACTCATACATGTTATTAAAAATAAATATTAAAAACGAATCAAGCTAGAAAAAAGGTCTTCCTATGTTGAGTCCAATGTTTTACTACTCTAAACTGCTTTGGTTCACAGAAATTAATTATATAAGTATAACCAATAAAGACTGTAGCCTGGCCAGGCAGTGGTGGCGCACACCTTTAATCCCAGCACTCAGGAGCAGAGGCAGGTGGATCTCTGTGAGTTCGAGGCCAGCCTGATCTACAGACTGAGTTCCAGGACAGCCAGGGTTACAACAGAGATCTGAAAAAAAAAACAAAACAAACAAAACAAAAAATCCAACCAAACACACAAAATTGTATAGCCTGCCTTAAAGAAACATTACTCTCTATTGTTTGATTTTGAACTCACTGGTTTAAATGCTGATACGCATAAATGACGGAGACAAATCTGTACAGGTCTCACAAGAGATAGTTCTTGGTAAAGCACTGATATTGAGTGACTTAAAAAACACACCAGCACCAAGTGAGCTACTTTTCTTACTAAATGTAAGGAATTGGTAAAATAGGAGCAGTACGAAAAGAGCCAAATGGTCTTCCTGTGAAACATCTGAAATTGTGACGTCAATAAGAGGAATGGTCTAGTACTTTAGACTCTATCGTACATATTTCTAAAGTGAGCCATGAGTGAGTCAACAGAAAACCAGGAGATGGCACATGAGGGTAACACCACACACCATGCTGACAAACACGCCATTCCACTGGTAGGCCGCTCTGAAGTTCTGAACGAGACAGTCCTGCTATTTCTCCTTTATAGCCCAAACTCTCCTTAAGTATAATGTATTGATTCGGTACCTAACCATTTCAAAGAAGAATAAGGGGGCACAGTACTGTATTCACTCTCAGTGACCAAATAAGAAAATGGCCAGAGCAGTTTTGAGAGTAAAATAAAATGGTTTAAAAAAAAAAAAGGTAAGCAGCTAAAAATGCAATTACCAGCAGTGGTGCTTATGTAATCTTCCATTTTTCACAGGAAGCCCACTCACGAAACAGAGGTGTAGAGCGTCTCAGTAATAGTTCAGCTATGGGAGGATGGCCATAGCAGAAAACCACAGCAAGGGAAATTAATTTAAAAACCCTTTCATAATTATTTCAATGGAGCCGATGAAAAGATTAAGGGAAGACATACAGTGCCGCGATAGTGTTTGCTCCTTTGCACTACACTCCTGTTAAAACTGTCCGCAACGTCAGGTGACGGTAAAGTGAAGATCATACACATCAGTTCTGTATTATCAAAGAACATTCAACAAAAACGGGCTGTCATTTAAATGGGGGTGGGGTGGATATAGAAGACAGTGAAAAGTAGGGTCTTTGGAAGGTGAAAAGATGCCCGTAGAAAGGGTGGACTGTCAGAGCAAAAGTTAGAAGTCTTTACATTTGAAATTACTCTGCTTAAGACACCTATGGAACAAGGACATAACCTCCTGGAATGTTGGGTTGGGAGTGTCTAGATCCCACTTGGTTAACCTTGCTGCACCTCATGTGCTCGGTCACTTGTAGGTGGGAGATGACCCAGACAGGATGTACATCAGGACAGATGCTTGCCACTGATTGGACTTGGTGGGAGGTATATAGCCTTATGGGTACTGTCTCATTAAGCATCTGTGCCATGCGACTCTGGGCCATTTTGTGGGAACTTTGGAGGTGGCAGGACCACTCTGTGGCAACCTCAAAATGGACCTGGTCAAAGTCCATCTTCCTGGCCAGTATTTAATTAATTTAATTAAAGCTTGCTTGCTTCAAATTTGGCTTGACTGTGGTGGTCTTACTGTCAACCATATTTGGGATTTAAAGACTGTTGGTCCTTCTACTCTTACTCAGCCACATGCTATATCCACATGAAGACACAGCAAAAACTCGTATAGATCAGGAAGGACTCCACCCAGTCTTAAGTATTTCGTTACAGTGGCATGAATTAGACAGGTAGTATGGTGATCTCATAGTCTGCAGACACAGATAAAATATACCACAAGAAAACTTTATAGACAATCAAAAATGAGAAAAATGTCTAGGAAATAATGTGAAATGAAAGAAGCTGCAGTCTGAGTGCTCAAGTATGGTTTTTTTCTTTTTAAATATTTTTATATTGAACTCTAACATTAACTTGACAGTGTAAAGCATAAACTGCCATCACAATAATTCAGAGGCTCACCCTCCCCCCATTTTTATGGTGTGCCAACACTTTGCTCTCTATATAAATATTGGTTTGAAGAGAAAAGAAAGGTCTTAGTCTTGTTTCCTATTTTCTTGTCTTCCATCTCTGAAGACATTTTCTCCTAATTGCTGGTAGACTGACTTGCAACACGCCTAAATGGTATGAAGGACAGCAGGGAATCACATGAGATTTACCACAGGGAGGGCATGAATAGTAAACCCAACTTTGGCTAGTGTCATTGAGAAAAACTTGGAACCATGAGCAGAGAGAGTCTATTTTCCCTTAACCGTAACAAAAAAACATTAATGACACTTGAGAAATATGAGAAATATGAAATTAATAAATTTAATCCCAGCACTCAGAAGGCAGAGGCAGGCAGATCTCTCTGAGTTCGAGGACAGCCTGGTCTACAGAGGGAGCTCCAGGACAGCCAGGGCTACACAGAGAAATCTTGTCTCAAAAAAATCAAAGATCGATAGATATGAATTAAAAGAATAAAATTTAAGGAAATTTGAGATTGTGCTGAACACAGGATAATGATAACCAACTACACACAAGAAAGCACTTGGTTGTAAGTGTTTGGCCCTGACACTGAAGAGTGGCCTAAGTAACTTTCTGGGGTTTCTTCCACAATTAACAGCCAGGGGTTATCATTCATCTCCGTCATCTCACAAAACTGGAATTTATCAATTAAAATGGAACTGTAGTTACAGAACACCAACAACATTTAATCATGAGAACAAAAAGAACACTAGAGAGCCTTTGGCCAATCTTTTTATTTAAAAAATAAGAGACTCAGAAATCAAAATTACAAATTAAGAGGAAGAATTTTATTTCTGATTTTAAAAACAGAATATCCAGTTTCATGAGACTTTTCTACCTTCATGGTTTGAAATCAGTGGTACACTGATTTCTGATAAATACCTCAGGAAAGCCAAGGTCCCCTCTCCTGAGGAATCGGGTCATAGCCTATGTCTCAGGGAAGAGAATAAGAGCAAAGTTTACTTTGAGACCTCATTTCCTAAACACAACTGACGAAACTTCAGATTATAACCTTCAATATTATGAATTCTAGCACGAAAAGATGAGCTCAATCTATTAAATTTCCTGGGAAGAAGATTAGAAGTACTAAGAGCGTTGCTATTTGCCAGTTCTAAAGGCTCGAGCTAAAAGGTCACAACTGTAAGTAGGTAGTAGCCACACCCAGGGCAAAATTACACAGATCTAAGCAGAGAGAACATCCAGCACAGAAGGATATCAAGTGCTGAACAAGGTCATGTGGCCTGCCTTGCTTCCCGAGTGCTTTGTAATTCTAATCCATGAATGATTTAAACGGACCTCACCCTTGCTTTTAAAATAATCCGAATGTGTGTCTTTCCCTTGGAAAAAATATCCCAGCACATGCAGGTTCTGAGAGTTCAAAGCCAGCCTGGTCTACACAGCAAGCTCCAGAGATGTTGGACAGTGGCACTTTTCCCTACTATGACGCCAGTTTTGGGGCACTCACTACTTGTTTCCCAAGATACTCCACACCATGTACCCAGGGCATGCACATGGAACACAGATATATACAGGCAGATGAAACATCCAGTCACGTAAGAAAATAAAAACAGAACGAGAATTAAAAGTAATCTTTAAAAGATAACATAAATGTGGGCATGGTGGTGCACACCTTTAATTCCAGCACTTGGGAGGCAGAGGCAGAGGCAGGTGGATCTCTGGAAGTTCAAGGCCAGCCTGGTCTACAGAGTGGTTCAAGGACAGCCAGAGTTACAACAGAGAAACTCTGTCTGGAAAAACAACAACAACAAAGACAACATAAGACCTTTTTAAAGGCATAAAAGTATGAAATACAGTCCAGAAAGGTTTTTGCAAAAAAATGTTGACAGTTACTACACAAGAGTCAAGTCTTTGGGGCTTGTGAGATAGCTCAGCTGTTAAGAGCCTTGTGGCTCTTGGGGAGAACCTGGGGACTCCTAGCACTCACTTTGTGGCTCATGACTATCCCTAACTCCAGTTCTAGGGGCTCTGACACCTTCTGACCTCTAAAGGCACCCAGTACTGCACATGCATGCAAACACTCATACCCATAAAATAAAACCAGTAAGTCTTTAAAATGTTTAAAGAAAGGAGTCCAGTCTTCGTTACCTATAAGATTCACGTACTTGGAGCCACTTTCCCCATATTACGCCACTGAAATTAGTAAAGATAATGATTTTAAAACAAGCAAACAAACCAAACCTATCAATCAAACAAACAAACAAACAAAAAAACCACCAATTAAGCTTTTGCGAGCTTAATCTGCCAAAATTTTATCAGAAAAACGATTTTATAGTTCAAGAGTCTGGGCCACAGAGAAGGGCTGATCTGAATACCAGAAGACAGAGACTTTATTTTTCCTTAGAGAACAGAAATAACTTCAAAGTGCACCTGTGGTAACCACTTTACCTCTGTGCAGAGCCTATTTAGCAATGTCATCACAGAAAGAGATTAATGTTCAGACTGACTTAAACGTAAAACTTGGAGTGGAGACAGAGAAGCAGTAACACTGCTCAAAATCTAACACAGAAACCAACACTACAATTTTATTGCATTTCAAAAGAAATAGCATTGCAAGCATCTTTAAGTAATTTCCTAATTTTTCACAAGACAATGACGCATAATTGTGAAAATGCCATGCAGGAGAACACCAAGAAATAACTCAAACAACATGGACCAGAACTAAGAGAAAATCCTAAAATGTTATGCCACAACCAACTAACCAACAACAAAAACTACTCAGAAAGCAAGCCTGCAATTCCATGATGGCTTTGAGACTTCTGTAATAGTAAGTCAAGCAATTTCCAAAAAAATCCTAACTACAAATATCTTAAGAATACTTACGTAGTGATGCACACAAGAGACTAAACAGGCACATCCTCAGGTAATTTAAATTGCCAGCGTATGCGAAACTGGAGGAACTGGTGTCATTGCACTTAATAAGAAAAAGTTCATAGAATATTAAAATAATTAAAAAAACTTCAGGAAACAGCAAATGAAAACCATTTACAATTTAAGAAGCACTGCCAATGGATTTTGCTCAGTGAAGCTAGCTTGTAAGAAGGGATGGAAGGGAAATGCAAGCTCACCCTGACTTAAGAATAGATCAGCTCTGGAGATCACACACAGGCAGCAGACACGCAGAGTCTAATGGGATGCCTCTAGGACTCGCTACTACACAAAGTGACTCTCAGAGTCAGAAATGCACGTCTTACAAAACAGGTCCCTACACCCAGAGAAGTGTGGCGACACTGTAAAGTGACCCTTCCGTTTAAAAAGTAACTGCAGACAGCAATCAATCCACATTGCTTACAGTCAGTAAAATTCATAAATCTCTAACTCCTGGTTATACTTTTTCTTAAAGATGAGGTCTTGCTATCTCTCCATGTTGCCTAGGTTGGTCTCAAACTCAAAGCCTCACCCTCCTGAAAGAAGCAGACTGTGCTTGCCTTGGGTCACACACACCTAAGTATTCTACCAGGTAAGAGAAAGTCTTCTGAGAGCTCTCCTTTTACTCTGCTCCCTGTTCATCTTCTCTGTTAAACTCTGACTCGGGAGTACTATAACAGTCCCTTGATTCAGTACTATTTAAGCCAAAACAGGATTCCAGAAAAAAACTGCGACCTTTACAGGGCCTGCACTGTTTCACATCCTTTATTTATTTAAGCAAAGGATTTGGGCCGAAGGGATGGTGATCCAAACAGCTATCGCCTGTCTGGAGCTAGAGCTGATAGCCAGTTTTAACACAAACTGCCTCCTTCCAATTGTAAGTCTTCTGTGCCATGAAGAGTTTAAAACACACACACACACACACACACAAACACGGAAACAGCACTAAGGATTTCCAGGCTCAACGCTATTTCTCTGCACTAACAATAACTGCTAGGCAATGCTACACAAATGATTACAACTCTCTTGGCTTATTTCTTCACCTAAAAAGCAACTAAAGACCATATTCCTTTCAGCTTCTAGAAGTAAATCATGTTGCCGACTGTAAACAATGGACGTGGTTATAATCCACGTACAAAACTAGCCTCATTTCTCTTCCTTTAAGCCACTGCAATTCTCTAAACCCCTCCTACCTTCTGGAAACTGCCTTTCAATTCAATCATGCAAGTGATGCTCTGGGAAGGCTGAGCTGTCACTGAGCCTTCTGAAAATTATGTGGGCTCCTGTGGAAGGCAGAGCTGTGCTTGCCTTGGGTCATTTCTTACACAAGTCACATTCAGTGGGAATAACAATGCTGGGCAGGCCATGGTGGCTCACGGTTTTAATCCCAGACTTGGGAAGAAGCAGGATGATCTCTATGAGTTCCAAGCCAGAATGGCCAGCTTGGTCTACATAGTGGATTACAGGGTAGCCAGGGCCACACAGTGAGACCCTGTTTCCAAGACAAAAGGAAAAAGCCAAAGTAGCACTTTTTTAGCTGGAAAAAAAAAACCAAACTGCAGCCAATCAAGTCTCCTCCCTACGCCCCAGCCAGGTTCTCTCTCTATAGTGCTGGCTGGCCTGGAACTCACAGAGATACGCCTGTCTCTGCCTCCTGAGTGCTAACGGTTAAAGACGTGCACCTCTAGGCCTGGCTCAGAGCCAGTGTTTTAATTTGGTTCAGATACTGACCTTAGCACAAGAGGATTAATCTAAGCATTTTATTTTAGGACATCTCTAAACGATTAGTATCAACAACTAAGTATCATTTATGCTGAAGTCTGACATTTTGATACATATAGTTTAAAAACCTTCACTCTCACGCTCTACCTTCTGTCCCGGCGCTCAGCAGGACACACTGCACTGTCTTCTATGAGAAGCACACTGCTGGACCAGTGGCTCAGGGGTTAAGAACACTCGCTGGTCCTGAGGGCCCTCCACAACTGGAGTTCCAGGACAGCACACACCTCCACGGCCTCCCCTCACCCCACTGGCTGCTCTGTCATCTCCTTCAATGGCTCACGACTGCGCAATGCTCTCGGCTGTCTCCTTTTCTCCATGTCCATAGTCTCAGGCATTCTGTGCCACTAGAGAGCACCTGAGTTCTAGACTCGAACATCCAGGGGAAGACCTATCTGTCTGTGGTAGACGGGCATCTCATCCGCAGCTGGAGAGACAGAGACATTTATCTAGTTTTGGGCAGAATTTTGTAGTCAGATAGCTTATAATTTGCAATCTACCACTCTTGATTCCCCTCTCCAACCCATCCAGTCTATTCCCACCCCTGCCTATTATCACCAAACACCGCTAGTTTTCACAGTCGTTCAGATCAAATAGTAAAAGGTCATCTTTGATTTTCTGTTCACCCCACATCTAAAACTCTCACAAGTGCTGTCCAAATATCCTCAAATGTGCTCTGAATCGGACCGCTCGCTTGCTCCTCCACCGGGAAGTACAGACGCTGCTTTCTAAGAACGTGACCTGCTATAGCAGTTTCCAGGCCTCCACTGTTCCCTCAGAGCTGCTTGAGATAAAGCAGCAAAGGTGGCTGAGCCCTGTACTTAATCACGTTTTCCCTTCACACTCAACATGCCCTTCCCAGCTGTGGCTGCTCTAGCCTGTACTTCTCCACAGGCATCACTGCCCACCTTGCTGGCTGTGCTGCAGTCCACCTGCTTTCTTGCGGCCCCTGACCACGCCCTGCTTGCCCCTGTCCACTGGCTTCACTTTTGCAACATCCTTCCCTTGATCAGATTTCTGATCACTCCAACATTTCAGAAAGGCAACGACCTCCTCTCTCCCTCTCCACCCTGGATCTCTAGTTCTTCTCACTGCTTCATTGTTCAAAGTATCTACTTCATTATTTCCCTTTTACTTCATTTAAAGAAGTTGCAAATGAATAATTAATAGGCCTTTCTTCATTGTCAGGAAAAGAAAATATGAAATCCAAGCTCCCTAAGACCATCTCTCGCAGTCTTGGTTCCCTTCCAGAACTACTCTGGGATGTGCTTTTGTATTATACATGCAGAGTTCTTTTCGGTGCATCTAAATATGTATAGTAATAAAGAATTTTATTTCTGTTCTCTAACAGCATTCCTTTAGCTTTTACGGGATACCTACATGTTCTGGGATTCCTACAGCTATGTATTTTAAAGGGGCCTGGAAGGGGACAGAGCAAGGTCTGGAAGGGCTTAGGAAGGGCTTGGGACTTTTCTTCAGTGACAGAACGCTTACCTGCAAAGTGCAAGACCCTGGGTTCACTCCCCAGCACACCAGAAGAAAACAATACAGCTTAACATTCCCATTAATACCAAACCAAGCAGAGAAACTTCAGGCTTCACCAGCCATGTAAGCCTTGCAGGCTCTTTGTTTTACAACCCTTTACAAAGCAAGATCTGAACAAAGACTGGGAGGTGAAGTCACTGAGCCGGCCGGTACTGGAGAGGCTTGCAGACGCTGCAGCTGCACAGAGTGGAGACCTAACAAGGTGGGAAGGAGGGAAAGCAGCCGTAGTGAGGCCAAGGGTGTAAGGAAAGAGACGAATGGATAAACAGATCAGGCAGAACTCCACAGGCCAGTATAAGGACTAGCTTTTCTCTGAGTGTAAGTTAGGAAGGGTTAGGATGTAGGGGCTGCTGTAACAAGATACCATAAACTAGTTAACTTAAGATAAGTAGTACTCTCTCGACATCTGAGGGCTGGAAAGTCAATGTCCATACCTGGACTCTGATAGTTTCTTTTTGCTGCACCCTCAAACGGATGAGAGGCACCTCTCTGACCTGTCTCTCCTGCAAAGGGCATCTCTCTTCATGAAGACCAGAATCTCCCCACTTACTAGAGTCCCCACTTGGGGTCACTTCTGCATGAGTTTTGGGAGGACACATGTTTTCAGACCACAGCAGAAGCTGCCATAGATGGGATGGAAAAGTAACAAGGGCTGTAATGATTTGTAGCAGCCTTCCCTTGACTAACGAACTCAAAATACACTGCTGGAGAGGCCAGGCAAAACGGACAGACCATGCAGTCACACACTGCAGACAATGAGCAGGTCACAAAAGGCAGTGACTGGGAGCAGGTGATGGTAGGGGAAGCATGGATAGATCCTCAGTGGATTCTGAAGATAAAGAAAGCAGACTTAACAAAAAGAATGGATTCGAAGAGTAAATGGAAAAAGTGAAGTCTAGAATAATAACAAAGTTTCAGAAGATGAGGTTACTATTTGTAAAAACGGTCTGTGGAGAGCAGCATCAGGCAGGAAGTTTAGGTGCTGAGCTTGAACACGTTGAGTTTAACAGCTACCATTAGATGCTGATGTAGAGGTGATGAGCAGGCAGTTACATACATGAAACTGGACCAGAGAGGCTAAAGGTACAACCTTGGGCACTGCAGATGTTTAGATGAGATTTACAACCACGAGACTAAAAGGAGGAAATGTGGAGAAGTGGCCAGCAGGACAGAGACCCACAGACTTACAGCATTACGAAGTGAGTGAGGGCTGGAGAGATGGCTCAACAGTTAAGAGCACTAGCTGCTCTTCCAGAGGTCCTGAGTTCAATTCCCGGCACCCACATGGTGGCTCACAACCATCTATAATGGGATCTGACACCCTCTTCTGGCATGCAGACAGAGCACTCAAATACATAAAAAACACATTAAAAAAAGAAAAAGGAGTGAGTGAGAGGCAGAGAAGAATGACAAGGAGCCAGCGCTGGGGCCATGAATGACTAAGGGTGTGGTAACCTAGAAGGCAAAGAAGCAAGGACTTCAAGATGAAGGGAGGGAACGGACAAGACAAATGCTGCCTGTACCAGTTGAGGATGAGGAGAAACACCACAGGCACACCAGAGGGGCCACTGGCTAAACTGGTGGAGGCAGAGACGCAACTGTAGGGAGATTAGCAGAGCACTGGAGGAGCAAGATTGGGAACAGCAAGTGCAGACAGTTCTGCTGAAGGAAACCCTACAAAGGAAACAACAGGAGAAGCGAAGAGCCCAGGCGGGTCAAGTTCTTACAAAGGGAGAGAAAAGAGCTGCCCTCTGTCCAGAAGAATTCTCTGTTCATGCATTCAGCCAAGAGCAGATTGAAGATAGGAGGGCAAATAAAACCTGTGTCTACTGAGTGTGACATACTTTTCTTCTGATTTCCTAAACAATACTGTAAGTATAACAGCCATTCACATAGAATTTAATTCAGTGTAAGTCATTTAAAGATAACTGAATGAATTGGGAGTGCATGCGTAGGTCCTATACAAATACTTTGCCACATTACAAAAGGGATTTGTACATCTGTGAATTTTGGTATCATGGTGTGGTGTCCTGGAGACAATGCTTCACAAAAACTGAGAGACGACTGTGCTTGCATGTGTGTTTGCTTAGTCGAATGATTCCATAATGAAAATAAAATGGACCATACACAGTGGTAGTGCACGCTTTTAATCCCAGCAGTTGGGGGCAGAGGCAGGCAGATCTCTGTGAGTTTGGGTCAGTTTGTTCTACATAGAGTTCCAGGCTGAGAGGGCAGGGGATGACACCTCACAGTGACATCTTGTTAGGAAGGAAGGAAGGAAGGCAGGCAGGCAGGCAGGCAGGCAGGCAGGCTGGCTGGCTACAGGAGACAAGCTAAAGCAATGTTCTTAAGCAGATGAGGGGACGGATCTAGTAAAAAGCAGACAACAGGAACAGTTACTCTATGGTCACAGGCAGTAAGACAGTGCATACTAACACAGATGCTTGTAGGATCGTGGGGTGTCAGGAGTCTGGAAATCCTCTTCATGTTACTTCAGTTTTCTTAGGACAGTAGGAAGCAAGGTCATAGTCTCAAAGTAAGGATGAGAGAAGAGACATGGGTTTGCAAAAACAGCAGCCATGGAACAGCCATTTAATAGCAGATAGGAAATACAGGAGTGACAGCAGGCATCATGCAGGACCTACCTGAGATTTGTGGTCATGTGAGGTACTGGCTGTGTGGTTGTACATTTGTCCACACACAGCCACACAGGAGCAAGTGCAAAATAAAGCAGAGAACTGGTTTAACCTAGGACCCTGGTTCTGCCAAGCAAGCAAAGACCAAAGAAGGGATCCCAAGGAGTGGTTAAAATGACTAATCCGTGGAATTTACATGGGAACACCGTGTAGCAGACAGTAAAAGCAAGGCAGTCCATGGTAGGGAGATGGGTATTCCACTAGGGCCAGCAGCCGGCAGGGAGTGAGGCCTGGGAGTGAACTACAAGGCAAGGCTGGAGTGGACGCAGGACAGGACAGCGTGGAATAATAACTGCGCAAGCGGACGACTGGCTGACCTTAAGTAGGTAAAGAAAATGACTCTAGAAGAGACCCCAGAGTATTAAAACAACCTTTTCCACTTTTGTTGGCTTTACATACAAAGAACAGGTGGCACTAGAAGCAAACAGGTATGTAGGCCTTTATGATATAACCCAAGGCTGAGGATGTGGGAGAGAATAGTCAAAAAGCAGGAAAGAGACTTGGAGACATTCCCACTTCTAGGAAACACTATGGAAAATCACGCAAAACCCAACCAACTCACTCAGGCCCAACTGTACATGAGAGAGCCAGGTTCCCAGCAAGACAAGAAAGGAGCACCAGGCCCGGTGGCAAAGAGGAGGTAGCAGCAGGATTGTGAGTTTGAGACCAGCCTGAGATACACAGGGAATCCCTAGACAATGAGGAGGAAGTAGATGGGTGGTAGGAAGGGACTGCCTATGCATTTAAAGAGGGGGCTGAAGAGTCATCACAGCATTCAAGAGCACTTGCTCTTACCGAGGACCCAAGTTCATCCCCAGCACTCACATAGTGGCTCACGACCTTCTGTTACTCTAGTCCAAGGGGATCCTAAGTCCTTCCTGACCTTCCCTGACAACAAGCGTCCATGTGGTACATACACATATGCAGGCAAACCACCCATATACATAAAATAATATACAAATCTAAGAAAACATTTAAAAAGAATATGCCGACAGGGGCTGAAAATGGCTCAGTGGTTAAGAGCACCGGCTGCTCTTGCAGAGGACCCGGGTTCAATTCTCAGCATCCACGCGGTCACTACAATGATCCCTAGCTCCAGTTCCAGGGGCTCTGGTGTCCTCTCCTGACCTCAGCACCAGGCGTGTACAGTGCGCGCGCACACACACACACACAACACACACACACGTAAGCAAAATACTCGTACACATAGACACATGTATACATAAAGAGTTGTAAGAATTAGTAAGATCTGTTCCAATTTCAGGTGAAATAATGTTATATGATCTTGTAAAGACACCTGGGAAATATTAGTACATAAAATGAGAAGGGGCCAGGGATGTGCTCCTGGAGGCGGATGGAGGCAGTTTAAATATAGTCATGAAGCTGGTCTGGCAGTGCAGCCTTCAGTCCCTGCAATTGGGAGGAAGGGGCAGGCAGGGCTAAAGAGTGAGATCCTGTTTTCCTTTTTATGTATTTCATAACTTTTAAAAGCCCATTCTGTTCTTATGATTTACACAAATAATGAGCATTTCTCATTTCACAATTTCCATCATTCATTCTAGTGCAACTCACCCTGGCTGCAGCACTTAGCATCTCCACTGTCAGAAAGAGCTTCGCACCACAATGGCAAGGCTGGCATGGCCCACGGAGGAGAAGATGTCCACCATCTACCCATGTAGACAAAGCATGGACCCGACGTTACGCCGCTCAGGTCCCTGACTTGCTCAGTGGTCCAGAGCGTAGTAGGTACTTACGTCTTGCACACTCAGGGAAGTGGGCTACTTCCAGTGCTCCTGCCGTTTCCTACCAGGACTCCACTCGAGCCCTGCCTGGGGCCTGCCAGGTCTAACCCAGACTGTACCTGTGCCCACAGCATCCTGCTTACACTCTCTCCACACAACAGCCGTTCCGAGAACTACGCGGTGGCACACAGTCGTTTCTAAGAGCTTACTGTGTTAACTCACTGGCCTCTCAGAGCTTCCACGTTCTCCGCTGTCCTCGCCCTAACAGTTAGATTTAGTCTATTAAGTCTTTTCTTCTCTGTTAGACAGAGGGTAGGTGTGAGACCAGAGGACTCTGTGCTGGCCCCTTCACCTGTCCACTGCTGAGTACACTGGGCTAGCAGCCCTAGGCTCCTGCAGACTCGCTCTGCCTCCCATCGCTCTGCAGGAGAGGTGGACTACAGATGCCCCTCTGTAAGTGTGCTCTAGGCATCCAAACTCAGTCCTCACTCTCGGGCCAAGCACTTAAACACTGGACCACCTCCTTGGCTCAGGCATTTTCCAAAATGTTAATTCCTAATGCAGACATAAATGACAGTGGCTCTGTAACTTCATGTGCGTTTTTAAAGCTGTGGTTGGCACCGCCACCTATTGCTAAGCATTTGTTTGCATAAATGCTACAAAAGTTTGGAATATTCAATTACTTCTCTTTCACAGAGACGAGAGGGATAGCCTTTCTGGGAGGACGGTCAGTGGGAACGCCCTGTGCACCTAGGATAAGGGAGGCGCGGTCACTGTCTCGCCGATGCTTCCGTCAGCTAGAGCGCACGAACATGGGCTTCTGTTCCCTTTCATCTTCAACACAGAATCTTCTGTTCTCTTAATGTTAAATAGCTCTAGTCTTTTCAGCTTATTTCCCATCAAGACTCTCATTTACTTCACCAGTAATGGGCTTCATCAAGTGTATTTTTCAATTCAACTACTTAATGGGCCTTAAACTTCTAGTCACTACATTTAATCAAACTTGTGATTTCTTTGGTTTTCCCTTTCCCCATTTGAGATCGTTACTAAGAATGCTCAGCCCACACATGCTTGCTGAATTCATTTTAGAACCCATATATATATATATATACATATATATATATATATGCACAAATATATAATTCTAGCTCATCCAGGTAAAGATTATTCTTTTCATTTTCTAAAACGTGGAAACTGAAGCTGTCTGGTTTTTGAATTTGAAACTCAACCATTCATTACTTCCAACGCTAACTCTTTAACAGCCTATGGTCTATAGGTAGTTACATATAACATTTTGAATTTATGTAGTACATAGAAATGTACGAATAATGCCATCTTTTATTTAGGCAGACCTAGATTCAGAGCCAGCTGTACATACCTCGTGCAAAATGTGTATTCATCTTCTCCCAGCAATCAAAGGCAAGCAATGTCTGATGATGAGAATTATGTAATATACATACATATATACGTGTGTGCACGCGCACGCATCCGATGTCTACAGGTAACTCCTGACATACTACAGTGTAAAAAGCATTAATTCAGTCTTCCTTCCCTTCTCACACCAGTAGAGGCATTAATGTTATGTTATTCTATTTATTTCAGGAGCATTATTAAAATCCCTCAAGCAAGCCTAGCATAGCAGTGAAACTCCGTTATCTCGGGCCTGGGTAATGGCGGCAGGAGGACAGAATCAGAGGCTAAGCCTGAGCAACACAGAGAGATGGTCTTAAAACAAAACAAAGAAAGCAGCAGGCTTAGAGGCAGAACTTTATAAGCATAAGAGTTTGAGGGCTGTCTGAACTAGAGTGAGTTCAAGGCCAGCCTAGGTTACTTAGTGGGTCCTTTCTCAACAGTGTAGCCTGCATGAGGTCATGAGTTCAATCCCCAGCACCACTCACAAAAACAATAAAATCAAAACACCACCAGGAGCCGGCATAGTGGTGCACACCAGTAATCCCAGCACTGGGAAGACAGAGGCAGGCAGATCTCTGAGTTTGAAGCCAGCCTGGTCTCCAGAGGACAGCCAAAGTTACAACAGCAAAACCCTGTCTCAAAAACAAACAAACAAACAAACCCACACTAAAAACACAAACAAAAAACAATAGAAAGCAAAAACAAAAATAAAAACTCTTTAATTAGGAGAAATTCACACAAACATTACAGTCATAAAAAAGACAAAATAACTAAGTAGCTTAATAAAATGCTATACCAAGTTTTACTTATTTATTATTATTTATTTATTTTGAAGACAGGGTTACTCTGTTGTAACTCTGGTTGTCCTGGAGCTCACTCTGTAGACCAGGCTGGCCTCGAACTCTCCCGGAGTGCTGGAATTAAAGCTGTTTGCCACCACAGCCTGGCTTAGGTTTTATTTTTAAATAAAAAAAAAAAAGCAGAAAATATATAATATAAATATATAATAATAAATAAATATAAAATATAATAAAATCTCAACTGTGTAAAAAAACATATTGGAAGGAAATACACCTGGGCTCACTGAAGTCATTACAGAGTCCAGAAATGGCAGTGTGTTTCCTTCTACAGCAATCAACAGCGATAAACAACAGTAGTGACCGGGGCACTCCCTGTTTGCAGGCCTGGTTCTGAGCGTTTATTGTAAGTAACACATCTTGTTCTCAGAACACAATCAGACAAAAAACAGACACTGTAACTCCTGATTACAAAGGGCAGGGCTGAGCATGTCTGCTCCTGATGTCCAGTTCCACACAGGACAGCTTTACCTTACGCCATAGAGTAAACCACTAGAAAGGGACCTATCGCTTGTAGCTGTGTGGTCTTCACAGCGGCAGCAACCAGTTTCCTTTCAGCACTGAGTTCAAATAGTCCTACTGTCACTGACTGTCTTTTGGGAATAAAATATGACTATTCTTTGTACAGATTTTATCTCAGAAGAAGGCAGCCACATGTGGTGAGCATGCTTTTAATCCCAGCATGGGGGATGAGGGAGTGGAAGCAGAGGCAGGTGGATCTCTATGGGTCTGGAGCCAGCCTGATCTACAAAATGAGCTTGGGACAGCCAAGGCTACATAGTGAAGCCTTGTCTCAAAACACAAAAAAAACAAACAAAACCCAAATTCCTAGACAAATCTCTATCCTTTTCCCGTTCAATATTTCATTTGAGGGTGGAGATGCTTGACCGCTAACATTCCTACTGATTCCACCAACTGAGTGCTTTCTAGAACACTACCTAGAAGTCTCAGAAAACCCAATCAGACCCACTTTCAAAACCTGTCTTTACTGACCACTCCCTATTAATCACAAACTACCCCCTCTCACAAACATCTGTTCCACTGTGTGGGTTCACAGCCTCCCAAGGCTGCCAGATTCTGACTCAGACAGGCAGAGAGGGACCTGTCTTGAGACACTTCACTCACTCCAACCCTTCTTTTTTGGACGGGCACTGCCCTCCATGATTTTAAAAACCTCTGTTTAGTTCAGATTTCTCAACCTGTGCAAGTAAGCCAATGTAGGGCAGGGTGCGCAGTCGGGTATGTCTTCCTGGCATCCATACACCACATTCTTTACATCTGGCAAAAAAAACAAAAACAAAAAAACCAAACACACAAAAAAACAAAAACAAAACACAAACCAATCCCCTCTACAGCTGCAGTCCTTCTTCCGTTTATACTGGTTAGATTCACTTCAGGTGTAACTTGACTGGGCTTCCTTATAACCTCTTTTCCTCAAAAATGTTTGCAAAACCCAGTATGGTTAACAAATACAAGAAAGTCCTCTAAATACAGCATGCTCACACCTGAGTGCAATCATTCAGTTTTTAAGAAAACCGAACGCATACGATCTCTTTGACATTATGTAAGTAAGGAAAATCAGTTAGGATAATATATTGTTTTACCCCAAAATCTTAGTATGTTCGTATTACGTAATGACAAAAGGCTTTTAGGAATGAAGGCAGAAGTACCAAAAATATTTTTATAGGCCTTTCAGTGGGAGGAATTCAGTATTTCCTTACCAGGGTGATGATGGAGACACACCCAGGCCAAGGGAAGGTGGAGGCCCCTTTTCAGAAGAGGAAAAATTAAAACACTCATACTGCAACAGGCTTACACTGACTCAAGTTAAAAAACCGTATTGCCAGCCCAGTATCCACCCACACATTTGCAAGTGTCAGGGATTTTAAAAAGAAATCTGTACCCCTCAACTAGTATTTTCCCTTTGCAAGTTTTCACCTGGAACAGGCTCTCCTCTCTCTAGGAACCTCTGGGTAGCGGGGCACAGAAACCATAAACCCTCCCCAAATACCACGTCCTCCTCGGCTTCAAGGAGGCTTCCTTCCTACTCTAACGATCCAGCAGGTGCGCGTGTTCTTCTGGAGGGGAACACATCCGAACCCACATATTCCAGACAATGCTGATCGCACGGAGCACCTCGCATTTAAGAAGCGTCTTTTCTTTGGGGGGAACGCTTCCGCACCATGGAAGGCATCCTGTTCTAATACGACCCCCTCGGCGGGCAGCCTCCCGCTCCGCTTCCGGGGCCCAGCGGCCACCCGCGGCCGCGCCACCGAGTGAAACTGTAAACAATCCCGCGAAGCCCACGTGATTAAAGAAGACACGAACGCGAGGTCGTCTCCAAGTGGAAGGAAGCCTTTCTAAAACCAGTTCGATGGCGGCGGCCGCGACAGGGACAGCCGTGCAAACCCCACGAACCGAAGCAAAGACCCGTAAGACGGTGTCGCCACGACGCGGGCGGGCGGGCCCGGGGGCGGGGGAACCGGCTGCGGAGACAAAGGCCGGCGACCTCGGGCCTCACGGCCGGCCCGCCGGGCGCCGCGCCAGCCCGCCCCTCCCTCCCGCCCCCACGGCGCCGCCCGCCCCGTCCCGGTCCCACAGCGCGCCCGGGGCGGCAGCTGTTGGGCTTCGAACCGCGCCGAAGCCGGCGGGCTCCAAACGGCCGGGCCGGGTCCCGCAGGGCGGGCCTCCGGGCGCGGTGCCCTCGGCGCGGCGGCGGGGGCGGCGGCGGCTCGGAGCTCGCTCGGCCGCCCCCGCCCCTCGGCCCCGCCGCGCACCCTCACGCCACCTACCCGGTCCCACACCATCCCAGAGGCCTCCGGCGCTCGGGCCTTCTGCCGAAGCGGCGCTGCCTCCCGTCCGGGGCCTGAAATGGCTGCGGAACAAAGAGAATCTGGGCTCGGGCGAGCGCCGGTCCGATTGGCCGGGGGGCGGAGCCCGGCGCGGGAATCTTCGGCGGCGGTCGCCTTGGCAACGGCGGCGGGGCTGGGAAAACCGCGGCCTGGGCCTGTGGGCCTGCGTGGCCTGCGTGGCCTGCGTGGCCTGCGTGGCCTGCGTGGCTTGCGTGCGGCGACGGCGCGTGGTAGCGGTTTCCCGGGGCGGGCCCCTGGGTCGAGGCCTCGGCCTGCGCCCGCTTCACGCCCGCCCGCCGTGGCTCCCAGGCCTAGCCACTCCGCGGTAGCGCACGGCCGAGGCCCTGGACGCCGGGCCCTTCCGGGGGTGACGGCCGAGGCCCTGGACGCCGGGCCCTTCGGGGGTGACGGCCGAGGCCCTGGACGCCGGGCCCTTCGGGGGTGACGGCCGAGGCCCTGGACGCCGGGCCCTTCCGGGGGTGACGGCCGAGGCCCTGGACGCCGGGCCCTTCCGGGGGTGACGGCCGAGGCCCTGGACGCCGGGCCCTTCCGGGGGTGACGGCCGAGGCCCTGGACGCCGGGCCCTTCCGGGGGTGACGGCCGAGGCCCTGGACGCCGGGCCCTTCCGGGGGTGACGGCCGAGGCCCTGGACGCCGGGCCCTTCGGGGGTGACGGCCCAGGCCGCGCTCACGTCCCCGCGGTAGCGCACGGCAGAGGCCCGGAGCCCGTGCGTGCGCGGCGGCCTCTCCGGTCCGGGGCAGACGGTGTGGGCGGCCCGCTTGGTACCGGCCGGTATCAAGCTGCGGTGTGCTGACCGCGCACGAAGCCACCGTGTATAAACGGAATCGAAGCATCTAGAAAATTAGGTTTCCCTTTCGGGTTTGCGTCTGCGACATAGACAGGCTCTCCTCGTGCAGCCAGCCGCGCCGACGCGTAGTGCTCGCGTCCCCGCCTGCGTGCTTTTGTACACATTGACTGCGGAGATTTACACGTGCAGCGCACGGCAGGTCCGCGTTTCCCGCGGTGAGCCGGTGAGAGGGTCCACCTTCTCACCCGTGAGCTGCCTGGGTGCTGGACATTTTCTCCAGGCAGCTACTGCTCTTCGTCGCTGCATAGATAGAATTATAGCACCCGATTTTAGAAAATAGTATTTGCTAAGACGCCTTGTTTATTAAGAAATTTAAGAATCTTCGCTTGTAGTATTACAACAGGCTAAAAGATGATTTTTTAACATTAGAAAGCTGAACATAGATACTTAAAATAACTAAAATATGGCTGGGCATGGTGGTGCACACCTTTAATCCCAGCATTTGGGAGGCAGAGGCAGGGGGATTGCTGAGTTCCAGAACAGCCAGGACTGTACAGAGAAACCTTGTTTCAAAAAATAAAATAACTAAAATATGCACATCAACGTTTTATAAAGTTGAATACAGTAGTGTTCTTGGGAAGGGAAAGTATGTTCCTAAGAAAACCAATTCAAAGTAAACCTTCCTTTAGGGCAGTTTGGTATGTCTGCAAGGAAATGTACTCAGAATAAATGTATTTATCCAAAATGCAAACCGATCTTAATTTTGTACTTAAAAGACAGCATTGTAGAATAGGGACTTGTATAAATCAGAGGATTTTGGTAACTGAATTTTACCTTACTGGAGATCTAAAAAGATAAAATATTGTTAAATCTAAAAGACTGGAAGATGGTTCAGTGGTTAAGAGCACTTGTTTTTGCAGAGGTCAGGGGTTCTATCCCTGCACCCACACGGTAGATCAGAACTGTCCATAATTCCAGTTCCAGGGGATCTAGTGCCCTTTTCTGACCTAGGACACCAGACATACACATGGTGTACGGACATACATGTCAACAAAATACTTGTACACATAAAATTAATAAATACAAACTAATCTGAAAGATTAACAATTAATGATAGTTATAAGACCTACCAAGCAATTAGTATGAATTCACCTAAATAACACTTTGGGAATAAATGAAGTTAATTGGAAGGAGGAAAGATTGAGTATTAGTATATGTAAGGGGATTTATTCCCTCAAAATCTAAATTCTTGGTTATCAGATATATATAAATATATATATATATATATATATATATATATATATATATATTCATATATATAAAATTGAGATTAGATAGACCAAGAATCTGTTGTTTCATAACATTGAAATGAAAATCTTACTATAAAGTGGTTCTGGGTAGAGACACTAAGATAGATCCTTGTCTCTATCTTCTAGCCTAAATTAAAAATATGTTTTAAATAGTAACTCTTACTCATCACTAAGGCTTATTAACATGGCTTATTTAATTTTTCTTTCCTGTTATTTTGTTTTTCCTTTGTGCAAATAACAGCCACTCAGTGGTGTTTCTCTTCACATTTTGTGTGATAAAACTCTGCAGAATTATTAACATCTTCCAGTGGCATATTTTGAAATCTAAGACAGTAAATAAACTTTGTTTTTAACCTCAAAACCTTTATATTCTTTAGTTCCTATATTAATTTTTTTTCCTTCAGTGAAAGAGTTGACAAAGATAAAAATCAAAGAATATTAACCATTACAAAATGGCACCACAGTGAAGAAATAGACACCTAGGAAAGAAAATGTGTTTACTTCGTCAGATGGAGCATCAGCAAAACAGGAGTGAAACTCGGAGGCCCAGGGCCTGCTTACAGATGCTGGCGTTACCTCTCTGTATGAGTTTGGTTCTGTCCCCCAGCCTCACTTTCTCTGTCTTAGACAGGACTAAGGAAGATGAAGCACAGAGTTCAGAAGCAGAAGTTAGGCAGAGACAGGGCCATAGGTAAAACTATTGCTGGACATTAATAAATGTAAAGATGTTTGCCCGCAGGCGCAGGCCGAGGGTACCCAGCCCCGCCGCCACCGCGAGGCGATTATTCCTAAGTGTACAGGAACGCACTGAGATAGCTGACATCTCAGTAGGCAGACTTCAGAATGGGATACTTACGAGAACCATTTTTTCCCAGTTGTACTTCTGGAAAACACTGTTGTCTTACCCCTCCCCGCTCTCCTTCTTAACCCTTCATTCTGTCTAGCACTGGACGGGAAGTGTTGGCTTCTGCCTTGAAACATCCCCAGGTTGTTAAAAAAGGAAAATCTTTTTTAAGTAGTAATTAAGAAGAATTTAATTACAGTTATTGTACACTCAGGAATATGTAAATAATCTCTAGGTATTTCTTACCTAAAGCAAACCCTTATGTAAAGCTTTAACTTACAAAATGATAAATTAAGGAGTTATTATTAACTGGGAAAGGATTAACTTCAAAGTTCCTTGAACTATTAATAACTCTTGGTAATTAAAATATAGTTCTATTTATAAAAAGGGCCTACTCATACTGATGCTTCCGGGAAGATGACGTAGACGCAGTGTGCACTGTTCTCAGTACAGCTGAAAGTCCCCGACATTACATAGGAAACAGAAGAAGAAATTTCTGGTAGAAAGCAAACAGACTAAGCAGGGACCTCGGGACTCAAGAAATGACATAATGATGAATTCTCTGGGTTTTCTTTGGCTTTATATATCCACACTTGAAATTGAAGACTAAACAAGCTGGAAATACCAATGGCCCAGACCAAAAAACAAAACGTTCTGTCGAAACATAGCTGAAGGGGCAGCATAGGATACAGAAAACTTCAGTCAGCAGAAACCACAGAAAACCATGACACCTTCTAAAACCCATCATCGTGTCAACAAAGACCCAGCAGGAGCCTAGATTTCTACTCTTGGTCGGTTAGAGTGAGGTGCCCGTCCCTCCTTCCCTAGATAATGTCCATAATTTTATCATCTCTGGGCTATGAGGCCTTCTGTTCTCAGTGTAGTGAGACCCGGTGAGGAACGTGGGCTTCTCACCAAACCAGCAGCAGTGGGCAGCACCGGCTCCTACCCCACAGCACGGCTCCTGCCCCACAGCGGTGGGCAGCACCGGCTCCTACCCCACAGCGGTGGGCAGTACTGCTATACATGGGCTATACATGGCAGTGCATACCTTTAATCCTAAAATTCAGAAGGCAGAGATAGGCAGATCTTTGTGATTCTGAGGACAGCGTAATCTGTATAGTGAATTCCACATCAGCCAGGACTACACAGTAAAGACCTTGTCTCAAAACAAACAAAAACAAAACCCATGTGCTTCAAGGGACACCAATAAGAAAGCAAGTGGGGGGGGGTTTGTTTATGCCTTTAATCCCAGAACTCAAAAAAAGAAAAAAAAAAGGAAAGAGAGAAAGAAATAAAAGGGGGGGGCTGGAAAGATGACTCAGTGGGTAATGTAGATAGGCAGTGAAACAAGGGGAGGGGGACTCGAGTTCAAATCCCCAGTACCCATGTAAAAGCTGGGCCCAGAAGTAAGTACCTGTTAACACTCCCACATTCAGGAAGGCAGAGGTCCCAGGAAATCTCTGGCAAGCCAATCCCTTGGAAACAGCAAGCTCCGAGGTTCAGTGAGAAACAATGTCTCAGAAAACAAGGTGGAGAGTGATGGAGCATACCCAACCTTGACCTCCAGTTTCCACAAGCAAGTGCAAATACCTTGCTGTTTTGCATTGTCTGCAGGTATTGGACTTATGGGGGGGAGGTGTTCGATTGCTGATGATCTGCACGTGCTGTCAGTAGAACACCTGAGGAATTCAGGATAAAAAGAAATACCTGAGCTCAGCCGCTTAGGGTTCCACTGTCCAGTATGGCACTTGCCATGATAGTGGTTCCCTCTGCTGAGGTCTGGCCGGGATTGCAACTATGAAAGATGCCTCCGTCTCTTCCTTGTGAGCCTACACAGTAAGTGTACAACTAGAACACACTGAAGAGAAAGTGAAGAATGAATTCACAGAATGGGACAAAAATCACATCTCTGATAGGAGACTACATACAATGCATAAAGAATGCCCCTATCCCAATTATAAAACAATGAACTAGTCAAAAAGTGACCAAAAGATCTATATAATTACTTCTCCAAAGGCAATTGTGAATAATCAATAAGAATACAAAAAGCCTGGTGGCGGCGGTGCACACCTTTAATTCCAGCATTCAGGAGGAAGAGGCAGGCAGATCTCTGTGAGTTCGAGGCCAGCCTGGGCTATAGAGTGAGTTCCAGAATAGACAGAGTTACAACAGAGGAATCCTGTCTAGAAAAAAACAAAAACAAACAAACAAAAAAGAATACAAAAAGAGGTCTGGAAAGATGACCCAGTGGTCAATAGAGTGTACTGCTCTTCCAGAGGACCTGGGTTCAAATCTCGGCACACACACAAGCGAGGTCACAACCTCTCAAGGGACAACCTCTTCTTCTGGCCTTCATGGGCACCTGTACTGATGTACACACACACAACACTCACACACTCACACACAAACTTTGCACAAATGTCACAGCAGCATTACTATGACTATTTGTAAATACCCCAAAAGTAGAAGAGAAGAATCTATCAGGTGGTTAAAGAGTAAACAATACATTCCACACAACAGACTATTAACTGGCCCTGAGAAAGAGTAAAGTGCTTGTATTAGCATTAGGTATGGATGTACCATAATCTAAGCGAAATCCGGAAACACGCTAAGTAAAGAAAGCTGGTTTTTAAAAAGTCCCATTGGATGATTGTATTCATGTGAAATGTCTGGCATGGGCAGCTGTGTTTGCATGGATAAATGAACAGGAGTTGCTAAGGGTGTAGGCGGGGTCTGTGAAGAGACAGCTAGTAAGTATAGGGTTTCTTTCTGAAGTGGTGAAAGTTCTAAAATTAGGTGGTGAAGGTTACACAACCTTGTAAATGGATCAAAGCTTCTGACTTGACATTCTAACAGGCTAAATTATGTGTATATATATATATTAGAAACATATATATATAAATTATAAACTTATATATAAATTATACCTCAATAAAACTATTATTTAAAACACTGAACATACAACCTAAGTAGTGCATATGTAAAAAAATCTATGCCAAGACACCTCATCATTCAACTTGTGAGAGTTAGAAATAAATCTGGAAGGCAGAAGTAAATGGTGCCTTTCCCTACAGTGGATTTCAGAAACCCTAGAGGCCCCAGGAAGGCTTCACCCAGCTCGCAAGTGCACAAAAGAAAAAGAAACTTCACTTGAAGGAAAATAACCCACCGAAGTCCAAAACCCAGCAAAAGAGCCCTTAGAAGGAAGGGTGAGTGAAGGCATTCTCAGATGAAGGGAAGCTAACACATTTTTGTCATCGGTGGGCTTTTTCTGGAAGAAAAAAAATTACAGGAACCACGGGATCCAAGAAAGACAGTAAGCAAAACAGGAGTAAATGCAATGGTATAAGGAAAATGACCATAACCGACCCAACAGCAAGTAGCCATCGTGAAGAACCCTGAAACTATTGAGGTAATTGAAATCACTGGAGCCTGCTGCAAGCGTTGAAGCAATCTTCTGGGAGGGGGGAGGAAGGAGCACACTCACTTAAGATAGCTACTCTTCCGATGCTGAAATCCAAGTACAGAAAACGAGAACTATAGAGCAACTGTTTCTTAAGGAAGTTAGCTCAGAAATCCTTACCAAGTTATTAGCAAAGAGAATTCAACAGCATGCAAGAGAGTTACACACCATGGTCAAGGCTGACTTATCGGAGGTTCTCAGTAATAAAACCAGCTGGTGTCATGGTTAGATGACTGCACATGAAATCAAAATGGTTTCTCACCACATGCCTACTGGAAAAGGGCTAGAATTAAATATTAAGCACCAGCAACACCAGCCACAACAGACAAAACAGAAAGCCCAGCTCGATTTGAACGTGCACATCTGTACAGGTGGACAGAAGGTCAGGACAAGAAGGCAATGTTGTCCCTGGAGCTGGAGTTCCAGGCAATCGTGAGATTAATTCACGTGTGCACTGGGAATTGAACTCAGGTCCACCGGAAGAGCGGTACACACCCTCCTCACCATCAGCCCATCTTTCCAGACATTTTTGCGTTATTGTCGACCGCCCACAACTGTCTTCAGAGCAGTACCTATATGGATCAAATCACAGCTTTGCACCGTCTTAGAAATGCCAATAAGCCTTGGGAAACCTTGGTTTCCTCGTCTCTATGATGAGAATAGAAGCGATACTCACTCTAGGGTGGTGAGAGGAGGAGATGAGACTGTGCGTGTAAAGCGACTGTCACTGGGTCGATGGCTGCGATGGATCTTTCTTATGCTTGGGATGAGTGCTGACTGAGCAGCTGAAGGTACGTCTAACATCACTGAGCAGAGGCGGAGGCAGGTTCCCCGCCTTCAGCATTCCTTGTCAGCTGTGCTCTCTCCTCTGGTCTTTTCTCATCAACAGACTTACACCTTTTAAAAAAATGCCCTTTACTATCATTTCCAGAGGACAGAAAATATGCCTAGCAGGTTAAGCCAGAATTTTTCACACTAAGATACTGGGAGCCCCAATACCCTGGTAACATGGATGAAGTCTGTATGACAAGGTTCCAGACTCCCTGGCCGGGGAATTTTGGCTCACCAGCCATTTTGCCCCTTTCTCCCCTTTGTTGTAATGGCGACAAAAAGCCTTTCATCATGTCTGAATGGCCTAGTAATATCTGAGCTGGCTGCTGTTGACTGGGAAGGGGATGTAGCCATTTTAAAATACCTTGCTGACTCCTAAGTCCTGGCATGTGTAGAGCTATCTACACATACAGATAGTACATTGTAAGGCTATTCCTGGAGTGGGCGTTGGCCCTCCCAGGAAGAGACAAGCCTTTAACAGGCAGAAGCAAAAAGAGCCTAGATAGAGAAAAAATAAATATACACCAAAAAGCTAAAACCATAAAATAAAAACTTTTTTTTGGTGCCTACATGACACCCTGCTCTGTTTGAGGCTGATGGAGATATTATTCAGCTAACAGTAACATTCAACCAATTATGGGTTATTGAGTCAAATGTTCTTTCATAGTAAACAAGATAACCTTGAAGTTTGCAAGTCGCAAGAGGAAGGACACCCAGCTCCTCCCTGGGTGTGATCGACTTTTAGGAGTGACTACACCTGCATGTCAAACTGATTCCTCTGAAGGTCTGAGCAACATCTACATACCAAACAACTGCATTTGGCTTTTTAAACTTCTTGCCAGAGCAATTCTCTTTATTTTTCTGGCACGGTTCTCCCCTGGTAATGTACATTGTCACTCTCTCCCTCCTCTTCTTCTTGGTATGGGTTTTTTCACTGACAAGGCGCATTGTCAGTGTCTCTCTTGCCCCTCTCTTTTCTTAATATGTATACTGTTAATTCTCCTTTTATGTCATTTTAAAACATGACCGTGCATGCCATTCCCTTGGGTCTCACAAAAGAACGAACTGCTCTTTTCGTTTGTCATTCCTCATTTTTCTCGCACTTGTACTCACGCCTGCATAGAGTTTTCGTGAACCCATTTGTGGAAAAGGCTGGATCCCTCAGCACTAAGAAACATCCTTTCTTCCTTCCTTCCCCTCCCCTAAAACAGCATTTCTCTGTTATAACTCTGGCTGTCCTGGAATTCACTCTGTAGACCAGGCTGGCCTCGAACCCACAGAGATCCACCTGCCTCTGCCTCCTGAGTGCTGAGATTAAAAGCATGTACTGCCACCGTCACCACCCAGCTTCCTTTAAAAAAAAAAATGGTGAAAATGTGTGTTTAGAATTAGCCAGTTGGACTCACTGTAGCTGACCCCAGCTTTCCTGGCAACATCCAGAGAGCACTGAACTCAGGACCCTGCCGAACACAGCCTTCTGTCAGGCCTTGTCAGGGTATTGCCTGGCTACATCAGTGTCTTAGCGTTTCTTCTCAGGCTATTTGATCTGTGCTTGTTGGCCTTGACATCCACAATGAACACACAAATGCTGTCCTCGTCTATTTTCATGGCGGGCTCAGCAGTCAGGGGAACTTGGTGACATCAAAGGAGTGTGGGACAAGACTAAGCTCAGGTTTCCTTCATTATGCAAATAGGCCTTTGGATGGGAGGGCTGGGTATGTATAACACCTGAGGAGCTTCTGTATCAATAAAAACACTTGAGATCAGTCGGTCAGGGTTCCACTGTCGTATGGCACGGGCCATGCTGAGTCTGGAAGGTTTGCATCTGTAAAAGTGTCTCCTTGTCTCTTTCGATGAACTCACACGGCAGCTATGGCTGACACGCATGCATGTATGCCATGTGTGTGCCTTGTGTCCGAGGAGGTCCCAAGAGAGCTTCAGATCTCTTGGACCTGGAGTTACAGAGGGTTATAACAGGGTTGAGTAACCTTGAGGATTCTAGAAGCCAAACCTGGGTCCTCCTCGGAATCAGTACGTGCTCTCACCTGCCAAGTGCATTCCAGTTCCTGGAATTGATTTGTTTTTGTTTGCTAGGCTCTGGCTGCCTTGTAACTTGCTATGTAGACCAGTCTGGTCTTGAATTCACAGAGATGCCCCTGCCGCTGCCTCCTAAGTATTGTGATTAAATGCATGCACCACCTCCTCTGGCTCCTAGATTGAATTTTTAACACTTATCTACAGAAGCTATGAGGTTCTGGACATGGTTTCATTTTTCAGTCAGACTAAGACAAAAAGTATTTCGATGGGTATAATTTTGAATTATCAGATTCATATTTTAAAAATTAAATTTAAGATTTATTCCATGGATAATTTAAAAGTCACTATTATGATTTTTATATAATTGACTTAAAAAATTACCATATAATTTTTAAAATTTTTTCATGTTTTAAAACATTGTGTTCTAGATTTTATTGTATGTGTATGTGTTTGCCTGCATATATATCTGTGTACCTCATGCATTCAGTGCCTGTGGAGGCCAGAAGAGGGCATCAGGTTCCCTGGGACTGCAACAGTTGTGAGCCACCTCCAGTGGGTGCTGGGAATTGAACTCATGTCCTCTGGAAGGGCAGCCAGTGCTCTTAACTGGTGACCCGTCTCTCCAACCCCTCATGCTTTGTTTTAATAATTCTGCACAAAATTAATTATAAGCAAAACAGAGGCTTTCACAAAACAGAGACAGTCTACCCAGAAAGGTGTGTGTGTGTGTGTGTGTGTGTGTGTGTGTGTGTTTTAGAGATAGGGAGATCAGCTCTGCCTCCCAGTGCTGGAATTAAAGGTGTGATAGACATTCCTTGCCAAAAAGCTTTTACATTTTAAGATGATATTGTTATGGCAAAATTTACATATTCAAAAACAAAACAAAGCCACCTAAGGTGGAGGTAGTTAAAATGTATCAGAATTCGGGTCGAGAGCAAATACAGGCCATAGGAAAATGTGTTCAGATTTGGAGTCTTCAGCCAGAAATCTGGCCAGCCAACCAAGCATTCCACACATTCCACAGAACCACAAGGCCTTGCTGCTATGAATATATGTATCGAAAGCTTTTAAAGCAATTAAAGGTTTCCTTGTGAAAATTTCCCTTGAGGTTCTAAGGTTGCAGGTACGCTGCGCAGCGCTCAGCCTTTCCTTTCCTTGGGGAGGGATGCGGGAGTGGGACTGGAACTCACCAGATCCGCTCACTCTGAGCCCTGGGTGCTGGACTGGAGACCTGTGCCCACACTCCCTGACTTTCCCTGGCATTTTCTGCTCGGCACCCCTGTTTTGTCTTTAGCGTTCACTGTCGATCTTCCTTTAGGAGCCAATCGACTGGCGGTTTGGCAAAAGACCAATTCGTGATTCACGCAGTTCCGCTCTTCCTGGCACCCCTGTCAGGGCCGATGTAAGGGACTCTTCTGTCCCGACGGTGGGAAGTCATTCGGATTGGCTTTGCACCACGAGGGAAGGGAAATCCAGAGCATGGAAAGCCGCACCATTTCACAGGACTCCCTTTGCCAGTAGCCGGACGGTGGCCCGTGTTTTCTCAGGATTGAACAGAAGGAAAGCTTTCACTTTTTGCTCAAATAACTTGTGTTCTTTCCAGAAGTGTTCTGCTACTCGGAGCGTGTAATTACATTGGCACATACGGATATGACACCAGGGTTAAGGGCTGCTGAGGAACCAGGAAACAGAATCCATCGCTCTCCCTCGTTAGGGGTTTATGTGATTCTTTGTATCTAAGGTTATTTTTGTTTTAACTGTTTGATTTTAGCCAAAAGACTGGGATATTATCAAAATGGTTTCTTACAAACTACCCCACATCTGAGTATGATTTAGGTCCATGATTTAGGCAAGAAAAGTCTACAGTTAATAATAGGTCTGTGTCTGTCAGAGCAGTAGGGTCTGAAGGAGGAGGGCTCAAAAATGGGAGATCAAGGTAGAGAGATAGCTCTAAACCATACGGTCAACTTCAGCTTTTACTAGTTAAGCTGATAGGAAATGCTCAGGTTGAAGGAAAGAGTAATGTAAGGTACCAAAGTTCCTCAGACCGGCAGCTGTGACTGAAGGAGTCCCCCCTGTGCGGAGATCTTCTAGAGAACAGAGATTTCATTCTGTCTGAATGTAAGTTGCATTAGTTTAGATATTTGGGAGCGTCAGGAGGAGAGAAGGTAAGAAAGTCAGACTGTTTAGGCAAAAAGGCAAGCTCACTGAAAGTATACTGAGAAACACTGCAGTCAAGGAGAAACAGAACGTTCTAGAGTTGAGGATCCTCCTAGTCTTGAGACTAGCTGCTTGCCTCTTGTTTCTGCAGACATCCTTCCCTGGGCTACACAGCTGCTCTGTGTACCTGAGGTTTCCATCTCACGCCTTCCAGCGTTAAGGATCAACTCACTTTCCGCGTTTCTTTGTATTTTCCTTATGGAAATTCTAATTCCTGAGAATGGGGTATCTGGACCACAGACAATTCCATGTGGTCAGAAGCAACATCAGTAGCATAGCTTATTACAGATAGAGGAGAGGGAGAGGGAGAGAGGGAGAGGGAGAGAGAGAAAGAGAGAGAGGAGGAGGAGGAGGAGGAAGAGGAGGGCTACAGCCCAGACCAATCTTAGCACCCCTGGGCTGGCTATTGCTGACTGGGAAAGGAAGAGGAGGAGGAAGAAAAGAAATCCTAAAACAAGCGGAAGAGCTAGAATGTTCCATAGTTTTCTATTGTAGAAGGACGTGTGTGTGTGTGTGTGTGTGTGTGTAGGTAGACAACTTTAGGTTCTAGTCTTCATTTTCCACTTTGTTTGAGCCAGGGTCTCTTTTTTGTTTATCTACATGTCCTGCCTGTTAACTTCTGGGGATTCTGTCTCTGCCTCTCATCTTGCTTTTAGGTACTGTGGATAGGGAATCTCTGTTACTCTGCTGACTTTGACATGGGTTCTGGAGATTCAGACTCAGGTCTTCACGATTACAAGGGCAAGCTGGGAGGATAAGCACTTTAACTACCAAGCCATCCTCCTGCAGAAGATCTCCTCCAAATCAGTGTTTTTGAGATATATTTTGTGGTTGGTTTTTCTTAAGATAGGGTCTCACTGTGTAGCTCAGGCCTGTAGCACAGGCCTGGATTCAAACCTGTGAGAATCCTTTCTGCTTCAGCCTCCGAGGTCCTGGGACTATATGCAAATTTAACTGGAAGACATGATTACATGTTTAGGGAGGAAAAAAATCTCATAATGCCACCAGCCTTACCCTATTTGGATAAGAGCAATACTTGAACGTTTACCAGAGTTTACTTTATAATTTAGACATAAAAATCAGTTTATTGGTGTTGGTTTATAAATTTCTCTCAAATTATTTCTTTTGAGTTCCATCTAGAAGGCTTCATAAGTCTACAACAGACCCCCCCCCTGCCATTTTATAGAGGAAGACCCAAGGTGATAAAGAACTGGACCAATGTCCATCTGAATATGGTGTTATCTCTTATCTTCATCTCCTTACTTGCTGGGAAATACTTTGTCTTTCGCTTAAAGAACTTAAAGAGAAAGGATTCTTACATTGGCATAACCTTGAATCAAAGTGGATCTCATTGCGGATGTTTCCGAAGAAGCTGAGGTTCACCAGTTCCACCTGCGACTTTGCTTCGACTCAGAAGCCTAACTGGAAGCAAGGATTTCGGCAGCAGCTTCATTTGTTTCAAGCCGGTGACTACAGTGCTAGCTTAGGATGCTTACAGCATACCCGGGCAGTGAGCACCTGACCGTGTCAGAGGGCCTCCTGCATGGCAGCTAGGCAATAAACGTGAACACAAATAAGCAAATTCAAGATGACAGAGACAACTTCCACGGAGAGAATCAAACGCAGAATGTGATAAAAAGTGACGGGTTCAAGACTAGTAATGAGAGGAACTCCCCAGATCAATGAATACTCAGAAGAAGGAAAACTGTCCTTCAATAATAAAACAGCGGAGTTATCTCAATAAAATCCCTAAATGACACACGATTAAACTCAACATTCAGTCTTAAAACACCTTAAAAATTGCTGGATTTTCTGCACACTGAAAAAGCAAAGGGCTGGAAACATTAGCTCTGTCTTAAAGGCACACCCAGCATGCTAGGAACTTGGCTTCATCCTTAGCAACGCAACAATGAGGAAAAGAAGCTGAAGGTTAAAAAAGGGAAACCCAAGAATCTACAATTAAGACGACTTCATAACGGGTACAGTGACTCTAAGAAACATGTCCCTTGGAAAGACAAAGCTGTTCTTTGTCACCCTTATTGCCCGATTTAATGCCCGATTTTTTTACGATCACAGTATGACTTCCAAAACAAATGAGAAGTAAACACTGATAAAAAAGGAAAACAAAAATGTGATTCAGAGAAACATAAAACGTAGATGAAGCATCTCTACTCCTGCAAAACCATTAGCTACGGAGAGATACTGGAAACGCCTGTAGTCTTCTCTAACAGTGACGTTAGTAGCAGTGAATGATCCTGGTCAGGATAACTTGAAAGTTCTCATGAACTATTAAAACACCAATGAAAGGACGTTTTAAAGACAAGTGGCCACAGACATAATGGTGAAAGTAAAGACGCGTCTCAAATTAATGGGTGCAGCAGGTTCTTAACAAAACCAGAGGATCCTTTGTAGAGTGTGACAAAATGATTAAAAAAATGTTTGGCAAAGTAATTGAGCAGTATTATCAAATAACAAGTGTTCATGCTAGATATTAAGGCTTTAAAGGAAATGGGGGAATGGCAGGTCAGTAATAAAAATGAATAATTGGATGGATTTAAAGTAGGATGTGCTCAGCTGAGCTGAATAATCAGGAAAGGAATCCACTGGAGAGCTAGCAAGAACTAGGTTCAGGCTCAGTCTGGTGGCCACATGGCTGTAACCCTAGCACTCGGAGGGAGGATGAGCGTGGTGGTTACCGACGTAAGGTCAGTTTAGGCAACATAACAAGTTCCAAGGCTAGTCTTGGCTCCACAGCTAACACTGGCTCGAGAGAAAGAGAGAGAGAGAGAGAGAGGTGTCAAAATCCGCAGAACAAGGAAAGCAGGTGTCCCTGGAGACAAGAGCTAACCCAGACCCTCGCCATGCACGAACACTCATCGGTAGGAGGCTGCCCGACAGGACTTGGCTTGTTTTAGAATTCTACATTAAATCACCTGAGAGTTGCCAGCTGTTTTCTTTTCTTTCACCTGTTGAAATAAGACAGTCAATAGCCCACTTACGCTCTCAGGGCCCTTTGAATGAGAAACTAAGAGTGGCCCAGTCAGAGGAGCACAGTCATCACACCTACTGTAAAGGTGGCTGCCAAAAGACATAAGATATTATCAGAATATTACCACACTTCCTTCTCTAGCCCTGTATTCAAATAAGCAGGAATCTAAGCTATCTATCTATCTATCATCTATCTATCTATCTATCTATCTATCGTCTATCATCTATCTATCATCTATCTTTCTATCATCTATCTATCATCTATCATCTATCTATCTATCTATCATCTATCTATCATCTATCTTTCTATCTATCATCTATCTATCATCTATCTATCATCTATCTATCTATCATCTATCTATCTTTCTATCTATGTATCTATCATCTATCTATCTACCTATCTAGGCAGAGTCTCACTATGTAGCTCTGGCTGTTCTGAAACTCACTATACCAGGCTGGCCTTGAACTCACAGAGATCTACCTGTGGTTCTCTCCAGAGTTCTGGGTTTAAGTCATAGCCTCCCCCTAACCCCCAGGCCTGTTTTCTTTTTATAGCAGTGAAGCCGTCAGGTCATTTTTGGAGGAGAATTTCTTTGTTTTAGGAAAATTTTTACAAGAATAGGTTTTTTAAATTACATAGGTGTTCAATTTTGTCGCTTGTGGAGGAAATGGAAGTCTCTGGTAAACTGACAACTTTGGCTTAGAAATTCGGATTATTGGCTGTGTGTTGTTCTTGTTTGTTTGTTACTGTTTTGTTTTGTTTTTTTTGCTTTGCTGTTATTGTTTTCAGGATCAGGACAGAGAAAGTGTGTATCCCTGGAATATAGATTTAGGTCCAAACTTTCCTTCCAAAGATTTAAGGACAAATTTAAGGAGGGGGGAAGGCAGACAAGAGGGAAGAAGGAAGAGAGGGACGGAGGGATGGAGGGAGAGACGGAAATTTGCTGATAAGGTTGTATGATCTCCTATTTATCTCCTTGTGTGGAGATGAAACGTGTAAAGGGATTCAGTGGAGCTGGGCTTCAATGCCATTGCTTGGATGGGACCATGGTATCTTTCACATGGTTTTATTTAAGACCTAGTAACCCAGACCTGGGAGATAGACTGCTAATGCTGATCATCATTGCCTTGTCTGAGCTGTGGTGGGCATTCTCACAGCCAGTTTCATCTTTATGATTGCCTTATCGAGGCGAGACATTTCTTCTGTCTGCCTGTCTGTCTGTCTGTATGATTCCTCTCTTACCACAGTTCTTAGAGATTGCACTGCAGAGTATGGAGACACCTAGCGATTTCTGCTGGTGGGGGGTGAACTGGCCACCACATATTGGGTGTTCCAATAGTTGTTGGCATCCACATTGTGTTTGTTCTTACGAATCCAGATCTCTGGGCATGGTGGCAGTGAACGCCTTTAATTGCAGCACTCAGGGAGGCAGGTGGATCTCTGTGAGTTCCAGGCCAGCCTGGTCTACATGGTGAGTTCCAGGACAGCCAGAGCTACATAAAGAGATACTGTCTCAAAAACAAGCAAGCAAGCAAGCAAGCAAACGGAAAGCATCAAAAACAAAATCATACCCAAATCTGCAGCACATTTTTGCCAGTTGATTAGTCAATCAATCACTTTTTGTGGTTCTGGGGAATCAAACCCAGTTCCTTGAGTTACACAAGCACTCAACCACTGAATAATTAGCTCAAGCCCTTAACTGCTTTATTCCTGCGTTAGCAGCACCCAGGAGACCTAAGCGAGGGCTCAAAGTCCATCCTTGGAAGAGACAAGGGCGGAATGACAACCGGAGAAGCAGTTGCCAGATGACAGGAGAGACCCTCTGGACTCCGCGGTAACAAAGATCACAAGGACCGAATCCGCGGAACCAGTAATGGGCACTCGCATCCCGTGGGAAAGTGAGCTTCTGAGAGCCTGTGGCCGGCAGGCGCGTGATGGACTACTGGCTACTCGCCCTTCATTATTCACTCCGCAGCTGTTTATTGGCTGTTGGTTACAGGCTGAGCTAGGAGCGCTGTGCAGGTACGACGATTAACAGTCTGCCCCTAAGGACAAAACTACAGGAAGTTAAATATTAACACAGCTAGTGGTAAGAAGAAAAAAAAAAGAGAGAGAGGAGAGGAAATAGCAGTGGGGAAAAAAATAGAAAATGGAAACGTGCTTCCATGAATATTTTAAACGGCTACAAAACGAAAAACAATAAGAGAAAACAGAAAATAAGAGATGGGGAATTCCTCGAACGAAAAAACAAATGAAGTCATGGCATTTTGAATGTGTTAGACTTGAGGAAAAGTAAGAGCCTAACACCAACTGCTAGGGAACAAGAGGGCATCAGCATGCAAACAAGGAAGGAGTCAACCTGAAGAGTCTTCCAGTAGCAATTAAAAAAAAGATTCACATGGAAAGCAACAGCAGACTAGTGCCTCACATTTAATACGTTTGAGGGTGTGTCATAAAATTATGAGGAAGCCATGGAAAAACACCAAGCCGGCCATATAAATTAATGCCATATAATAATTTAAAAAGTGATTTAGCATTAAAAATCAAGAACGTAGCCGGGAGGTGGTGGCACACGCCTTTAATCTCAGTGCTTGGGAGGCAGAGGCAGGCGGATCTCTGTGAGTTCGAGGCCAGACTGGTCCACAGACTGAGTTCCAGGACAGCCAGAGCTACAGCAGAGAAACCCTGTCTTGAAAAAACAAAACAAAAACAACAAACAAAAAAATCCCAAAACATAATTAAACATTCCATTCTCATCTCTTACCAAGCATATTTCTTATAAAGGGCTGGGGAGACTCAAGCGGGTTTCTTGCTATTAGTGTATCTAAGATTTTTGTGTTGGAAATGTTAAAAAGAGGTATCAAAAACGACAAGTAATTTTTATGCAGAAGCAAAACTGAAATAAGGAAAGAAACCCATGTCAGTGTTGTGGTTTAGCATAAAATCTCTCCATGTCCTCTCCTACAAATTACAAAAAGGGTACAACCCATTTATTAGATGTTTACCGTGTGCCAGGAGCTATGGCAAACTTGCTGGGTAATTTACTGCTCTTAATCCTGTATATAGCCCCGTAAAGGCTATATTATTTATTATTATTTTTACTTATTGTCATTTCACAGGTGAGAACACAAAGACTGGGGGAAGTTGAGCAATTTGCCTCAGGTCACATGATTTGTACATCGAGGATTCTGGACTTAACCCAGATCTGCCTGAATCTAAAGGTCAAGCTGTCAATCATACGCCCGCTACTTCCTCCCTCTCCTTTCCCCTGAATAAACTCTGAGTGACTTTCCCTCATGTTTTGTTCTACGGCAAAGTTATAACTTTGTGGCTACTGAGAGCCTTCCAGTCAGTTGCCGTGGAAACGAATATCATAAGTTAGAGCTAGGCGTGGCTTACAGTAGAGAATACGGAGTTCTTTAAAGAGAAACCTGCCAAGCTGATAAAATAAGGAAGAAAACCAGAGAATATGGAAGTAGAACATAGCACACCCACTCAACACATTTACATTCATGTTTCGCAGATATCTTTCTGGGAAAGGAAAGAATTAATGCCAATAGGAATAATTGAAGTTACCTAAATATCTGCTTCATTCTACTGCAAATCTCCCAGAATGCTTTCCCCCTTTCCATCGGTTTAGTCATGCAAAATGCAACCTTGCGTGTAAGTCCATCAATCACATCAAAGACTACTTAGCTCAGACAGACTGTGGTTCCCGGTGGTAAATTCTACCATATGTCACCAAGCTTCTGATCTTTCACCTCTCCTCATCTCCTCTTTTCTGAGACAGGGTCTCACCCTTTGGTGAGAACAACCCCAGACTTGGCATCCTCCTGCCTGGGCCTACATAGTCCTGGGCTGACATATGTATACTACCACACACAGTTTTCTTCTCCTTGGACTTGAGGATTTAGCAAAATTCTTACAAGCATATAGGGTTATTGAAGCCATGGTAACAAGTAGCCACCACAACTGGCTTGAGTCCTGTTCAACCAAACAGCAACTCACTTCTGGAACAGTTTGATAAGCTAACCCCACTGCGGGTCTCTTACTTCTGAACGGCAGCCAGAAAGGAAAAGATGACACACTCCAGTGAGCCTGCCTGACAGCGTTACCCAGTCAACAGTGGCTTCACCTGAGCAAGCGTACTTAGAGGTGGCGCCAACCTACCTACAATTCTGAGAGGCAACCGATTCCCAGGTCCCATGCTTCCTCGGTGTGTGTTCTGCTAGGAAGGACCATGCTGACTCACACCTCTTACTCTTAAGCAGTAGTTGCTTTTTTAGATTTGGAATAATGGTCTCTTTGTCTTTTGATAGCTATGAAGGTTTTTCTTGAGATTGTTTTGAATGCTCTTCAGTTGACAGCGTTGCAGCCGGCCATTGGGCTAGCAGCTGCATGGGCTGGGCACCTTGTGCCCAGATCCTGCTTTCTCTTCAGGTGTGTGGCTAAGTGGTCTAAGCTCCTTCAGACACGGATCTCTGCTGTTTCTCCACGTTCTTACGGCCAAACTCATTTTGTTATTCTAAGATTAGTAGACAAATAGGCCTTTGTTTAGATTTGGGTTTTGGATTAAGCAATTGGACCTCTTTGGGGTTAATGATGCACCATATGGTAAATAATTACACGGAGGACTTTATATAAGAGAAGCAGGCCTTTCATTTTGGAGGTGAGCCACTTACTGATTTTTAGGTGATTAACCTGCTTATCACCCCACCTGTTGTCTTGCTCTCGCTGCTGGCTGTCTCGGTGGTTGTTAGCTACAGTCTTTTACCCTCATCTTAGGGAAAGTGAAAGGAAGGACAGAAAGAAAATTTCATTGCTTTTACAAGTGGCCTTGATATAGAATGAGAGAAAGGTAGAAATCTCCACAGCCTCTTTTAGGCTGTCTTGAGCTTGAAGAGGACTAGCTGACAGTGAGTCAGAGGAGCATCTCAGCTCACTATCTGCAAACTCCATCTCACCAACCTTTGTTAAGTAAGAATCAACACACTAACAATGGATAACCCAACCAATGAACCACCAACCAACACTCACCCCAGCTCTCAGGACTCCAGAGAGTCTAAGCTAATACCCTAAGCAAAAGTTCCCATAAACCCAAGCAGCACACAATCAAAGAACAAGCTACACGTACCAGAACGACTGCACCTAACCAAATTATAGCCACCTGCATCAAGCATTCCAAACCCAACTCATAACCATCTACCACAGCTGGGGTGGGAACATACACCTCGTCCAAACGCCATTTCGTGTTTTTAAAGAAACCAGAATAACAGAAACTTCTTCCAAATGTTCTGCTACATGTCTCTGCACGCAGTCTCGTGACTGTGCGTGTTTCTATGGAGTGTACAAGGGAGCGCCCTTTAAGGAGTGTGTGGAAGTACGGCCTGATTACTTTCCAGGGCAAATAAGCAAGCCCTGGGGGCTTATGATGGAAGTCCATCAGATCAGTGATGGTTAACTGGTTAAGAGGAGAAGGCTTGGTCTGGGACCAACCATCAAACCTTCAATGAAGGTTTCTTTTTCTCTGGTAATTTGGGAAGTAAGCTCACTTTGCTTTACCCATCCCAGGAGCCCAGGGTTATCCAGCTGGCATCTGTGTGGTTCCTTCATGTCTCTAGCTGGTTGGGGCTGCTTCTCACCCTCTAAACTCCACTCTTTAAATTGACCACGGGACCTTCTTCCCCTTATGGATTTCAGGTTTGTTCACCTTAGCGTATCTCCTTCCTCCGGAAAGAGCCTCTGTTTCCTTTAAGATGTTCGATAATTCAAGGGCTGTGGCTGTACTTCAGTGGCAAAGCCCTTGTTTTGAACGTATGATGTCTTAGATCCAAGCCCTATTATTGCTAGGAAAAAAAAAGATGTACTGTAATTTAATGTGGTTAGTTCATGGCAAAAGAAAATTTCACTTGACATAATAACACATTTGACATGTGTACGTATTCAAATTAATATCATTAAGTGGAAGTCTAAAAAACAAACAGACAAAAAACAGGAGGAAAACCACCAGTGAACAGCCATCTTTAAGTGGTGTGCAGCGGTCTCAGGAAGTCACTCCAACACAAAGGGATCTCTCCGGGGCTTCTCAGCCTTTTGAGTCCTTTTACCTTTTTCTTTCTTTCTCCTACTCGGCTCTATCTGGCTTCTAAACCAACCATGGCTTTTGTGGGTAATGACGCATATATATATATATATATATATATATATATTTAGGCCACAGGATAAATGAAAAAAAATTCATGTAGATCTATATAATGACTGTAATTAAGAATTTTCCTAAATGAGGGGCTGGAAAGATGACTCAGTGGTTAAGAGCACCTGCTGCTCTCTCAGAGGACTTGGGCGTGGGTCCCAGTACCCTTGTTGGGTGGTTTACTACTACACGTAACTCCAATTTCAGAGGTTCTGATGCCCTCTCTGGACTCTGCATTGACCTGTACATACTGGGTGCACATACAGACCAACATGTACACACACACACATAACATTAAGAAAAAGACTTTCCATAAGTGTTCAGAATTCAAGAAGAAAATTGTTGTGCAAAAGATATTTTGTTATCTATTTGATTTCTTTTTCTTAAAAATTTATGTGCACACAGGGGATGGGGTCTTTATTTCCTAGAAATCGGGGACCTGTGGACATAGATGCTGCAGATACCAGCGTCATAGAGTTCTCCGTCAGTGCAGCAGCGGAAGGGCAACTGTGTCAGATCTGTGTCCACTGAGGCCTCTCAGGGAGACATTAGATCCTCGGAGGTCCCTTTCTTCCCCTGTACTCGAAGAGGGACCAAGGCAGCTTTGTTTTTGCTAGAACAGCAAATATATCTACCACGAATCTCTTCACTATGGAACATAATATTCCACGGGGTAAAAGATTAAAGTTCTTTGAAGACCAACTAATACTTTCAATGAGAACGAAAAAGAGGAAAAAATTATCTTGAAATAAAAATCGCTGGTTGTTCCAGATGCAAAAGAAAAGAATGAAAGACACAGCTGAGGCCACACAACTGACTACAGAAGCCTTCGGAAAAATAAGGTTCGTTTACCTCTGTGTACTGGACGCCACTCAAAGACTGAACACTTGCAAACCTCCCAAGCCCTTCCCCAGTTAGTTCTTAGCTCGTAGTTGATAGATCCCTTGATCGAAAGAACAGCCGTTGCTTCTCTGTAATACACCTTCTTCGGATTTAATAAGGAGGGGGCTACTTTACAAACTGGCAGACATAATATCCTGCCGAAGGGTTACTTTAAATCCCAGAGAGCATGGTGCTGTCCCCTGTAATTCAACCATTTGGGAAACCAGGTCAGGGGGAGTCACAAATTTGAAACCGGCCTGGGTTACACAGTGAAACCACCGTGTCTCAAAAAAAAAAAATCTAAAAGAATTGCATCCACAAAGGTCTGGTTAATAATATACCTGTGTGGTGTAAGAGTCACGATTCCACAGAACAGCTTGCTTAATGAAAGCAAAGCCCTTAGAAGTCTTCCTGAGAGCTGCTGAGATGGCTCAGAGGACAAAGAGGAGCTTGCCACCAAGCCTCATGACTGGAGTTTGAGCACCTGGTGTCCGAGGAAGATAGAGAGGTGTCTGATCCCTTGAGCTGGAGTTACAGATGGTTGTGCACCGCCTGCCATGGGTGCTGGGAACTGAACTTAGGTCCTCTGGAAGGGCAGCGGGGGCCATCTCTCCAGCCCCAGTGCTCACTTTCTTAAAAGAAACACTGAGAATCCTTAGGTCATATGACGTGTGGGGGATGAGATCTGTCAGAATTAGACAGTACGGCTCTGTGTGAAACTTCAAACTGATGATACCTGCCGAGCTTTCACACCATAACAGTTTGCCAGAGTATTCAACGATGTCTACAGCATCTTTGTGTACTAGAAGGCATGACCGGGCAAGCTTTCAATTAAGCCAGAAATACAGTAAATGTCAGACACGGGTCTTTCCAGCATCCCCACATGGATGTGTTCAACTTTGACCTCAGTTGTTGATGAATGGTGATAATGCTACAGCGTTTTATTTTCTGAATGGGTCGAATCGTTCCTCTACCTGAAATCCCCAGTGCACACAGTGGCAACACAAGCAGCACAATTAGATCGTGTGCTATTTAGCACATTCCCCTCTTCTATCTAGTGATACAGAAGCACACTGAACCAGAATACTTACTCATAAATTAAAACGGAAACCTCTTCCCCATCACCCACCAACAGTATTGTCTTTACTCCTGGGACCTTCTCAAAAAGGAAAGAAAAAGGAAGGCCCTGAAGCCAACTGAAAAGTCATAGAGGCGAGGGGTTCACAGAAACTGCTGCAAACTCAACCATCCAGAGAATATTCTTTGTTTGTTTGCTTTTGGAGATAGGGTTTCTCTATTGTAACTCTGGCTGTCCTGGAACTTATTCTTTAGCCCAGGCTGGCCTCGAACTCCCAGAGATCAGGCTGCCTCTGCCTCCTGAGTGCTGGGATTAAAGGCATATGCCACCACTGCCTGGCCAGAGAATATTCTTATATCTTTTGGGTCATAGTTTTCTCCTTTATTGCCCTAAGTTTCTTGCTTCTGCCCTAACATACCATATTCTGCTGGCAGCGATGAGCTGTGTGTCTAGCACAGAGCTTGGCCAGCCATCATTTTGATAAGTGAAGTATTTTATGTAACACACCCACAGCCATTAAAGAAAGAAAAAAGAAGCCCATTGTCTGTGACTGCTGTTGTGTGCAGCGGCAGAGTTGAGAAAGAATGTACAGCCATAATAACACCCAAAGCCTTAATGTCTTGTTCTTCGCAGAGAAAGTTTGCTAGGCGTACAATTATCATCATAGCTCTATAATTCTGCTCTTCCAATGTATTTAAAGTTTCTATATTGCATTATTTGTATGTGTCTGCCAACATATTTAATTAATTTTTTTTTCGAGACAGGGTTTCTCTGTTGTAACTCTGGCTGTCCTGGAACTCAGTCTGTGGACCAGGCTGGCCTTGAACTCACAGAGATCACTGTGCCTCTGCCTCCCAAATGCTGGAATTAAAAGCCCGTGCCAGCACTGCCCAGTCGTATTTAAATTTCTATATTGCATTGTGTGTGTGTGTATGTGTGTGTGTGTATCTGTGTCTGTGTGTGTATGTGTGTGGTGGATGTGTATGTGTGTGTGTCTGTATGTGTCTGTGTGTGTATGTGTGTGTATGTGTGTATGTGTGTGTGTGTGCATGTGTATGTGTGTATGTGTGTGTGTGTGTATATGTGTGTGTGTGTGTGTGTATGTATGTGTGTGTGTGTGTGACAACAATTAAATACACAGAAGCCATGAATTTGAGAGAGAGCAAGGGAGTGGTATATGTGAAGGGTTGGGGGAAGAAAGAAAAGAGGGAAAATGATGTAATTATAATTTCAAAAATATTTTTAAAATTATACTTTTTGTAAACTGCATAAATGAAAAGGTCCTTGCACCATGGAAATTAAAAATGCTGGCAACGGCTGCCGCCACACTCTCCCCCGCAACTGTATCTGCACTTCCACCGAGGTTGAGTGATCTCTTAGACATCTTTTCTCCTTCTTCTTCTCCTCCTCCTCCTCCTCCTCCCTAGAAAAAACAAGCTTTTTCACTGACAATGAGGCACCCAAACTAATTGCTCTGCTGAGTTATTAGGCCATTTATAGGAAATGATTCAGTGGCAGTCTATTTCCAAGTTGTCCCTGAGCTAACTAGTTTTATGCCAACTTAACACAAGCTAGAGTCACTGGAGAAGAGGGAGCCTCAATTGAGAAAATGCCTCCCTAAGATCTGGCTGTAAGGCATTTTCTTAATTACTGATTGATAGAGGAGGGCCAGCCCATTGTGCGTGGTTCTGTCCCTAGGCTGGCGGTCCTGGGTTCTAAAAGAAGCAGACTGAGCAAGCCTTGAGAGCAAGCCAGTGAGCAGCACTCCTCCATGGCCTCTGCATCAGTTCCTACACCCAGATTCCAGCTCTGTTGGAATTCCTGGGCTGACTTCCTTTGACAATGAACTGTGGTGGAGAAAGATGAGCCAAATAAATCCTTCCCACCCCAAGCTGCTTTGGTCATGGTATCTCAACACAGCAACAGTGGCTAAGACAGTTAGTTCCTCATGGTAGCTGTTATTTGGTTTTCATGCACTCCCAAAGTTTAACCCTTCCTACATTGCACCACAGTTGGCCAGAGTGGCCAATAGACTCTGACAATAGTGATATCATGTCACCTCCAAGGTAGAAGAGTGCTCTCTGCCTGATTCTCTTACACTTATTCCAGAGCAGCGGTTCCCAACCTTCCTGACGCTGCATCCCTTTAATGCAGTTCCTCACATTGTGCTGACCCCAACCATGAAATTACTTTTGTTACTACTTTATAACTATAATTTTGCTACTGTTATGAATCGTAATGAAAAAATCTGATACGTAGACGGTCTTAGGCGACCCCTGTGAACGGGCCGACGGTGAGGACCGCTGGAGGACGTCAGCCCTCACAGCGCGAACAGCCTTTTCTTAAACCTCTTACAATTTTGTTTTCAGTTGATATAATTCAAACTAACATTAGTTGATCACGGAAAATGACAGATTGCAGAGACCTTTTGAGTGTTTTAGTTTTTGACAAGACCTTTCTGCTGATGCAATTGTTACTGGAATGATTGTTATAGAGTTTTATGGCCTCTGACAACATTTAGGGTGCATTTTTGTCAAATTTTGGCACGCTTAATGTTCCATGGTTCTCATGGAACTTTTTCTTTTTCTAAAAATATTTAGTCTTTCATATAAATCAGTTTTGTATAAACCTAAATTTAATTTTAAATGTAAATTTATACAATAGAATTTTAATGTTTCCTTTGACATTTACTGAAACTTGTGGAGATTGTACCAGAAACTAAATATGGCTTCCTGATGTGTACAAAATTTAAAAAACCAAAAAAAAAAAAAAAAAATCCCAAAAAACAAAACAAAACAAAACAAAAAACTCCACCATGGCTTATGTGTTCTACTTATATGTCTTTAATTACATGGAAGCATGAATGTTTAAACCACCCTCCTTGTTAATAGTTCTTCCATCTGAAGCTTGCTTCGGAAGCGGTATGCTTTGCCGTCCAATGTGCAGACAGCGACACCCTTGTCTCTAGCCTGTGGCTGAAGCTAAGCTCTTACAATGACTCCTCCTAGACTTTTCTCACAGTGACCATGTGTGCACTTAGATTTCGTAACTGTCCACTGACTGTCTGCAGCCTGTGTTCCAGTAGTTCCTGCCATGGCAGAGTTAAGTGTTTGTGTGGCCGCTACAGGGCTGGGCTTTGGGGACTTATGGGCAGGCAGCTTCTCACCATGAGTCACGAGGATGTGTGCACGCAGGATCTTCTTTTCCAGGCTGCAGCCATGCCTGCTTGACTCTGTTTCTGGATTGCTGTCACCGTTCCTGCTCCCTGGGGCCAATCTGGGCCAAGGTCCAAGCCTGGCAGTCTTAGTCAATAAATACAATCTTCTTATGTTCCTAAGACCTTAAGAGATGAGCAGAATACTGCAGAAGGGGAGCCAGAGATGCGTGTCTCCTTTATAAAATTATAATGAAATTTGCAACCTCTACTGGAAAGAACCTCGGCAGCTGAGACTCGCCGACTCCTGTAGTCAGGGCCTCGGCAAGCTCCTCAGTAGTGCCTCGGAACCCACAGCAGCGAGCACAGTTGTTTTACAGGATGTCCAAGGATGTAGGTAGCAGTATAGCTCACTGAGAATCTTCCAGAAAAGGTGCTACAGGACGATTTGTGTGATAAGGGCAAGTATCCAAAATAAAAAAATTGTATCTTTTTTTTTTGTTTTGAAATAGTCTCACTGCATAATCCAGGCTGGCCCTGAACTTGAAGTTCTCCTGCCTCAGCCTCAGGCATGCACCGCCATACAGACTCCAAAGACGCATTTTGCATAAATGTAGAAATGAACTTGTGCTGCTCTAAAGGCCACATGATTTTCTCTCCAGCATGTTTTCCAGTTCCTAAATGTGGTTGTGAAATATATTGTATTAGTTTTCAGTAGTACATGTTGTAGAAGCTTATTTTTAATTGTATATAAAATAATTTTGTGCAGTGTTGGGTGAGGGGCTGCATAGATCTTGGCATTTTGTATTGTCTGCAGGTGTTGGATGTCTGTGGGGGATGTTTGATTGCTAATGATCTGCATGTGCTGTCAGCAGAACACCTGAGGAGTTCTGAATCAATAAAACAACCTGAGCTCAGAAGAAGATTCCACTGTCCAATATGGCGCTGGCCAGAATGGTGGTTCCCTCTACTGAGGTCTGGAAAGGTTTGTACCTATGAATGTGCCTCCTTATCTCCTTGGTGAGCCCACACAGTTGTTAACAGTTACAGGTACATTTTGAGTATCCCCTGATATGGAAAATTTCAAAGATATACTGTAAGGCCAAGCAAGGCTGGACTTGACCAAACTTTAATAAGACTTGAGAATGCACAAGTAGGCCTGAACTTTGCCTGAACTTTCCTGGAACCTTGGCACCCAGATAAGGAAAAGTTCTAGTAAAATTCACATAAGAATAAGTTTTAGCTCATCACTCCCTAGCTACAAGACAATACACCTAGAATATTCCAATCTATGTCATAGCTATAGACCAATCAACCTAAAGGTTATGCTGTTACAATTACTATAGACCAATCAACTTAAAGGTTATGCTGTTACAATAGCTGTAGACCAATCAAAGAGTATAAAAGAGGCTTGTGAACCCCATTGGGGTGTGCCTCCTCTCCCGGTGGAGGGCACCCGACGCACCGGATCAATAAACCTCGTGTCTTTGCATCGATTCGTGCCTCAGTGTCTTTCTCGGGGTCTCTCTGGACAAGAAGACCCAGAGTGAGCTCTTAGTAGTCTCTCTGTGGCTTCTCAATACAAAAGTAGGCAGAAATGAAAGACAAGGGGACACCAGAGGGAAAGAAACCCGTCATTCTGGAGTCTGACGCTGTTCACCAGGTGAGAGGCAAGACTCTAGCACAATTAGCAATGTTTGCAGCTAGAAAGGTTGTCAGGGTAGAAATAATGTTCCTTTAATAGACAGACATTTTATGTTAAAGTAGCAATGACCCAGGCTTAGGACCTGAATATCTATGGCCCTGAGTAAGCCTTCATTCCTTTCTTAGTTATTATCTGAGTATCTCAATCAAAACTTTATAGTAAAGATATCCCACCTCCTCTGTCCCTGTGGGCCAGATTTTTACGTCAATGATTTTAATCCTCCCTTCTGTCCCTTGGGAACCTCCCAGGGTTAAGATAGTAATTTCAAACCCCACCAAAATCCTGCATCGAAACCCTGTCATCAAAATCCTATTGTAAAAGCAGCAAGAGCCCACCCACACTCACTAAACTCATCTGAAATTGGAATAGTTTGTATTAATTCTTACAACTCTTTTCATGTGTGTATGTTTGTGCATTTTCATTTGTATGCAGGTTTATGTGTTTGTGTGTGTGTTCAAGTGTGTGTGAATGCAGAGGTCAGAGGTCAGCCTCAGGAATACAGGAATACTGTCCACATTGTGTTCCGAGATGGGGTCTCTCACTGACCAGGAAGCACCAGGATCTGTCTATTTCTCTACTGCTGAGATCTTAAACATGTGCCACCACACCTAGTTTTAAAAAGTTTTTTTTTTTAACATGGGTTCTGGGGTGCAAATGCAGATCTTGTACTTGCAAGACAAGTGCTTGCAAGCTGAGCTATCTCCCCAACACCCCCAAATTTCTTACAATTTTTATTAAATATCTCTTATCATCATTTAAAAAAAAAAAAGGCAAAGTCTTTCTCTACAGCCCAGGCAAGCCTTGAACTCAATAGGTAGCCTAGGCTGGCCACTAGTGTACCAGGGGACTCGCCACACCCAAGCTTATCACAGTTTAAGTTTGTTTGATTCACAATCCAGTCTAGGCCTTCATGTTCAATTAGACAGTCCGACTCTTTCAGCACATAATTGCTCCACACCCTGTTCTTTTTTTTTTCTTTGCAATCTATTTGTTGAAGACATAGGACCATTTGTCCCAAACAATTATTCGTGACCTGAGTGTTCACTCCTTGGATCCAGTTATGGTCTGAATGCTGGATCCTCCCCCCAAGCCCCACATATTGAAATGTTGTGGTGTGTTTGGTTATCATGTTGGGGATCAAGCTCAAAATCTGTGCGTGCTGGACAAGCTCTTTACCACGGAGTTGCAGAGCTCTGGCCTCCTTCTCTGATCCCTTAGGTCCTCCCCAGTGTATTTTAAACCTGCCTTGATTCATGACTTTCTTTGTTCTGGAAAACCATAAAATTCATGAAAATGCTTCCACATTGGTACATGGATTCTGGGGTAACCTTAATCTTTGCTCCTGGGGCCATGCTTTCTCAGAATGGCTCCAGAATAAACCACCTCTCATTCCCTTTACAGTGAGAGCTCTGTGTGTGTGTGTGTGTGTGTGTGTGTTGACAATCAGTAAGGTCACTTTTCCTATGTGACAAACCTTCAAAGGGTGTCACAGCAAAGCCCAGACCTACTCCTCTCTCATTGGGTGTGGCCTTGAGGGCCACCCCAGTGTGGGCAGTGTCCTGGAAAGGCAGGGCTGGCCTGCACCAGGAGGGGTTAGAGCCTGAACAACACACAGAAGGCCAAAGTGAAGAACCAGTACTGACACAGCCAGGAACCTTTGCCAGAGGGATCCCTCAGGGTTTCCAGCCCAGGGCAATATTAATAGGACCAAGGGCAATATCTATGTGTTCAAGATGGCTGGTCCATCTGCTTTCTCAGAATCCATGCAGCAGGTCCGGCCTCCCGAGGGAGGGAGAGCTGCTGCTCAGGAAGGCTCTAACATCAGCAGGGAAACAGGAGCCTGGAAGGCCAGAGCACAGTTCATCAGAGAGGAATGAACTGTGGTTGACACTTTCCCCACACACTGTCAACTGTTGGGGGCATGTAATCTTTAAAGGGACCACATGATTTGCCTAAAGTTCCCACAGCAAGGTGTCCGTAAAGCAGGACTGAGCTCAAGAGATCTGGCTCAGAGCCTTGCTTGCAGGAGTTAGGGTGACCTGTTGTTGTTGGTGGTGGTGGTGTTGACTTTCAAAACTATGAGCTTTGTTGGGTTAGTATTTGTCTTCTGTCTTAATGTCCCCTATGTGTTAGTGTAGTGCACAGGCTAGGGAGAATATTTCAGACTTGAGAAAGTACCCCAGGCCCAAAAGAGTAGACAAGACACTCAACTCTGCTCTTGACATGTAGTAACTTGCTCAATAAATCTTAGATATCATTATCGAGGGCTGGCAAGATGGCTGAGTGGGTAAGGGTGATTGCTCCACTCTGAGGACTCTAGTTCAATCCCTAGAGCCCACGTGAGGGATGGGGAGAACTGGCTCCTGCAAGCTGTCCTTTGATCTACACATACACAGCTCCCATAATTAAAAACTAAATAACTTAAAAATCACTGTGGAGGGGCTGAGGATATAGCTCAGTCAATAAAGTGCTTGCCTGGAATTCATGAAGCTCTGGGTTCAATCCCCGGCATTCCACAAACCAGGCATGATGGTCCGTGCCTGAATCCCCAGCACCTGAGACCTCGACTTCCATAGCGAATTCAAAGTCAGCCTGGTATAAAGGCAGTCCCATCCCCAAATAAGAAAACCAAACCAAACATCAACAAATTTTACTGTTACATCCAAAAATTGCTGTTGGAAATAAAAATGTACTTATAAGAACAGGTCTTCATAAGGGTGCATCTTATGCTTTAATTTTTGTTTGCAAAGTGTGCATGCATATGACATGACTTTTAGAAGGTCAGCGTTTCAAATTTTCTAGGTAGTATTTTGATCGTATAGAAGTGAAACATTTCGGATAGCATTTTCTTTTGAAATCTGGGCTGAGCTGACTTGAAATATGAATACAGTCAAATAGGAGAGGGAGTTGGATGTGAACAGTCTGTAGCATGACTGTGAGAATACGTACGACCAAAATGTGGAAGATGCGTCCAGCCCCCACAGCCTGTGGGTAAGAGCCAACCGCCAGAGAGAGGAGAACTGTGCATTTAGTATGGTATGAAACTTAATTTTCTCATTTCTTTATTTATAGCCAATCTATTTCCATTCTTCTTCTTACAAAAGTATCTACTTTGATTCCACATCAAATGTTTTATAACTAGAAAATGTTTGCCCTCGTGCCCATTTATCGTGTTGAGATATCCCGCCTTGAATGTCTTGGAGAAGCTAGATCAAGTAAATTATTGTTATTACTGTTGTAGTTACCCTCTTCTGAGGGTCTCCTACATGCACATCCTGATGTCTTGTAAACCCCAAATCCGGTCGAAAATAAGAACACCACAGTTGACCCAAATTTGAGGCAAGCAAGCTTTAATTAAATTAACTAAATACTGGCCAGGAAGATGGACTCTGACCAGGACCATGCTGAGATATTCATGGAGTGAACCTGCCACCTCCAGAGCTCCCACAGAAAGCCTGGAATCACGTGGCACAGTGCTTAAAAAGGTAAAACCCCTAAGGCTATGCACTTCTCACCAGGTCCAATCAGTGGCAAGCATCTCTCCTGATGTACTTCCTGTCTGGGTTATCTCCTGCCTACTGACCACATCCGGAGCAGTAGGGTCAATTAAATGGGATCTAGCCACTCCCTACACAATAGTCCAGGAGGTTATGTCTTTGGGCAAGGGAGATTCAGGACTATCTCACCTGAACAGCCCCACCGAGCATTCTGGGAGGTCATCCGTCTCTCTTTTAAAGATCTCTTAGGCAAAGTAGCTAAAATGTAAAACCTAACTTATGCTCTTACAGCCTCTTCTTAGGGGTACAAATCTGCATTTACATGGGGGCTGTAAAGCCTCTCCTGCAGCTAAGCTCAGGTGTGATTGTGATAAAATTGTCCTAAAAAAGATAAAACGAAAGTGTCGTGACTTATTTCTGGAGAAATCGAAGGGAGGGAGTTGACATTCCCCCTTTCCCTCTTCCTGTTGCCTTCGATGTGTGTCGTCTCGAGGAGCTAGCTACTCGGGACTATGAAGTAACGGACAACAGAAGCCGTGAATAGCATAGGGGTGTAGAAGGGTGCTGATTTTCTAGGTCCATGCCTGCTTCTCTGTTCCCATTTTCTAGCTGTCCCTTTACTTATTACTTATTGATTGATTGATTTGTTTATTTATTTATTTTACCTTTTCAAGCGTAAGGCAATTTGAGCCGTGGTAAATAGTTCAGGTCTAGAACTAAGTATACACGTATTAGTTATGTGATTCCAGTCATGGAATGTTAATGTTTCGGAGCCTCAGTTGTTTTTTTTAATTTATTTAACTATTTTAACTTTTTATTTTATGTGTGTCTTAGCTAGGGTGTCTGTTGCTGTGGTGCAATGTAGCCATTTAATAAGTTCGGAGACGTATTAATAAAGACATGAGACATGTTTAAAGGTACAAGCCAGACAGGCCTCAGAGAGCACAGCAAGTCACCGTGCAGCTCCCACGCCTCTGGGTCCTGGCGGTTGATTCTTGTCTTAAAAGCCCCTCCCAGCTCTCAATAGTCTATTTGCATGATTTTACAAACCTTTGGCTGTGGGGAGTGTCCACGTTTATAGTGGGGTGCCGTCCAACACAAAAGGGAGCAGGCCACACCTATCTGAGCCATGTTCACATTTATGGTGGGGTAACTACAGAACATTAGGGGGTGCCAGACCCAGCCTTTCCTGCCTCTGGTTGGTGGATCATAACCTGCCAGGCTTCAGGCAGTCAGCGCATTGATTGTCTTCAATGTTCAAATACACTGCAACAGTAAAACACCTCGACTAAAGCATTTTGGGAAGGAAAGGATCTCTTTCACTCTGGATCAAAGTCATCTATCTTCCTGCCTTGCGTTCCTTTCAACTGTAAGCTGAAATAAACCCTTTCCTCCCCAAGTTGCTTTCAGTCATATTTTTTATCACAGCACACACAGCAGTGAGAGCCTGGGCAGCGCAGGGTGGACCTAGAGTTTGAAGCTTTACTTATAATTGTTTTATCCAGAGCATGAGGTTCTAGCCACACACGCCTATCCAAACTGGCTCCACACACATTCTCAGCCTTACTGACTCTGAAAGCCTCAGGTCTGTGGCCTGGCATAGACCACCTGCTGTGGTGAAGCCCACATGGCTTCTTGAGTCCTGAGCTCAAGTGGCCCCCGTGCCTTTTTCTCTCACCTGAGGCTAACTCTCGGAGTTTCTACCTCCCCTTACCATTTTCCCACAAGGCCAAGGTGCTCCAGAAATAAACATCTCATAGGTCAGACATCAATCAATAGGTGTGATGGTTAATCCAGCACTAACCTGATTGGAACAAAAATGCCTGGGTATGTCTACAAGGGAAGACCTGCCCTGACTATGGGGGCACAGACCCCCGGCTCGGGTCCCAGGCTGAACAAAAAGGAGGGGGAAGAAAGAGGAAACCGGGCTAAGCCTTGTCACCCCCTGTCTGTGGAGAGGTGGACCAGCTGCCTCAGGATCCTGCATCGCAGCCTCAACCACTCCCGCCACCACCGTGGTGGACTGTGCCCTGAAGCTAGGACAGAGCGATCCCTCCTCCTGTAGGCTGCTTCTTGGTAGATATGTGGTTGTCACAACAAGGAGCAATGGGTGCAGTAGGAAAAGGGGGTAAAGAAGGAGCTAGCAGGCACGTTGCTCCAGCTTTCCCTCCGTAGACTGTTCAGAGTCAAGGATTTTCTGCACAGCCGGTTCAGACTTGTTCTGCATGGCCAAACGGAAGCACTGGTCAGACTATGCTGTTGTGGAGAACCGTCATCACGGCCCACACTTCTTGCTTTTGATGATCCCTACGCTCTGCTTCCCTGAGTTTCCCCGTCATTCTCTCTGAGGCAGGATTGCACACTTTATGACGTCCTGCCTGGTCCCCCCAGCTCCCGTACCTCCTCCTTCACCTCCCCTGCCAGGAACTCAAAATGAGCTGTAGCTGATGGGCAGCGAGTTGAGGGACACAGAGTTCCTGTTGCCTAGCGGCTTACAGTTTAGAGTTACAGACCCGCGACGTGGAAACTAGTCCCAAACCACTGTGACACCCTCCAACACCGGGACAGTTGCCTCTAGTTCTGGTGATTTCTTTCTCTCCAGTTATCTAAAATCATTTTGCTTTGCTTGTAACTTTGCAGCTAGTCCTCTGAGGTTTTATTTAGTTAATTATTTTTAACATGGAAGCTCGTCGCATTTCCTCATGGGATTTCAGTTGCATATTTTCAACATGTTTTTGTTTCTGTAGGCATTTTGCTTTAGAAAATAAACGATTCAATGTTTCCTTACTAATCATAGCAGGGCACCATAATTCTTTTTTCCCCTCTGCTCCTTCTGAGTGACGTAATTGTAATGTTGCTGTTTACCCACAGATACTATCCAGACCAGTTATTTGTCTGCTTATTTTGGAAATAATTTAGCTGCCCTAACAGCCTACCTAGCTACCTATGTGGTCACATTGGTGGGACTTTGTGACTGAGACATTAAAAATGTCTGAAAATGACCCATTTGTAGGAAGGGGCAGCAGCTCGATTGAAATTTCAAAGTGCCAAAAATGTAATTCAGCTGCCTGACGAGGCAGATAATGTTCTGCAGGGCAGTCTTTATTTGGGGAGGGTTGCTTTGTTTTTCCTCGTGTGGCCTAGAAACTCATCTCAAAACTCACAACAAGAATGCTAATTTAGGCCAGGGAGAAGGCTCAGTGGGTGAAGGCACCTGCTGCCAAGCCTGAGGACCTGAGTTCGATTCCACAGGACCAAGGAGAATGACTCTGTGAGTTGCCTCTGACTTTCACACACACACCCTGGCCCTGGTAGGTATACAAAACACACACACACACACACACACTCACCCGAAGAGGGAGAGAGAGAGAGAGAGAGAGAGAGAGAGAGGTTAAATAAATGCAACTTTTTGAAGAGAGGACTAACTCATTGTTTTACGAGGTGTCTGGGGTCTTTGCCTCAGGAGCATCTTCTGTGGATAGTTCTCTCCCAGGGTCTTGTGTAAGTCTATAGGTAAGGCATTGGCCGGGGCTAAAGTCTTTATAAGCCTTGACTGGGGCTGGAAGATTCACTCCCCAAGGTGGCTCACACCCACCTTGACTCACAAGTTGGTGCATGTTATTGGATGGTGTCTGCTCTTTATCTTCTGGAATTTTCCGTGGGATTGCTTTGCTATTCTCGTGACCGTGGCAGATGGTTTCTCCAGAGTGACTCAAGAGAAGACAAGGAAGCAGTGGCGATGTTGGTTGAGGATGTAGTCTTGAAAGGCACGTCGTCATCCCTGCTGCTTCCTTTGGGGTACTCAGACCCACCCCGATGTACCAAAATAGCAAGACCTTATGGATTAGGAGATGAGACTCATTAGGGAGCCCTGGACTGGCTGTCTACCATGTTAAATAGTATTGGTTGTTTTTCTCACAAGCCTTTTAACCCTGGACTAAACTGCACCTGCGTCCAGCTGGGACAGAACTTTATTTCCTTAGTGACATTCTCAAGGCTGAGTCTTGGGGTCAACATGTATCTGTAGAGACTGATGTCAAGTGGCTTTTCCGGCTTCTCTGCTAAAGGGACCATTAGCAGAAGTGATTACAAGTAAGGCAAAGGGATGTCCGTTGGGAAGCATACGGGGAGGGGCAGGACCTTCAGTTCTTTTCAGGTAGAACCCCAGTAACTCCAAGCTCCTGTGACCCAGCATCCTGGCCAGGTGTCAGCAGAGATTTCTGTGATCCCACAGCGGGGCGCTGGCCTCACCCGTACCCACACTCCAGCCCATTAGGAACAATCACCAGCCTTGCCCTCAAGTTCCTCTTCTGCACCAGTTCTACCTAGCTGGGTCCACAGCCTCAGCTTGCCCCAGGCTAACTGTGTCCATCATGGGAAGCAACATATTCACTAGGAGCCAAAGAGAAGCTGGATCAGGGAAGCCATCTTGCAGGTGGGCCATTGACCCTTTCTATAACCCAGAGTTCTTCACAGCCAGGGTCCTTAACAGCACCCCTTGTGCTGCTAAGCCCACTAGGGACTATTTCCTGTGAACACGCCCTTTCCGCCTTTGAATAGCTGTTCTCCCAAGATCCCCAAGCAGAAGCAGGATGTTGGAAGCATAGTTCAGTCTAAAGCCATGATCCCAGAAAAAAACACACCTCCATAGGAGACCCAAGAGCAATTCCTCAAGAAGTGGACTTTCTTCCTCTGTCTTCTAGAGGAGAATGTATAAAACTGATGTTAAATGATGTCTTAGTTACTTTTCAATTGCTGCTATGAAGCACCATGGCCAAGTCAACTTAAAAAGAAAAGCACTTAATTGGGCTTATTGCCTCAGAGAGTTAGAGTCTATGACTACAGAGCAAAAACATGGTAGGAGGTTCTTGATCACATCTTGATCTATAACCGGGAGGCAAAGAGATCACACTGGGAGTGGCAAGAGTCCTCTGGAACCAGTGACACGTCTCCTCCAACAAGGCCATGCCGCCTGACTCTTCCCAAACAGTTCCATCAACTAGGGACCAAGTGTTCACACGTATAAGTCTACAGGGCACTTTTATTCAAATCACACAAATGCCAGGACAGACACTCTCCCCATCACCAAAACAACAGCAAAACACCTAGCTGCCACCACCACCAACAAGAATTCAAACCACAAACACAAACAAAAGGTCTTCAGAGCTGGACATAGTGGTGCACACTTTTGATTCCAGGACCCACGAAGCTAAAAGAGGGAGATCTGAAGTTCTAGGTCAGTATGAACTATGCAGCAAGACCCAATCTTTTGAAAATATGATGTTGGTTGAAAATATTTGGTAGAACTGTGTGGTACAAACCACCTCAAGTCCTCTCCCCTGCCTCCCTCCTCCCTCCCCTCACCCTTCTGTTTTCTTTCTTTCTTCTCTTCCTTTCTTCCTTCCAAAAATTATCTTTTTATTGAAAATAATTTTTTAAGACAATATATTCTGATCATGATTTCTCCTCCCTCATTCCCTCTTGGTTCCTTCCAACTCCATGATTTCTTTCTCTCTCTCTTTTGAAAACAAACTGGCAAATAAAGAAAAAAATGAGAACATGAGAAACACCTACACACACACATACACACACACACACACACACACATATACACATACACACACATATACACACATATACACACACACATTCACACACACATACATACATACACACACATCCACACACGCACACACACACACATCCACACACATACATCACACACACACACAGACATACACACACATATACACATACACACGCATATAAACACACACATACACACACATACACATACATACATCCACACACACATCCACACACACACATCCATACACATACATACATACACACGCATATACACATACACACACATCCACACACACACATACACATACACACACACATACACACACACATACATACACACATCCACACACACATCCACACACATCCACACACACATACACACACATACATACATACACACGCATATAAATTCACACATACACACACATACACATATATACATCCACACACACATCACACACACACATCTCACACACACACACATACACACACACATATACACATACACACACACATACACACATATACATACACACACATACACACACACATATATACACACACATATACATACACATATACATACACACACATACACACATATACATACACACACACATACACACACATACATACACATACACACACACACATACACACACATCCACACACACATCCACACACACACACAAACATACACACATACACACACACAAACACGTTGGGGTTTTATGGACTAAGAGTTGATTTAACTCGGGTGAATGTGCCATGACTATTTGGGGAAATGTGTAGTTTGCTGCTGTTGAATAGAATATTGTTGATTATATTGTTCATGTATTCTATATCTTCTATGATTTTCTATCTACTAATTTTATCAGCTGCTAAACAACTTCAAAGAATTCTTTAGTTTTGAAAAGCTTTTTGGTATTTTTCTTTGTGATCCTAACTGGAGTAGCCTATGCTAGTCTTAAGCTCACTATTTAGCCGAGGCTGGCCTTGAAGTCTTGCTCCATCTGCCTGTACCTCCCAAATGAGCACCACCATGCCTGTGGAATGAGGGTTCTGGATGAGTTATGATCCCAGTAAGATTTCACTTGCTCTATTTCAGAGCAAGTGTTTCTCCTCTTCTAGGAATCTTCCATGGTTGCCAGAGGCAGTCACGAACCAATCAGTGGTCACTGCCCTTCTGCTGACAATTGAAATTATTTTCTGGACTCTTAATCTAGAGGGCAACTGACACAGCCTGATAGCTTTCCCCGCACTGCCAAATGTCTTCTGAAACAACCGGTTGTCAGAGGTAAGACCATCTGTCAACACCTGATGTGTTGCGCAGCCGGGTTTGATAAGAAATGATCTCAAGTGCTAAAAATCCAAGCTGTCCTTTCCTAAGCTTTAAATGGGCGCTAGCGATCTGCACGAGGCCATTGGACATTGCCAGCTTCTCCTCACTCTGAGCACTGCTGATGGCCCTCTTACGTCACCGCGTAAAACTGCTGGCTGCCTACTGTGTAGTTAGCTTACATGGTAGTGCTGAGGACAGCTGCCTAATGACTTGGGTCTTCACGTTGAGTCTTCTGGGCCAGAGCCCCAGGGAACGTCTAGTTGGCGGGTCGTCTGTTACCTCGCACGTCGCAGTAGCCACTATGATTTTGCCTCCTAATGTCTTTCGGATTTGTCTCCGCTTTTTCGTTGCATTTGTTGCCAGTGGCTTGGTTCAAATTTTCATAGTTTTATTGTCGGATGATTTTCATTTAAAAATCAGCATTATTTTTGCTTGTTGGTGTGTGACGTATCTTATGATGTATACTTCTAGTTTCAAATGACCACAAAGTTTGTACTTGTTCGTATTGCTGACAGTAGAAAATTCTGTATCGCATCTTCTTTGAATCTATTGATATCTTTGGACTGTCAATAATCTTTCAATATCACATTGTATGTCCAAGAGACCAATGACGAGCAGGCCCTTGCCATCTGCATCTTGTGTCTCTGAGAAAAGACACAAGATTGCATTTTGCCACAACGCCATCTGGTGATACGCAGTCATTAGCCTCCATTTCTAGGTTAATATGTTTTTATTTAATAAGTCTGTAATCATGAGGCTAACTGCATTGTGTGGCAGTCAACGGTCTTCTGGATGTCTGTATTAGAATTAAGTTAGAGTATGAATGATGATAACTCAAAATGATACTGGCATAAATAAGTTAAATTTTACTTCTCTTATGTCAACATAGGGCAGCCATGGTGGGAAGGGCAGTTCAGTCTTAAGAGACCTGTGTTCTCTCCATCTTGGTGCTCTGACATTTTAACTGCACAGGATCACGGGACCTAGGGCTTGACGGCAAGAGCCCTAACCTGCAGAGCCATCTCTTCAGCACCTTACCCCCAGTTTCACTTTTAAGGGTATACTCTAAAGCATCGGGAGCAGGGCCTTTAATAGATATTCGTATTCCACGTTCATAGCAGCGCTATTTACAATGGCTAAAAAAAAGAAAGAAGGAAATGTAATCATACATCAATACATGAATAAACAGACTGTGAGTTAGATGCATACAGAGGAATTTTATCCAATCTCAAAAAGAAGGGAATTCTGACACAGATGCACTGGGAAGCTATTACACAAGGCAGTCATCAAGAGTGAAATGGCATGGAACTTCACTTACAGGTGGACCCAGGGGAGTCAGATGCAATGGACAAGAAATGGAGTGGGTTTGTTGGGACCCAGGGCTGGAGAGAATGGGGGTTATTATTGAATGGCACATGTTCAGTGAGGCATAGGGCTCTAGACACGGACAGTGGTGATCACTGGATAGGAGCCGCTGAACTGCATAACGAAAACTTGTGTATATTCAATATATTTTACAGGAAAATGTTTCAATATTCCAAAGGTAGGTATTTTTACACATATGCATGTATATAATTAAACTTAAAAACAATAGCATTTCAAGAAGTTTCCCCCATCCCCAAGAATACTGATCTTATTTTGCAATTCTATTCTGTTTAAATGCTTTAAAACACATGCCACTGTAGAGGGAATATGTAAAACTCCCTTCACCCAAGGTCTGTACCTCAGTCTAGAAGGGAGATCTTCCATAATTAGACCTTTGCCCAAACTATGGAATGCCATTTCCATTTACTCTCCTCATCCCAGGGATGAATATCAGCTGTGCGCTTTTTCTGTGAACTGAACTGAGGAGGCACGCTTCGAGAACCGGCTCACAAAAGGCACGCAGCAGCATCGTCCAAACCTGCCCTTGGCAAATATCTCTTCCAGGTAGGAAATCTGGTGTTTTGAGCCATGCACTGTTAAGTGACTTAGCTGTCATGAGGTTCTTTAAAAAAAACCAATTAGTGTACTCATTTTTGGTCTTTATTATGTCATCAGGTAGCCTCATAGTCATGCAGACTCAACACGTTGCTTACACAAACTAGATGACACGGCTTCCGGCGCCAGGGTTGCAGACCTGCGTGGGACACTTCTGCGTTAAACCCTGCCGGCGACTGTAACAGGAAGGTAAGTGCTTGTGCATCTTAAACGCACAGTAACAACAGCAAGAACAGGAATGAGCTACTTACTGCGCTGTCATTTCAAAGGGCCTGCCATCACGCGTGTGGCCGACCGTGGACCACAGTACCGCTTTGTGGAGCAGGGCTGCACTTTAGACTTTGTGGGCCACGTTAGGCCTGTTGAATTTTTTTTCTGTGGTTTGTGTTTTTTCTTAAACATCTGAACACAAATGGAGAAGCCTCACCCAGCACTGTGGCGCTGTATTAAAAAAAGAGAGCTGAGATACTCTTTGAGGTCAGAGTTGGCTCAGAAGCTGTCATTTGCTGACCATCGTAGACCTCGGGGCCTTCACATCTGCCCCTGAACTGTGAGTTTGTTGAGCTGGCTCCTAGATACGGACACCTGATGGACGTCAGTC